>LR749731.1:1119977-1345097 GCA_902729485.2 Mus minutoides
GGGTTAGACAGGAGTCCGGTGGGCAGAGGTGTACTGAGTAAAGTGCTGCTCATGCCCCAGTGGTAAAGCACAAGATCTGTTAGTGTTAGGGAGCCAGAGAGTTCTTATTCAGAATATCAAAGTTGGGCTGGAGAGATGGCTCAGCTGTTAAGAGCACTGACTGCTCTTCTGAAGGTCCTGAGTTCAAATCCCAGCAACCATATGGTGGATCACAACCATCCATGATTAGATTTGATGCCCTCTTCTGTGGTGTCTGAAAACAGCTACAGTGTACTTACATATAATAAATAAATAAATGTTTTAAAAAAAAAGAATATCAAAGTTGTCTTCAATAGAATAAGGTAACTACATAAACAAGATGCCAAGTATATGGAGATTTGAAATAGGTAGGTATTTCTAAAAATAATATTTGAGTTTTTTAAAAACAATGTTTTATGTTTGAGGTAAGACTGCAGTACAGAGTCATTATTTGGAGTTTTTAAAAATACTAAAGTTTTAATAATCGTGTGATATCTACTTCAGAGAGAATGCACATGGACAGAATTTACCTGTAAATAGACCTGGAGGAGGCAGACATATCTCCAGATCAAGTCATCTCTGTAAGGGGGAACCCTTGGAGCAGCCCCAAGGATCATCTCAGCTACGAGGTAAGACCTGAAGCTTCCTTGTGATTTGCCAGTGTTCTTGGTAGTCTCCAGAGTTATTTTATTAGTAAAAGCCTTACAAATCTCAATAAAAAGTAAACTCCAACAAAGAGCACAGTATAAGAATCGCTTAGCTACCCCAGGATTGTTCCATGACTTTGAGATGGGAGTTCTCCTCTGCTGTCTTGCATGCTCGATTCCCAGTGTGAGCCACCATGCCTGGTTCGTGGCTGCTCCATGTCTGAGAAAAAGGTCTTGGATTCCATGGAAGTGTCTGTTTAGATTTGTCCCATTTCAAGCCTTTATTATTACCTTTTTTAAAAGAAAAAGATTTATTTATATGAATACATTGTAGCTATCTTCAGACACACCAGAAGAGGGTTTCAGATCCCATTATAGATGGTTGTGAGCCACTATGTGGTTGCTGGGAATTGAACTCAGGACCTCTGGAAGAGCAGACAGTGCTCTTAAGCACTGAGCCACCTTTCCAGCCCTATTAATTATTACCTTGTTACCTTGTATTAGCACTGTGGCCATTGCCCTGCTGTGCTTTGATTTACCTCACGTGCTCCTGCAGTAGCTCACACATCCATACAAAGACTTCCACACTGACGACATCAGACTTCTGAATGGCTAGGAATTTAGATAGATACCCTTGCACATGGCTGTGAATGGAGATCAGTGTTTAATGTGCTGTAGTTAGTCCAAGACTTTTCATGGTTCATATTAGGCTAATTCTTTGACTATACCAACACCTTGGTCATCAGTTATTGGCCCTTACATGGGACAAATGAGATACTTGAATAACTACCTGAAAATGGCTGGTTAGCTTTTATTTTTTCTTCTTAAACATAGTTAAACAGATAATTGCTTTGTTTTTTGTTTGTTTTTTCGAGACAGGGTTTCTCTGTGTAGCCCTGGCTGTCCTGGAACTCACTTTGTAGACCAAGCTGGCCTCGAACTCAGAAATCCGCCTGTCTTTGCCTCTCAAGTTCTGGGATTAAAGGCGTGCACCACCACGCCCGGCCCAGATAATTGTTTAACAATATTAACAGGAAAGTATTGTAGCATATATACCCTGTCAAATGACCAAATGTCTGGGTATTATCTTTGTTAACCTGTTACTTTGTTTTTTTAAAAAAAAAAAAAAGACTAGGTTTTAGAATCTTCCAGCTCTGCTACCTACTTTGGGCCTTTAGATATATTATTAAAACCTAATTTTCAAATCTGTTATGAAGGTGTACACTCAAAGTCCCAGCACTTGGAATACAAATATGAAAGCATCAACACTTAAGTAGAAATAAATAAAGATGGTGACTCAGACCTTTAATCCCAGCATTCTGGATGGAGGCAGGTGGATCTGTGTGAGTTCAAGGTCAGCCTGGCTCTACAGAACAAGTTCCAGGACAGCCAAGGGTTTGGTTACGGAGAAATCTTGTCTCAAAGAACAACAAAGCTCTCTTGGTGAGCCGGACGTGGTGGCGCACGCCTTTAGTCCCAGCACTTGGGAGGCAGAGGCAGGCGGATTTCTGAGTTCGAAGCCAGCCTGGTCTGCAGCGTGAGTTTCAGGACAGCCAGGGCTACACAGAGAAACCCTGTCTTGAAAAACCACATACAAAAATAATAAATTAATAAGTAAATAGCTCTCCTGGTGCGATACACCTGGAAGTCCCACCTGCTTGAGAGGTTAAGGCCAGAGGAACACTTAAGCCCAGGAGTTCAAGATCACCCTAGGCAACATACTGAGATCCTGTCAACTTACTGAGGTAATAGACAGATAGGTTAATAAATTACTTTTAAAACCGTCTGCTAGCAGGATGGATGGCTCAGCAGGTGAAGGTGCCTCCTGCCAAGCCCTGTGACCTGAGTTCAATCTCTGGAACCCCTGTGAAGGTGGAGAAGAAAGTAGATTCCTGCAGGCTGTCCAACATCATGTTTTTAAAAGTTACTGCGTATTTTAAGTACAACATAAAGCAAATAGTTGCTAGCCTTTGAGATTATGAAGCCTTGGGTCTTTGTTTGTTTGGTTGGTTTGGTTTTTCGAGACAGGGTTTCTCTGTATAGCCCTGGCTGTCCTGGAATACTCACTTTGAAGACCAGCCTTAAACTCAGAAATCACTGCCTCTGCCTCCCGAGTGCTGGGATTAAAGGTATGCGCCACCACACCCGGCTGAGATTATGAAGCCTTAATACTCTTTAAAATGCCTTGGTAAAATTTAAGTTGCTGTTTTACCTAGGACTTTACTACTAACAGGCTTCTGTCTATGGCTTTGTAGCTGCCAGAGCTCTCTAAGGACACCAAGTTCAGGAAATGTGGTTTTCCTCTAAAGGCCTGCATTTTTGTTTCAGATGAGCTGAGTTTATTGGGTGATTGTAGATGTCATTAAGTTGACAGTTGAGATTAACTGTCACATGTCCTATAGAACCTGATGGTACCTGTGAGGATGTAGGCAGGCATCCTGTCTCTGAGAGTCAGAAATTGGCTGTAAGTCCTGAGTGTCGCCAGCAGGGCCAGTGACACAGTTTGCAGGTGTATGGGCAGTGGGCTGTTAGTTCAGGCTCTTCAGGCTAGATCTCGGACATTGTTTAGCACTCTATGTTGTCTAAATACTGAAGATCATTGTCTACAGACCTTAAATACTGAAGACTCATAACTTGATGTCAAGGTAGGGTTTCTTTTTTATTATTATTATTTTATTATGTGTATGAGTGTTTTGCCTGCATGTATGTCTATGTACCATGTGAATGCATGCAGGGCCCACTCAGGTCAGAAGAGGGTATTGGATCCCCTAACCTGTGTGCTCTAGAAGAGCAGCAAGTGCTCTTAACTGCTGAACCATCTCTGTAGTCCCTTGGTGGGTGTTCCTGTTGACGTATCATCACCTTTCACATTGGAAAGCATTCATTGACACATGCACAAAGTATCAAGATGGAGCCTTGCCTGGTGGTGCACACCTTTCATCCCAGCACTTGGGAGGCAGAGGTAAGCAGATCTCTGCAAGTCTGAGGCCAGCCTGGACCCTGTCTCAAACAAAACAAAAATTATCAAGATAAATAGATATTATAAGCAGGTGATAACCAAAGGATAGAAAGTAATGTTTTTCTAACAGATAAAATAGACTTCAAGTCAGAAATTTTATATAAGACAGATTAGTTCATAAAGGGCTCAGTTTGTCAGGAAGGCAAAAACATGTGAGTGTATATACATGAATTGTAGAGCCAGATACATACACCAATTACTCAGGGGCACAGAGGGAGAAGCAGCTCCCAGACGAGTGGGCAACACTCCAGGGAGCTCTTTGGGCTGCTCACTGCTGCTTGGTTTTGTCTCCATGATGCTGGGGAATCAACACAGGGCTGCATACTGCTACAGTACCCTACTGCTGAGCTGTTCCAGGCCTTAGCAAGTAACAAAAACTGAAAATAAAGTACAGTATATTCTTGTAGATCAAAGAAATCAAAAGGAAACTGGAAGAAAAACAGTATGCCGAAGACTGATAGGACACAGAATTGGCTCTGCTGAAGCAGTGATGCCTATGTGTAGTGTATCCCCTGAAGAACAGATGCCTCACAGCAGAGGAAGGGATAACATAGTAGAGAATAGAAAGAAATTAATAAATATAAAAGTTCAAAACAGATTGTCCACCCTTAGCTGGGTTAAGAAAAAAAGACTTCACCGGGCGTGGTGGCACACGCCTTTAATTCCAGCACTTGGGAGGCAGAGGCAGGCAAATTTCTGAGTTCGAGGCCAGCCTGGTCTACAGAGTGAGTTCCAGGACAGCCAGGGCTACACAGAGAAACCCTGTCTCGAAAAACCAAAAAAAAAAAAAAAAAAAAAAAAAGACTTAGCCAGGCAGTGATGGCATACACGTTTAAGCCCAGCACTCAGGAGACAGAAGCAGGTGATCTCTGAGATGGAGGCCAGACTGTTCTACAAAGCAGTTAGTTCCAGGACAGCCAGGGTTGTTACATAGAAAAACCAACCAACAAAACCTCCTCAAATGTTTAAGATCAGAAGTAAAGGGAGTCTTGAGGGAGTGTTGTGGGCAGTTACATGCAATCAGATTTGATGATTGGAAACAAACGGAGAACTCTGTAGAAAAAACACAACCCTCCAAGCTGTGTCAGTGAGAAACGGGCAGGTGGCAGAAGTGTTCATCACGGTGAAATCATCACAGATATCCCTTTCTACAAACTAGACAATGATGACACAGTCATCTGTAGAGAGAAACTCTTGAGTAGGCATAAAAGCATTCACCTGTCAAAAGACTTTGTCAATGAGCTCTGAGGCAGGAGTTCCGTCAGAGAGAGAGGTGGGAATTCTGGGAAACAGGCATGAGAAATTGGCCAGTAATGCTGAAGGAGACAGAAGCATGAAACTGAGAAGGTAGCCAGCCACATGGCACTCAGAATAAACGGGGTTTTTTCCCGGAACTCTGAGGAGACAGGTACATAAACCTGAGAGAGGTAACTAACCAGTAAAACAGAGCCAAAGCTATTGGCTTAAGCATTTATTAATAATTAGTCTCAGAGTCCTCAGTTCTGGGAATAGTCATGGGAAGGAAAGAACAGGGAATATGGGCTAGAGGACAAAGGATACAGCGCATCAAGTGTGTAGCTAGATAGACCCCCCCTCCATAGAGTTGATCAACAGCAGTGGGGCCCTCAACAGTGTGTCGGCTTCAGTAGCAAAGAATGGGTAACTGTCACCTGGTGAATTGTTTATTGAATTTATTGTACCATAGTACTAACCCATTTTATCTTGAGTATGTTGTTGCCATAGTAACCATTCTACCATGTGAGTGTGTGTATTTTTTTTTAAAGGAGAGATCCTTGAGCAACAGTCACCTTTTTAAAAAAAATATTTATTTATTTATTATATGCAAGTACACTGTAGCTGTCTTCAGACACTCCAGAAGAGAGCATCAGATTTCGTTACGGATGGTTGTGAGCCACCATGTGGTTGCTGGGATTTGAACTCAGGACCTTTGGAAGAGCAGTCGGCACTCTTAACTGCTGAGCCATCTCACCAGCCCCGAGTGTGTGTATTTTTATAATCAATGTAAAATTTGTCATAAAAATTAAAGCTTTGACCACACTAGAGGTAGCAAGATTCTATACTCTGTTTCTCAGAAATGTATGTTGTACTCTTTCTTTCTTTTCTTTTTTTTTCAATTTTTTTATATGTTGTACTCTTTCAAGATTTCATTGGCCAAATAAATCAGAGAAGCCGGGTGTGGTGGCGCACGCCTTTAATCCCAGCACTCGGGAGGCAGAGGCAGGCGGATTTCTGAGTTCGAGGCCAGCCTGGTCTACCAAGTGAGTTCCAGGACAGCCAGGGCTATACAGAGAAACCCTGTCTAAAAAAAAAAAAAAAAAAAAAAAAAAAAAAATCAGAGAAAGTCATGATCCAAAGAGTCATCCGGGGTAAAATCAGGATCAAAGACAGCTCTTGTCTCATGGTCTATGGAGTCACCATGTATATCAGCAGTTCTCAGTCTAGGGAGCATGACCCCTTCACAGGTGTTGCCTAAGACCTTACATCAAAAAATTCATAACAGTAGCAAAATTACACTTATGAAATAACAAGATAATTTTATGGTTGGGGTTGCAGCATGATGAATGGAATTAAAGGATTGCAGCATTAGGAAAGTTGAGCACCACTGGTTTATATCATCTTCCTAGATGTCAGTAATTATGTTTATTGCACAGAACTGTGGCAGACATGGCGTGGGATTGCATGGTGTTTACAGCCTATCCTGAGCACGAAGGAATGGCCGGCCTGGCTGCCCACATTCCCTTTGTTTCTGTCATGAGAGCAGCCCACTCTAATGGTTAGAAGTTGACTCTCTGCCTGGTGCCTTCTTTCCATCTCCCTTCCCTTCACACCTCCCACCTCCTGCTGCCTCCTGTTATTTTGAGACAAGGTCTCCTCACTAGTCGTTGTTGCTCTAGCATTGAAATCGCCATTACTTTGAAATCAAAAGAGGTGGTGAGAATTGGGTGTCCAGGTCAGCTCCAGACCTCGGCCTTGGCCGGCAGGTCAGTCGGTCAGCTCTGGGTGTACTGTTTCCCTCCACAGGCTCCCAGCCTCCCTGTCGGAGCCAGCAGCCTCTGAGAAGCCGTGGGGCTGCTGGGGTGGCTCCTGCAGTGCAGCAGGCCTGCAGGGAGGAGGAGAGGGAAGAGATGGTGGTGAGTCCCTGGACGCTGCCCTCGGAAATCCACAGGATTCTTCACGACCCGCCCGAGTCCCTCCTGCAGGTAACCGCGGTCCCGCTCCGCAGTCGTCTTTGTGTGTCTACATGCTTATTCTGTTTGAGGCAGGAGCTCACGGCCTCTGTTGGGGTTTGGTTTTTCATTTTCTTTCAGCCCAGTGATAAATTTCCAACATTTTCTAGTGCCTTTCCCAAAATACGTATCTTATTGTCTTATCTGGATTTCTAAACCCTCTGTGTCTGACTTCACCATTCCATGGAGTCTTTCCATTTCCCTCCTCTTTTGTTTCTCCTCAGTTTGGATCTGAGTGTGTGGTGTGTATGCACACACATGGCACAGCCCCTTGAGACATTAGTTACTGAACCTGGAGCAGAGTGTCTCTGTGCTGCATTGGCAGGCTAGCAAGTCCCCATGTTCATCCAGTGTCCGCTGTGGTTAAAGTGCCAGCAGCCACGTGTGTTCTCCGTGGGTACTGAGGTCTAAGCACAGCTCTTCACACTGAGCAGTGAGCAGTCCTACTGCTGAGCGAGCTCTTACCCTGGGTTGCTACCCCACAACCCACTTTGAGAAGTGTAGACAAGCTTCATACATGATAGAGAGTTGGGGGTATGCTTGAACCTGTGATCCTCTGGCCTCCATTTTAGAGTACTAGAATTATAGGCATTAGTAATCTGCTATGCCCAGTTCCTAGGGCTTCAGCAGATAAGGCTAGCATTTCACTCTCACAATTCTCCCCAACTTACATTGTTATAACTAAAAAGAAAGTACTGAGAACAGATCAAACCCCATGTTGATCTGCCCATCAGATCTGATGCCCACATGTGTGTCATGTGACAGCTCCTTGCCAGTGCACTCACATTCCCACATGCCCTGTACCTCTTTGACAGACCACAGCTGCTTCTCCAATCCTACAGGACATGTCGCCAGCTGACGAGGAAGAGGCCGAGCCCTCTCTTTTGGCGGGTGGCGTGGACAGCGTGTCAGAGAGCACCGGCAGCATCCTCAGCAAACTTGACTGGAAAGCTGTTGAAGACATGGTGGCCAGCGTGGAGGATAAGAACCTGTCTGTGCACTGGGCCTTGGACCAGTAGGACCTGCATGGCATCTCTTTCCCGGCACTGGCCAGTCTTTCACTGATGTGGTTCTCAGAGTTTTGTCGGTCTAAGACTGAAATACTGAAAGAATTTATATCCTGCAGCCATAGGCTTCTCTGGGTTAACCATTCTAAGATGGAAAGTAAACATGTATCAGTAATGTTGCCTTTATGAGAAAGGTTGTTTAACTAGAGAAAAGGTATTATGTTTTGCATATATGATTCATCTTAAATACATGTCAAGCCAGGTTTTCACAATATTTAAATTACTTCAAATAAAAATTGTATCTGCTACTACCTTTACCACACTCTGTGTTTCCAGAAAATCCTTATCAGGGAACCTCCTATTGCTGAGGAGGAAGTCAGTCTCTGCTTTCTAGCTCAGTTTAAAATCCTGCAGTTGATAGGAGCAGGCTCTGGCCAAGGAGTGACAGGAGCCAGCCCCTTCATATCGACCCTGGATTTGCATCCAGGCCAGATTGTCCTGTGCTCTGTCTGGCCTGTTAGGTTGGGGGGAAGTCAGGGTGAGGGCGTGGAAATCCTGGTTATTGCACACTAATCTTGTGTTTATTGTGTGTGCTTGGGTGTACCGTGGCACCTGTGTGAGGTTACAAAACAGCTTGCAGGGGTTGGTCCTCTGTCCCGTAGGTCCCAGGGCTTGCCTTTGAGCCACCAGGCGAGGCAGCAAGCACCTTCTCCCTGCAGAGCCACCTCACTCCTCCCTGCAGAGCCACCTCACTCCTCCCTGCAGAGCCACCTCACTCCTCCCTGCAGAGCCACCTCACTGCTCCCTGCAGAGCCACCTCACTCCTCCCTGCAGAGCCACCTCGCTCCTACAGTGATCATCTTCATCCTGGAAAAATCACAGGGTTGAGGCATGATAGTTTTGGAGGTCATTTTCAGAGGAATGACTAAAACCAGGGGCTTCCAGCATTTGTCATTAGGAGTGGTATCATCCAAGAAGGCTATGAACTATCCCTGCCCCCTCTGTGGTATCGGATGTTTTCCATGTCATTCAACTAAAGAGTATCATTTAACCCAGAGACATAATCAACCAGTTTTATTCTTGCAGTCTCTTAGAGGTGCATGCTTCCAGTTTTCATAAGCTTGTATTGTAGAGCTTCGGATGTTGTGTCTGCCTACTGTGTGCAAGGCCCTGACTGTGATCCCCAGCACCACAAAATAAAATTATGAAAAAACACTAAAAATTTTCTGTTTCCCCCACCCCCTCCATTTTTGGGGGGTGGTGGTGATGAGATTATCTCAGTTGACAGGTAGATAATGAAAATGGTATATTTTATACAATTTATTCAGTTAAGAAAAATGAAATCCATAGGTAAACGAATGGGTCTGGGAGAAGCGATTCTGAGTGCAGTAACCCAGACCAGAAGGATAAATACCACATTTTCTCTCATTTGTGGATGCTAGCTTTGCATCTTAAGTTGTATGTTTCATTTGGAAAACCCATAGAAGTCAGAAAGTATTAAAGGCTACATGGGGGTTACCTTTAAGGGAGAGGAGAGAGAAGAGAATGGTATAAAGGCTTAAAGTGGATTAATAGACCAGGAAGGATTTAATTGGGGTGGGGAACAGGAGAGCAGTGTACAGGAGGGAATATGGACAGATAATACTAAGACAAGTTATTTGGAATCGACCTACTACAGTAGAAGCTTCCGTGAAAGAGAGTTAAAACAGAATTCGCCCTGTAATGGAGCCATAATGCTCCCAATAGACATCACAAGCTGAAAACTAAGTCACCTTACAGACCTACAGCTAAAGTCTGAATGCACCTGTGTCCTGTGCGTCACTGGAGAGCCTTGCTCTAGTGTTTAAATGACAGGCAGGCGAACATCATCAGAAAGGACTTCCAGCTCGTCGGTACAGGGCTTTCCTAGTATATACGAAGAAAATGACTTAAGATATAAAACACTGTGGGTTAGAACCTCCCTCCATGTGACATGGAGAGTGGACAGTAACAAAGACTCCGTTTCAAAGAGAATGAAAGACCAGCATAACCTACAAGTAAGTGTGTGTGTGTGTGTGTGTGTGTGTGTGTGTGTGTGTGTATGCACACATGCAGAGGTGCACACGAATGTGATAGGACAGCTTAAAAATGCAGAAAAAAAGGGCTTCTGCAGAAAGTAGCACAAAGCTATGCCCCTGGCTCCCCAGCAGAGAAATAGATTATTCATCTAAAAAGTAAAGACACCAGCCCTGAGTGGGCTTCCAAAGCACAAGCCCACAGTTCTCCCAAGTATAGGGGCATTATGTTGAAACCCAGCTGCAGTGGAGACTACCATGTCTGCAGCAGCCTCCCTTCTCACAGACTAAGCCATTGCAAATTTCTAGCTAACTTCTGAGTTTACATCAATGTGAGTATTGGTGGCCACATCCTGCCTCCTGCCTGGGAGCCAAGGCCTGGCTGATGTGATAGGAAACCATTCCCTATCTCCAGAAAGAGATTCCTATGCCTGCCTTATGGGCCTTTTCCTCACCGCATGTCTCTAGTGCTTCTCCTTTAATAATTTTCAACCTCATAAGTTATGATAGTTTTGTGTTTTCTTTTTATGTGATTACTCATATAAAATAGTTGGCATTGTTTGACTTACAGTGGAGTGTTGGACTTGTGTACCAGAAACACCTGGTACAGTGACTTATTTTGTTTTAGAGATGGAGCCTTCAAGTGAGACTTGCTCACCTAGAAGGCTTCGAAGTAAAACAAATTTCTCCATCTACAAAGTTTGTCAGGTGTACAAATCGAAACACAGAAACACGAAGAAAGGCATGCAACTAACCCATTCAAAAGATAATTCATCAAGAATGCTGACGCTGGCTGCTGGGCCTGGTGGTACACACTTTTTGATCCCAGTGCTTGGGAAACAGAGGCTCTCTGTAAATCTGAGGCCAGCTGGGTCTACAGAGAGAGTTCCAGAATATCCAGGGCTAAATAGAGAAAAACCTATCTCAACCAAACAAAACTAAACCGCAGATCAAAACCAAGTAAGGATGTTAATGCTTGAGGAGCTATGAAAGCCCTGATACTAGATGGTGGATGGAGAGAAACAACTCCCACGTGACTGGCACTGGACACAGATTGGGCCGTGGACTGTCTTGGAGTGCTGCAGGCTCGGATTCTGTCACATCCTCATATGTAACAAGTGATGCAAAAACTAGACATTTCTGGGAAGGTGAGAGAAGGCATGAGCATCTGGGGCTCAGGAACACCAAGACTAGCAAGAAGATCAGCATTTCTGACTGAACTACACTCACTCTTTTGACTTGTGGGCATCTTATCTACCAGACCACGCCTTCTGTAGCTCAGGAGAGCGCCCACGCCTCCCACCCCATCTGCTCAATCTACCCTGTAATCTCTGCTCTCACTCACGTTCTTTGGGTTCCATATTTTCCTTATTCCCTCCATGTCTAGTTGCACTGCAGATTTGAGTGTGTGATCCTTGTGGGGAGCGGGCACGGCCGCATGGGCCAAAGATGGCGCCCTGGCTCTATGCTAAGCCCTGTGACCTCCCTTGTTTACCTCAGTCTCAATCATGGGCAGTAAAAGCAGCACGTGTAACTCGCTGGAGAGGTTAGTGCAACATCTCGCAATACCATTATATCAGCCTATCCAGCATGCTGCCTTGGACGTGTGTGTCTGTGATTGGGTGGTGTGAGGTGACGTGAGTGAATGGAAGAGAATAAATTGTGGGCAGGCCCCGGGGGAATGATGAGGATGATTGATGAGGATGATTGAGGATGACTGGAGGATGTTTGATGAAGAAGGAGGAAGAAGGAGAAAAGCTGGGAAAGCTGCGAGAAACCTCAAAATAAAGAGAAGTGGCTGCAGCTGCTCTGAACCTGCTTTGGAGTCCATGTCGTTTATTCCCACTCTCTGCTGGTCAGAGATTGGGGCTGTGACAATCCTGAATAAAAACTAAATGAGAATGAAAACAAGAAAACGCCTTTGTAAGATCAGGTTGGGGGCCATCCTGTAGGGCATTTTCTTAGTGATTTGATAGGGAACTTGAGCTTATTGCAGGCAGGGCTGTCCCTGAGCTGGTGGGCCTGGGTTCTATAAAAATGCAGGCTGAGGAAGCCCTGGGAAGCAGGCCAGAAAGCAGCATCCCTCCATGACGTCTGCATCAGCTCCTGCCTCCAGGTTCCTGCCCTGCTTGAATTCCTGTCCTGACTTCCTTTGATGATGAACTGTGATGCGGAAGTATAAGCTGAATAAACAAAACCCTTTCCTCCCCAAGTTGACTTAGTCATGGTTTTCATGCCAGCAACAGTAACCCTAAGACAGTGAGTAGCATGAGAATACCGAGATTTCATGAGAGAGTAGATGCACACAGGAGAGCCAGGGAAGAGCCAACCATGGACTCAGGAAGCAAGCGCCCCATGACAAATAGAGGAGGAAAAGAACAATCAGAATTACAGGGAATCACAGTTATAGCCTGAATGTCAACAATCTGAACTCCCAACCACAACACACAAGCTAGCTCCTCATATTCAATAAGATCCAATAGTCAATGAAACCAAGAGTTGGCTATAGAGAAAAAATGATCAATATCCTTCTAGAAAAAGTAAAAGAGAGAGAGAGAGAGAGAGAGAGAGAGAGAGAGAGAGAAGACCCCCAAATAAATATTAAGCTACAGTTGATAAAAGGAGACATTACAACAAAAATGGACACCAGAAGACTTTGAGGGGATAGTTTGAAAGCTTATATCCTAAAAAGCTGGAAAATCTACAAGTCTGAACTAGACACGTCTGACCTACCACTATCAGAACAGGACATAGAGACATAACTGGATCTGTCCTGAGTAGAGAGGGTGACGGGGAAACAGGAGTTCGAGGGAGGGGGAGCAGGGCTAAGAGACTCCCAAATTCTACCAGACCCACAAAAGTGGAACTCAGCATCCTCATTTACCCAGATGCACTCCACCCGCCCGCCGAGTCAGTTCCAACCGGATGTTAAAACTAGATAAGGGTTTTCCCCACTTTCTCCTCTATAAATTTCAGTGTTTCTGGTTTTATGTGGAGTTCTTTGATCCACTTAGACTTAAGCTTTGTACAAGGAGATAAGAATGGATCAATTCGCATTCTTCTGCATGATAACCGCCAGTTGTGCCAGCACCATTTGTTGAAAATGCTGTCTTTTTTTCCACTGGATGGTTTTAGCTCCCTTGTCAAAGATCAAGTGACCATAGGTGTGTGGATTCATTTCTGGGTCTTCAATTCTATTCCATTGATCTGTCTGTCGCTGTAACAGTACCATGCAGTTTTTATCACAATAGCTCTGTAGTACAGCTTAATATCAGGCATGGTGATTCCACTGATAAGTGGATATTAGCCCAGAAACTTAGAATACCCAAGATACAATTTGCAAAACACAAGAAAATCAAGAAGGAAGACCAGCATGTGGATACTTCATTCCTCCTTTGAATAGGAAACAAAATACCCATGAAAGGAGTTACAAAGACAAAGTTTGGAGCTAAGATGAAAGGATGGACCTCCAGAGACTACCCCACCAGGGGATCCATCCCATAATCAGTCACCAAACTCAGACACTATTGCATAGGACAGCAAGAGTTTGCTGAAGGGACCGATATAGCTGTCTCGAATGAGGCTATGCCAGTGCCTGGCAAATACAGAAGTGGATGCTCACAGTCATCTATATGATGAAACACAGGGGCCCCAATAGAGAAGCTGGAGATAGAACCCCAGGAGCTGAAGGGGTCTGCAACCCTATAAGAGGAACAACAATATGAACTAACCAGAACCCCCAGAGCTCATGTCTCTAGCTACATATGTAGCAGAAGATGGGCTAGTCGGCAATCATTGGGAAGAGAGGCCCCTTGGTATTGCAAACTTTATATGCCCCAATACAGGGGAACACCAGGGCCAAGAAGTGGGAGTGGGTGGGCAGGGGATCAGGACAGGGGGAGGGGAGAGGGAACTTTCGAGATAGCATTTGAAATGTAAATTAAGAAAATATCTAATAAAAAAAAGAAGAAAAACTAGATAAGAAAGCTACTGCCCCCTAGCGAGGGCTGGAGAGATGGTTTGGTGTGGCACTTGCTCTCCTTGTAGAAGACCCAGGCTTTGTTCTAAGCACCCACAGAGTGATTCACAACATTCTCTAACTATAGTTCCAAGGGATCTGAGGCCGCCTTCTGGCCACACAGACACATAAACACGCAGGGAGAACACCTACACGCATGAAATAAAAAATGAATTCAACGACAGCAAAAACTATGGCCTGATCTCCAGATGAACATACATGCAATGAAACATTTCCAAGCTGAATTCAACAACACATTTTAAAAGGTTATAACCATCACCCAGTTGACTTGTTCCAGGCACGTGAGAATGCTTCAGCATATGTAGATAATGAAGTGTACTACAGCACATAAATAGTCTCAGGTGCAGAAATCCTGTGCTCATGCCAACAGATGTAAAGGAGACTCTGAACAAAGACCAACATGCCTCCATGTTGAAAGACCGGAAGAAGGGCTGTCTGCTTGGCTCAGTGGGCAGGACACTTGCCACCAAGCCTGACAACCTGAGTTTGATCCCCAGGACCTGAATAGTGAAAGAGTTGACTCCCACAATATGTCCTCTGGCTTATAAACACGCACACACACACGAGTTTTAAAATATAATTAAAACATTTTTAAAGCCCTGAAGAAACTAGAAGAAACACAACTCAAAATAATAAAGGTGGGGCTGGAGAGATGGCTCAGTGGTTAAGAGCTCTGAGTCCTGAGGTCCTGAGTTCAACCATTTGTAATGGGATCTGGCACCCTCTTCTGGTGTGTCTTTAGACAGCAACAGTGTACTCACATACAAAAAATAGATAAATCTTTAAAAACATAATAAAGGCTGTGCCAACAATTATGACAAAATTAGAGCCAACAATGATATTAAATGGGAAAAGCAAAGCAGTTGCTGTTCTCAGTCTTCACTGCAGCAATGAGGTGAACAAAGGAAAAAGACTTAAAATAGGAAAGGGCCTGTGAGCTGGGCATGGTGGCACACGCCTTTAGTCCCAGCACTCGGGAGGCAGAGGAAGGCGGATTTCTGAGTTTGAGGCCAGCCTGGTCTACAAAGTGAGTTCTAGGACAGCCAGGACTACACAGAGAAACCCTGTCTCGAAAAACCAAAAAAAAAAAAAAAAAAGAAAAAAAGAAAAGGGCCTGTGGGACCAAGCAAGGGCTAGATCCTTGGACTTCCATTCACAGCTGCTGCTGACCATTGTTGGGAGTTGGACTACAGACTGTAAGTCATCACCAAATTCCCTTACTATATAGAGACTACCCAGAAGTTCTGTGACTCTAGAGAACTCTGACTAATACAGCCAGAGTCCCTGTTTGTGTTGGACATGACCCTAAATCAAAAACACCCTCAAGACTCCAGCAGAAGACGTAGCTCTGGTAAACACTTTGAGCTGAGTAGCGGGACATAAACTTACCTGTATCTCTTCGGTGCTAGTTAGGCTTCTATCATGACAAAGGCACTTGAGTTTATGTCACCACTTCCAGCTAGTCATAAAGGGAAGTCAGGGTGGAACTCGGGGCCGCTGGAGGCCGGAAGTAAAGCAGAGAGCATGGAGGAATGCTGCCTACTAGCTTGCTCCTCATAAATCCCAACCTTCATATACAATCCCAGACGATCTGCACAGCTCATCCACAGTGAGCTGGGCCCTCCCACAGTAACCATCAATCAAGAAAACTCTCTATAGATTTCCCTACAGGCCAGCTTGATGGAGACAATTCCCTAATTGGGATTCTTTTCCCCAGATGTGTCTAGGTTTGTCTTAAGTTGACAAAAATCAACCAGCCCACTTTCCTCCCCCCCTTTTTTGAGACAGGCTATGCACCCCCCAAAACCCCCACCCCACTGCTAACTGTCCTGGAGCTTGCTATGTAGAGCAGGCTGGCTCTAAACTCACAGAGATCCTCCTGCCTCTGCCTCCAAGTACTGGGACTAAAGACACGCCACCACCACAACTGGCCTCAGACCGGCTAGCATATGGCCAAGGCAGGTCTTGAACTCTCATCTGCCTTTACCTCCCAAGTGCTAAGACTCCAGGCCCCAGTATCATGCATGGCAAAAAGAAAAGAAAAGAAAAGAAAAGAAAAGAAAAGAAAAGAAAAGAAAAGAAAAGAAAAGAAAAGAAAACCAGTGTATTTTTCAAAGTATCAGTAATGAACTTGCTCCTTAAGAAACAGAAAAAAAACCCCACACATTCATAACAGCTTTAAATAAGCCTAGGTGAGAGACCTAACACTGAAAACTTTAAAACACCGAAGAAAGAATGTGAAGAAACTAGTAGATGGGAAGACCCCTCATTGACAAAACTGGCAGACTATTCTGGAAATGGCCAAATTATTTGTATTAGGATCTAGAAGAACAGAAGTAATGGGATGAATACATACATGAATACACACACACACACACACATATAGGCACATTCACACACACACACACACACACACACACACACACACACACACACACACATACCTGTGTGAATTTGTTAGTTCAGGTTTAAAATGGTGACAGCTAAATCATACCAGAGATGCTGAGAGCATGGTAGATGGTTGGTCCTTGAAGCTGAACGCCTCAGCAGTCAGTAGTCCCATCATGTAGGCAGCCGCCCAGTGGCAAAGCCGGAAAGCTGTCCAGCCTCTGGCCGGAAAGCCTCCGGCTCCGGGAAGCCTCTGGCTCCCCGCCATTAAAAGATGGTGGGGGACCGGCTGGCTGTCTGGGAGGAGAGCCTGGTGCGCATGTGCACTAGGATGTCAGGGAAGATAGCCTAGTGCACATGCGCAGCTCTCTTCAGGCTCTCCTCAAGCAATAACCCCTCCCAAACAGGCAATAGGCAAATGAGGCGTGGCTTGTTGCACCAATGAACGGGCCATATGCTAATGAGGTGTAGCTTGGTGAACCAATCTGCAACCACTATGACACCCTTCCCTCTTCCCTGGGACAGTATAAAAGCAGCAGCTCTGCTGCTGTCCAGGGTCCTGGGAATCTACTATCAAGGTGCTCCAGAATAAAACTGACTGAGACGATCCCGGTGGTGGCGTGACTTTCTTCTGGTCGAAGGAGGTGCGTCGTAAGTGGTGCCGAGAACCCGGGAACCGAAGACTATCTTTGTGGGATCTGAACTCTTCAGGAACCGAAGACTATCTTCGTGGGATCAGAGCTCTTCAGGAACCGAAGATTATCTTCGTGAGATCAGAACTCATCAGCTAAGGAGCGGCGGTACCAGTAAGCTTCCCGGAATATTTTAGAGAGGTTATGCTTCCCTATATTGTTGATCCATTTTGGATTGGTGTGGCCATTTTAGTTGTCTTAACGGCCCTCCAAACACTGTTAGAAAAGCAGAGTGGTAAAGACAAAATAATGAAAGGGAGGCTAGAACCTACTCTTAAAATTAAGGGGGAACAAGAAAAGGGGATTTACCCCTCTCTCAAGGATAAAGTTCCCAGGTAAATGGGACAAGAGAAAGTTCTCGGGTAATGCGGCGCGCCTCCCTCCCTCCATCGACCAGCAAGAAAGTCACGCCACCACCGGGATCTTCTCATTCAGCTTTATTCTGGAGCGCCTTGCTTGTAGATTCCCGGGACCCTGGACAGCAGCAGAGCTGCTGCTTTTATACACTCCCAGGGAAGGGGGAGGGGTGTCATAGTGGTTGCTGATTGGTGCACCAAGCCACACCTCATTTGCATGTGGCCCGTTCATTGGTGCCACAAGCCACAGCCATTAGCATATTTTCCCTTCATTGGTACTACAAGCAGTGCCTCATTAGCATATTTTCCCTTCGGGAGGGGCTACTGCCTGAGGAGGGCCTGAAGAGGGAGCCTGGGTTTTCCCGAGCAACTGACATTCCTAAGCAACTGCCATTCCTGAGCAACTGCCATTCCAGAGCAACTGCCATTCCTGAGCAACTGCCATTCCGGAGCAACTGCCGCTCCCTACATCTCCCCCCTCTTTATTAATTAAATATGAAGTCCTGCAAATCTGGTCAGCGAACACCCCGGCCTGAGGGAGCAGCCTTTGACAAGTGACTGATAGGAAATCGGGCTACCATCAGACACGACCGACCACCAGTCTGTCTCTGCAGAGATCTGGAGTAGGAGGAGATGCCACCAGCATGATACTGGCAGACTTGGCTGTACAGAGGAGAAACAGAGGTCAAATCCCTTGTGCAATCATGAGACATAGCACACCCATCTCTGTGCCTTTTTATCAGGGGGATGATAGGTCAGGATGGCATGAAACCTCCATACAATTTGACATGCTCTCGAGGAATCTATCCTGTATGGAACATCCCCTGCACTGTATTGTGACACTCTGTCAGCAAAATTGAGTTTCCTTACTCCGTCATCCTTTGAGGTGGTATAGTGGGACTCATTAGGTCTGTCCCTAAACCGGGGAAGTATCGGCAAACCAGTCTGCTAGGAAATCATTACAGACTTTTAAGAAGGGCCGACCAGAACTCGGGCAAAATGCCCTCATCTATGGCCATCAGGGCTCGAACAACGACAGCTTTCAGTCGGGCCTGAGTGCATCTCATACGATATAACAACCAGAGGCAAAGTACGACATAACAACCAGAGGCAAAGTACACAACCCCCAAACATCAGGACACCCCAAAGTAGCATCCCAGCCCATTCTTTAGAAAAGGAAAAGGCATTGGACAGCCAAGAGGTGACATCTCTCAAGGTGACAGGGTCGACTCTGGTGCCATTCAGGATGGAAATCTGGATAAAGAGCTTCCGGAACAGTCATTCTGCCTCTGCAGTCCAATTCCCTTGAAGATACTCCAACAACTCCCTGCTATAATTAAAGTTTTCAGACATATCAGCAGTTAGTGGGGCAATAAACAAATTCTTAAAATGGGAAACACAGGAAAATTGAATCAACTGAAATAGATCTTCCTTTTTTTTTTTTTTTTTTTTTTTGTACTATGTACTGGCATAGGGACTGGCCAAGTGCAGGCGACAGCCCATAATTTTAACACATTACCCATTTGTAAATTCATCAGGAGTATCAATAGATGTGTTTTTTCATTATCCTTTTTCTCTGCTGCGTCTTCCAAGGGAGGGGGCACTCTTCGTATCAGTCTCTCAGGTATCCAAATTGGTTCTTTGTCCCTAGCAAAAACACAAACCGCTCCCCGGGACTGTGAAATAACTGGGTCTGGACCTAGCCATGACCCAGATAACACATCTTTCCATTTAACATATTGTGAATGTATAGGGGTTATGGCAGCGTGCCTATCAGCTGCCGAAAGGCCATTCATTACTATCCAAAATTTAAAAATTTAAAGTAAAAAGGGCTAAGGATAGTCTTTCTTTAGGTGATCTACCATGTCCTATTCCCTCTTTTTGTTTTTGTAAAATTTCTTTGAGGGTTCTATGAGTTCGTTCAATAATGCCCTGACCCTGGGGATTATAAGGGATTCCAGTTGTATGGTGCACCTGCATAGAAGTGCAAAATTTATCAAAAGATGAGGAGGTGTAGGCTGGGCCATTGTCCGTTTTAAGGTGTGAAGGTTTTCCCCAAGCTGCCCATGCTTCAAGGCAGTGGGACACAACCTTTTTACAGGTTTCCCCAGTTGCAGGGGAGGCGTGGACCACGCCTGAACAAGTGTCTACTGACACATGGACATATTTAAGGGTACCAAAGGATGGAACATGTGTTACATCCATTTGCCATATATGTAAAGGTTTAAGACCACGAGGATTGACTCCTGTGTGAGGTGGGTGATGGAACTGTACACAATTGGAACATTGAAGGACAATCTCACGAGCCAATGCTCTAGAAATATGAAAATTTTTCCATAAGGTGGAGGCAGGAACATGGTACAGCTTATGAAATTCTCGAGCTCGTTCTATTGGTGATATAAAAAAGATAAAGGTGGTGCGAGTGCTAGCGTCCACCAGAGCATTGCTATGACTCATTGGGCCAGGTAAAGAAGTATGAGCTCGAATATGTTGGATAAAAAATTTGCAGGTTCTGCTCCATATCAAGCTTTGTATTTTTGCCAGGATATTTGCAACAGGGCTGGAAGTTTTAATAGGCCCTGTTAATTCCAGCATTTTTACCGCATTTACCACATAAACTGAGTCTGATATTAAGTTGAAGGGCGTGTGAAACCTTTTAAATACTTCCAGGACAATTAAACATTCCACCAATTGGGGTGTTCCTGGGATAAATTGTATCATAACAGGTTCATCACTATTTACCATATAGGCACCTATGCCTGTTTTTGAGCCATCTGTGTAGATGTCTAGACCATCAGGTATGAGTTCTAATGAGGTCACTTTAGGAAATATAATGGGGTGTTCTATTATAAATTGTAACAGAGGATGTTTTGGATAATGATTATCTATAATGCCTGAATAGCTACAAAGAAATATTGTCCAATCATCTACCAGAGCTGATAAAGTCTGAACCTGATGGAGTGTGTAAGGCACTATAATTTTTGAGGGGGGCAATCCAAAACCCTGTATGCAGCTTTTTATACCTAATATGGCTATTTGGGCAACCGTGGCTGGATAATATTCTAATGTTTTGGAGGGTGAAATATGAGGATGGATCCACAATAGAGGTCCGGTTTGCCAAATAACCGCAGTAGGTTGTTTATAGGTTTTAAGAATACATAACATTAGTGGTTGGTCTGGAGAAAACTTTTGCAGGCAGGCCTTACTTAAATTTTCCTCTATTTTATTCAACACTTGATGCGCTTGTGGCGTGAGTGTGCGGGGGGGACGAGATCTGAGAATCCCCTTTCAGAATATTGTATGATGGTTGCAACTCTGCATTAGTCAAGGACAAATAGGGGCGAATCCAATTAATATCTCCTAACAATTTTTGAAAGTCATTTAATGTTCGTAAATGATCTTTCCTAATTTCCAATTTTTGTGGCTTAACATAATTTGAAAATATCCTTGCTCCTAAAAATTCTCCAATTTCTCCCATCTGTACCTTTTCAGGTGCAATATACAATTTTCTCTCTTTTAAGGCCTCAATCAATGCCAAATAAGTGGCCTGCAAATTATCAATATCCTTACTCGTAAGCAAAATATCATCCATGTAATTCAAAATTTTGGTTTTAGGGTATTTCTGTCTTACTGGGCGAATGGCCTCCCCTACATATAATTGACACATAGTAGGGTTATTGGCCATACCCTGTGGCAAGACTACCCACTGGTATCTTTCATCAGGGTACTCATTATTCTGGGATGGGATGGTAAAGGCAAAACGTGGACTATCTTGAGGGGCTAAGGGAACTGAGAAAAAAACAGTCCTTAATATCAATTATGATAAGAGGCCAACCACTAGGCAAGCTGGATAACAGTGGCAGGCCTCGTTGAATGGGTCCTATAATTTGCATTTGATTATTAATGGCTCTTAAATCATGCAATAAGCGCCATCTTCCTGACCTTTTCTTAATGACGAATATAGGAGTATTCCAAGGGGACTGTGAGGAAACAATATGACCTAACTCTAACTGTTCCTTAACCAAATCTCTTGCTGCCTGAAGTTTTTCAGAGGACAGAAGCCATTGAAGAATCCATACTGGCTCCTCTGTGTTCCAAGTAATGGGTAATCCTCCCTCAATGGCCCCTACAAAAAACCCAGCCCTTCTCTGTTATCCTTTATAGATACAGGGCAGCCTTGAAGCGCCTGTCCCAAACCTCTTCCAGGCTGGTATCCCATGTGGGTCACCATTTGCTGTGCTCGAATTGAGTATTGGTTTGCAAGGATAAACCCCATGGACGTTAAAACATCTCTTCCCCATAAATTCATTGGAATATTAACTATATATGGAGTAAATTTCCCTGATTTTCCTTCTGAGTCCCTCCAGGTAAGTTCTTTGGCACTAATCAGAGGTGTTGACTCAAAACTCAATCCTTGCAAGCTCTGTGAGGCTTGCTGAGAGGGCCATTTTACTGGCCAGTCATGGCTGGATACAATACTTTTGTCTGCTCCAATATCCATTAGTCCTAAAAAGGACTTTCCTTCAATCTCTAAAGTAAGCATAGGTCGGTTCCCCAATTCACAGGAGAGGTAGGTGAACTGAGAACCCTTCTCCCCTTTGTCATTAGCTGGGGAATGCCTACGAAGACTGGGTAACAGTAGCAACTGTGCTATCCTGTCTCCCAGGGAAATGGCAAATATCCCTCGAGGGGAAGCTGCAAGTATTTTAATGTTGCCTGAATAAATCGGATCAATAACCCCTGGAGTAATTATTAGTCCTTGCAACGTAGAGGATGATCTTCCTAATACTAATCCAACTGTATCCTCTGGTAGTGGGCCCTTAAAATCTGTTTCTATAGGTTGGACCCCCATTTGAGGTGTTAATATGAGTCTGATGGTGGAGTAGAGGTCCATTCCCGTGGAGCCTGAAGTGGCTCTCGACGATACTGCGGAGGCCTCAGGGATGGGGTTTGTAGTACCCCATATATTTGCGGGCCCTGGGGACAGGGGCCCTGCTGTCCGTTTTTGGACGGGCTCCTGATGACAACGGTTTCCCATTAATATCTTTGACTGATTTACACTCACTTGCCCAATGATTACCTTTCCTACACCTTGGGCAAAGGCCAGGCTGATTTACTCTAACTCTTGACATTTGGAATCCTTTGGTTGGGCAATTTCTCCTAAAGTGTCCCTTTTGTCCACATTTGTAACAGCCATCTCCCTGTCCTTTGCCTGCCGACATTACAGCTGCTGCAAGGCCAGCATTTGATAATGGTCCTCCAATTTCTCTACATATTTTCATCCAATATTCCAATCCTTTATGTCTAAGTGGCCCTATCGCATTTCTGCATTCTTTAGTACATTGCTCATAGACAAGTTGCTTTATGAGTGGCATTGCTGTATCAGGATCCCCAAAAACTTTTGTGGCTGCTTCTAACAACCTCGCCACAAAGTCTGAGAATGGCTCGGTGGGTCCCTGAATGATTTTTGTAAGGTTTCCTGATACCTCTCCTTTATTAGGCAATGCTTTCCATGCTTTGGTGGCTACCCATTAACCTGTGCATAAACTACTTCTGGATAATTTGTCTGATCATTTGCAAAGCGGCCTAGGCCAAGTAACATGTCTGCGTCCCAGTGCTGCTCAGGATCACGTCTGGTGGCCAAGTTTGCGGCTTCCTGCTGATTTGCAAACTCATAGCCAAAAGTTTTCCACTCTAAATATTGTCCTGGCGATAAGCAGGCTCGCGCCAGGTTATTCCAATCAGATGGGGTGAGACAATATGCTGTCAATGTCTCTACCTGTGCTATAGTAAAGGCTGCAGCTACTCCATATGTACAAACTGATTCTGCTATGGATTTAATGGTTTTGAAATCAAGGAGTTGATAATAACGTCCCCCTTGATCATTGGCATAGACTGGGAAGGATAGGCTAATCTCTCACCATACCTCTGGATTAAATGATCTTCCCGAGTGTTTCCCTCCACTAAGCTTCACTCCCTCATCACTTGGATTATAAGGAGGAGCAGAGGGTACTTGAGCCACAGGCAAATTTATAGGAACCCTTTTACTGAAGTCTATCTTCTTCTGACATTTTCTTTATTTTTGAGCTGATACCCTTTATCATCTAGGTGGTATCGCTCCCTCTCATTTTTAACAGCCTCCTCATACACCTCTTCTTCCAAAGAAGAGTCGAGGTTGGAAAGCTGAGATTCCTTGAGAGAGGGGTAAATCCCCTTTTCTTGTTCCCCCTTAATTTTAAGAGTAGGTTCTAGCCTCCCTTTTGCTGTCTTATCTTTGCCACTCTACTTTACTGCTTCTAACAGTGTTTGGAGGGCCGTTAAGACTAAAATGGCCACCCCAATCCAAAATGGATCTATATAGGGAAGCATCCTCTCTAAAATATTCTGGGAAGCTTACCGGTACCACCACTCCTAGCTGATGAGTTCTGATCCCACAAACATAATCTTCAGTTCCTGAAGAGTTCCCACGAAGATCTTCTTCAGATCCCACAAAGATCTTCTTCAGATCCCACGAAGATCTTCTTCAATTCAGATCATCTTCGGTTCCCGGGTTTCGGCACCACTTGCGGCGCGCCTCCCTGCCTCCATCGACCAGCAAGAAAGTCACGCCACCACCGGGATCTTCTCATTCAGCTTTATTCTGGAGCGCCTTGCTTGTAGATTCCCGGGACCCTGGACAGCAGCAGAGCTGCTGCTTTTATACACTCCCAGGGAAGGGGGAGGGGTGTCATAGTGGTTGCTGATTGGTGCACCAAGCCACACCTCATTTGCATGTGGCCCGTTCATTGGTGCCACAAGCCACAGCCATTAGCATATTTTCCCTTCATTGGTACTACAAGCAGTGCCTCATTAGCATATTTTCCCTTCGGGAGGGGCTACTGCCTGAGGAGGGCCTGAAGAGGGAGCCCGGGTTTTCCCGAGCAACTGCCGTTCCTAAGCAACTGCCATTTCTGAGCAACTGCCATTCCAGAGCAACTGCCATTCCTGTGCAACTGCCATTCCGGAGCAACTGCCGCTCCCTACAGGGTAAGAGACAATAAAGAAAAGGAGTGCAGTTAGAAAAGGAGTAAGTAATCATGGGCGCTTCTCATTCGCACCCAATTTTTTGGCTCTTCAGGAGCTGCTTGTATCGAAAATTTCAAAAATCAAACAATCCACACTTGAGAGGTTTTTGAAGGAGTATGATACTGTGGCCCCTTGGTTTGCGGTATTGGGAGTCTTACTGTTCTCTGCTGGGACAAACTTGGCAGAGACCTAGATTTTGCCTGGAATCAGGGCACATTGAAAGCAGGTGTGAAACTAGTGTGGATGCTATGGTTTTTCTTAGGATTTTTGGAACAAATAAATCTTTGCAATTGCCATCCACAGTCATGGAAAAGGAATGTTTTGTTTAATGTATCTTTGAAGGGTAGCTTTTGTTCTCCTATAAAAGGAGCCCATGTGGGATGCATAAGATGATTTCTTTGGTATCAGGATGGAGTCCTGTGGCTTATTCCAAATATGGGCATCCCACAAGTAAAGCAGCACCTCCTTAACCTAGGTGGACAGCTCGATGCAGAGCTGAAAGAGAGTGGCTGTTAAGATTAATATCTATAGCTTTTTGAGATTATTTAGGAACCAAAGTAGGAACAAAACAGATAGTGCCACAAAAGGTAGAGTTTAAGAAGGATAATTTGAGGACTTTAAATGATTTCCAAAGATTATTAGGTGACATTAATTGGGTTCGATGTTACCTGAAGATGCCAAATTATGAATTAAAACCTTTCCATTACTATATCTGTTTAATCCGGGTCATGGCTCGGTCCAGACCCAGTTATTTCACAGTCCAGGGGAGTGGTTTGTGTTTTTCCTAGGGACAAAGAACCAATTTGGATACCCGAGAGACTGATACGAAGAGTGCCCCCTCCCTTGCAAGATGCAGCAGAGAAAAAGGATAATGAAGAAACACCTACATCTATTGATACTCCTGATGAATCTGCAAATGGGTAATATGTTAAAATTATGGGCTGTCACCCGCACTTGGCCAATCCCTATGCTAGTACATAGTACTTCAAAAAAAAAATTGGAAGAACTATTTCAGTTGATTCAATTTTCCTGTGTTTCCCATTTTAAGAATTTGTGTATTACCCTACTAACTGCTGATATGTCTGCAAACTTTAATTATAGCAGGGAATCTGTCGGAGTACCTTCAAGGGAATTGGACTGCGGAGGCAGAATAACTTTTCTGGAAGCTCCTTATCCAGATTTCTATCCTGAACGGCACCAGAGTCGACCCTGTCACCTTGGGAGATTTTACCTCTTGGATGTCCAATGTCTTTTCCTTTCCTTTCCTTTTTTTTTTTTTTAAGATTTATTTTATTTATTATATGTAAGTACACTGTAGCTGTCTTTGGCGCACGCCTTTAATCCCAGCACTTGGGAGGCAGAGGCAGGTGGATTTCTGAGTTTGAGGCCAGCCTGGTCTACAAAGTGAGTTCCAGGACAGCCAGGGTTATACAGAGAAACCCTGTCTCAAACAAACAAACAAACAAACAAACAAAAAACAAACTTCAGACACTCCAGAAGAGGGAGCCAGATCTTGTTACGGATGGTTGTGAGCCACCATGTGGTTGCTGGGATTTGAACTTATCACCTTCGGAAGAGTAGTCGGGTGCTCTTACCCGCTGAGCCATCTCACCAGCCCCTGCCTTTTCCTTTTCTAAAGAATGGGCTGGGATGCTACTTTGGGGTGTCCTGGTGTTTGCGGGTTGTGTACTTTGCCTCTGGTTGTTATGTCGTATGAGATGCACTCAGGCACGGCAGAAGGTTGCCGTTATTCAAGCCATGATGGCCATAGACAAAGGCACCTCGCCTGAGTTCTGGTTGGCCTTTCTTAAAAGTCTGTAATGATTTCCTTGCAGACTGGTTTGCCGATACTTTCCTGGTTTAGGGGCAGACCTGATGACTTCTACTATTCTACCTCAAAGGATGATGGAGTAAGGAAACTCAATTTTGCTGACAGAGTGTCACAATACAGTGCAGGGGATATTCCATACAGGATAGATTCCTTGAGAGCATGTCAAATTGCATGGAGGTTTCATGCCATCCTGACCCCAAAACTAATCCTGACCTATCCTCCCCCTGAAAAAAAGGCACAGAGACGGGTGTGCTAAAGTACGCTTATAGCCCAACGACTAGGGCAGAAATTCATTACTATGTCTCACAATTGCACAAGGGATTTGACCTCTGTTTCTCCTCTGTTACAGCCAAGTCCGCCAGCAACGTGCTGGTGGCATCTCCTCCTACTCCAGATCTCTGCAGAGACAGTCTGGTGGTCGGTCGTGTCTGATGGTAGCCCGATTTCCTATCAGTCACTTGTCAAAGGCTGCTCCCTCAGGCCGGGGTGTTCCCTGACCAGATTTGCAGGACTTCATATTTAATTAATAAAGAAGGGGGAGATGTAGGCAACTGCCCGGCAGCGAAGCCGCCCGTGCTCTGGTCACCGGCGGCAAAGCTACCCCTCTCCGGCTGGAAAGCCACCCGGGCTCCAGCCGGAAAGCCGTCTGGGGTCCGTCTGGGACGCCTCCGGCTCCCCGCCATTACAAGACGGTGGGGGACCGGCTGGCTGTCAGGGAGGAGAGCATGGTGTGCATGCGCACTAGGCTGTCAGGGAAGAGAGCCTAGTGCGCATGCGCAGCTCTCTTCAGGCTCTCCTCAAGCAATAGCCCCTCCTGAACAGGTAATAGGCAAATGAGGTGCAGCTTGTTGCACCAATGAATGGGCCATATGCTAATGAGGTATAGCTTGGTGAACCAATCCGCAACCACTACGACACCCTTCCCTGGGAGAGTATAAAAGCAGCAGCTCTGCTGCTGTCCAGGGTCCTGGGAATCTACTATCAAGGTACTCCAGAATAAAGCTGACTGAGAAGATCCTGGTGGTGGCGTGACTTTCTTCTGGTCGAGGGAGGCGCGTCACACCATCATAGCTGTTCAGACAGAGTGAGGGAAGGTGATTATCAGTAACTACTCAGTGCACAAGGCAACGTGCATCAGTACCGGTTCTGGTACCTGAAGCCAGGAAGTCTCCCTGAGAGCCACTAGTCCATTTTCCAGGATGGAAGTCTAGGAACAGTGGTTCTGCTGTTAGTGAATGAGCAGTGGCAGCAGCAGGGTGAATCAACTCCAGGGGAGAGGAAAGCCACTCCATTGCAAATGGAGACCATCCCCCTTCTGCCACACCATCTTTACCTGGGCTGCTAATGGAAGGTGCAGTCTTCTGTTCAGGTGGGTCTTCTCCATCAATCAAGACAGTCAGGACACTTCTTCAGGTAAGGCTACCTAGTCAGGTGATTCTAATTTGTGGCAAAGTAATGTTAAATCAACTATATATAACATTACTGAAAGTGACCCAGAAATTCAATGCAATCCTCATCAAAATTCTGACATTCTTCTTAAGAATAGAAAAAAAAAACCCATAAGCATTCATTTGCATTTAAGATCTCAAAGAACCCAAATAACTTAAGCAATCCTGAGGGGAAAGAGAAAGAGGTGTCACACCTGATCTCTTCACTACAGAGACATAACAAGACCAGAATGCTACAGTCACAAAGATAAACACATGGGCCAGTGGGATAGAGGAAAGGGACACAATGTCCCATTTAGCTACAGCCTCCTGAGTTTTGACAAAGGTTTAAAAAATATACATTGTTAGGAAAAATTTAAAACCAAACCAGCCTTTTCAATAAATGGTACCGAAAAACTGACTATCTGTATGTAGAAGAATAAAATCACACCCCTATTATTTATCCTGAAGAAAAATCCAATCAAAATGAATCAGACATTGATTAAAGACCCAAACTCTGAAACTGCTAGAGGCCAACACAGGCAGAGCACCAAGATGTGGCACAAGTAAGGACTTCCACAAAGGACTCTGAGAGTTTTGGAAATAATAACAAGAATTGGCAACTGGAGGGCTGGAGAGATGGCTCAGTGGTTAAGAGCATTGACTGCTCTTCCAGGGAACCTGGGTTCGATTTCCAGCACCCACACAGCAGCTCACAACCGTCTGTAACTCCAGCTCCAGGGCATCCAGCATTGTATTCTGGTCTCTAGCACCAAGTGGTACACAGATATTCAAGCAGGAAAAACACTTAGCTAGGATTCCAAAATAAGAAAGGTTCAGTACAGCGTGCACTGAAGAGGCAGCCTACAGAATGGGAGAAAATGTTTGCCAACTGAACAGATATCTGGCAGGCTACATAAAACAAAAATCCGCACAATAAGTTTTCAAGAGAAGAAACGCAAATGCCCAGTAAATACATTAAAAAAAAAAAAAGTTCAACATCCCTAGACATCAGGAAGTGCAAATTAGAACCCCAGTACAAATGGCTACCTCAGAAAACAAATGCAGGCGAGGATGTAGAGAAAGAAACCTTTATTCACTGCTGGTGGGAATCCAGGGAGTGTGGGATTTGGTGCAGAGGTTTCAAACTGCAAACAGAAGTACCATAGGATGCAGCTGAGCAACTCCTGTGTACAAACCCAAAGGAGTCTAAGCCAGCACAGCACGGGAAACCCCACATGCACATTGTTTACTGAAGTGTTAGTCATGCTGCTCAAGATACGGGACCAGGTTAGATGCCCGTAAACGGGACATAACGTCCAACCATGGAGAAGAGTGGAATTATGTATTTTTCAGGATGATGGATGCCAGACTCAGCAAAAGCTGCACATGCACAAGTGGTAAAAGAAAGCATTGCTTTTTCTTGAGTGTGGTTTACTTTGCTCAACATGATTTTCAGTTCTGCACCTACAAAAACGTGTGTGTGTGTGTGTGTGTGTGTGTGTGTGTGTATACAGAGACATTAAAATAATTGGGGAAGAACAGGGTATGAACCTGTGGGAAGTACAATTAATGACACATACACATAAAAATACAAACACAATACACTCAGGCAGTGGTGGTGCACGCCTTTAACCTCAGCACCCAGGAGGCAGAGGCAAACAGATTTGTAAATTCAAGGTCACTGTAGTCTATAAAGTGAGTTCCAGGACAGCCAGGGCAACACAGAGAAACCCTGTCTCAGAAAACAAAACCAGCAAAACAAACAAACAAACAAACAAACAAAAACAAGGGAAAAAATGTCCCAACAAAACCCATTCTTTTTTTTTTTTTTTTTTTTTTTTTTGGTTTTTCAAGACAGGGTTTCTCTGTATAGCCCTGGCTGTCCTGGAACTCACTTTGTAGACCAGGCTGGCCTCGAACTCAGAAATCTGCCTGCCTTTGCCTTCCGAGTGCTGGGATTAAAGGCGTGCGCCACCACGCCCAGCTACAAAACCCATTCTTATGTAAGACAACCCCCAAACCAATTCACAATGTTAAAAATGAAAACAAATCAATATGCCTAGAAAATTAACAGAACAACCCTCCTAACATCTCTATCAGATTGTTTGCCTTGTGGTGAACATTTTCAGCTCTGATTGGTGGCCAGCTAAGAGTTGAAGATAAGTTCGAGGCCAGCCTGGTCTACAAAGTGAGTTCCAGGACAGCCAGGGCTATACAGAAAAACCCTGTCTCGAAAAAAAAAAAAAAAAGAGTTGAAGATAAATTGTTTCCCATTTCTTGAGTGAGTTCCACCCACGGATCACAGGGGAAGCAGTTCTGAGCTTCTCTAGGACCCTCGCTGGGCACTGACACAGGGAGCAGCTGCTTCTCCTGCTAAGCCCACTAGGTGAGCCTTTTCCCGTGGAGGTGTGGAGTGCTGTACTCAGCAGGTGCATTCTGAGCACAGATTTGGGACTGTTGGCAGCAAGCTTGATGAGCTCAGATCTAGACTCCAGTATGTTACCCACGCCTGCTTTCTTAGCAATAAAGCTGTTTGACTGCACTTTAACATTCTAATCAGAATACCAAGAAATACTCGATTGCTCTGATAGTGAAACCTGAACACATGACGGGTGTTGGTTGTGACTTGGGCTCAAGCCAAGTGACAAATGAGAATTCCTTCTGTTGGGGATGAAGTGTTGCTTTCATACATTACTATATATGAGGAGCAACCAGAGAAAGAGAAAAGATACTTCAAAATTTTAAATATTGCTGAAATTTAAATCAAAAGATCATATGATTAATTCACTATATAAAGTCCAGGATTTATACATTGTAAGTTTATTTCTTAGAAATAGAGATAACTTAGTAGATAACGGTAGATACCTGGCACCGATCCTAGTGACTGTGGAGGGAGGAACTGACCTCCCCAACTTTTCCTCTGATATTCACATGTGCTATCCCACATGTGTGCACTCTCACACACATGCATGAACACACAAGTGCACACACACACACATAGAAGTAAAGAGTGAAGACTAAAAATGGGAAACACAATGGTGGTATTTTCTTTTTTTTGTTTTTGTGACAAGGGCTCTCTGTGTAGCCTTGGCTGTCCTAGAACTTGCTTTGTAGACCAGGCTAGCCTTGAACTCATAGAGATCCACCTGCCTCTGCCTCACAAGTGCTGAGATGAAGGGCATGTGCCACCACTGCTTGGGGACATAAGGATTCTAATTCAGAGTAAAGTCCAAAGCAGTCACCTCTGTAGAGAAAAATTCAGATGAGGAGGGAGGCATGGCGAGGCACTGTGTTGCTTCTAGTGGAAAATGAAAGGTATTAACAGTAAAAAAAAATATTAATAGTATAAGGCTTAGGGGTGAATTAGGAGCATGTCTTTAGAGTTACCATCTTGAGATCATTGAGTATTAAGGAGTGGGGACTTAAGGCTGCAGTTGACTGTTTTTAGGCATGCAGACATCACCGAGGCTTTTCTCCTTTTGGGTAATGCCATCTTTTGATTCTTTTGTTTTCTCTAATTATAATCATCCACAGCTATTCTCTAGGTAAATCTCCTCTCCTCTCCTGCGTGGATCCACACCCAGGAAGTTAATCTTACCAGTAAAACTCACATTACCAACTACTGTAAACTGAGGGCCAATCCTTCAACACATAAACTTTGGAGGGAATTTAAGATAGAAATCATGGGGTGGATTTTTAAGGTGGGACTGGGAGGAGAAGAGGGTGGTAGGAGCTGTGATCGGATCTGGATGTAAAGTGAATAAAAAAAGTCAATAATGGGAAAAAACAAAAGACAAACAAACAAACAAAACCCCACAAATAATCCTGGGGTTGAAGTGATGGCTCAGTGGCCTGAATGGCCTGCTGAGGTCCTCGAGCTGATTCCCACTAACCACATGAGGTGGCTCAGTCACCTGTAATTCCAGCTCCAGGGATCTAATACTCTCACGTGTCCATGACAATCAAGTGCACATACCTACACATACAACTCACACTTGCATAAGTAGAATTGAACAAAACGTAAAAAGGCCCAAGGGTTAGAGCGCTGTTTCAGTGTGCGGGCGTCCTTGTTGCTGAGGACTTGTGTTCGGTTCACAGCACTCACAAGGTGGCTCATGACTATCCATGACTCCAGTTCCAGATCTGTTATCCTCTTCCGACTTCCAAGGGCACCAGGCAAGCATGTGGTTCATACATACACGCAGGCAAAACACTCGCATGTATTAAAAACAAACAAACAAACAAAAATCCACACTATGACAGATCTATTTTTCATCCTCAAATCTTGAAGCCTCATCCTGACTCTGAAGAGAAAAGTGTGTGTGTGTGTGTGTGTGTGTGTGTGTGTGTCCACACCTTCCCATTTCTCAGCATCATTTGGTAACCTGTTGCTTCTCAGGCTTTATCTGAGGTCTAAGTTGATGTGGAGTAGAAGGCCTTTCTGACTTCCACTAACCCATCAAACTACTTTAGCGATACATACACTCCTAGAATCTACTTTGTTGACACAGCCAATTACTACAAACATGCAACTTTATTTACCAGTGTTTTCATAACTCATAGAAGTCATTCAGCAAATCCTTGCTAAAGTTGAATGTGTGGAATTTAAAAAATAACAAATTTAGCATCAGTACCAAGTTGTCTTCAGGACAAACCATTGGTGCATAAGGAAGGGTAAGTTCAGGTCTTAGCTCAGGACAATGCTGAATGTCTCTCCCTGACCTCTTGAACACCAAGGCTCATCTGCACCCTGTGCTTTGGACTGCACACTCTTAGAACTCTGTCTCTCTTATACAGCAACCCTTGGCTCCACTCCACTCGGGCTATTCTCATTACATGTCATTTCTCCTATAATGGAGACCTGTGAACCTCCATCCTCCAGTTTCCTCTCACTTTAGTTTTCCATTAGGTCCTGTCTCCATGACGAAGCACACTTTGGGGAGGTATGGCGGGCAGCTGAAAACTATTGGAGAAAATAAACATAGCCATGCAGTTTATGTGGCAGCCAGTGTTGGCCTGAGACTCTGAGCATCCCAGCATTCAGACTCCTGGTCTTGACTGTGGCATGCCAGGCCCTTCTGTGCTCCCTCCCCAGCTTCTCAAAATGCCAGCTCGCCTCTGCCACTTTCTGAAAGATTTCCATCCCTGACTCAATTCCATTGCACACACAATTCTGCTTTTTGCTTTTCTCCTCTTTAAAACCACTATCCTTAAGTTACAACATGGAGTCCAATTAGTTTTTCACCTTGGTTTCTTCAACACTGACGTTTTATTTTCCTCACAAAGTTCATTCTCTCCCATCATACCTCGCTGGCAGCCGCTGAGGTCCCTCCTTGGCTCCATGCTACTCTTCCTCTATAGCACGCGTCAGTGACTCAGAAACACCGCTTGGCCCAGGCTTCCCATCTCAAAGGGCCATCCACTCGTGTATCCTCCCTTTTGATATCACCCAAATGTCCATGGGTACAACGTCAGAACACGTTGAAAGTTGAACATTGTCATTTGAACTAGAGGAACTTGCTATCCTTGTTTTAATTTATCCCATTCAGACAACTGTCTAGTTATTTTTACTTTCTAAATGTATATGTAACCCTGGCAATCTTCTCATCTGACAGCACAACACACAGGGTCAGTGGCTACCTTTGAGACTTATATGTTCTTATCCTGGCACCCTGCGATCTGCATGCAGCAAAGTGAGCTTTGATTCACCCCAATTCCAGGCAGGGGCTCTATCCCTTTAATTACTTTGACACATAAATGGTCAAGGTGTATTATTATGGAGGTTGTCTACATCACTATGATGCACATCCTGTTTGTGAGAGTCTGTAGTCTTGAAGGCCTCTTTCCCCGGGCTAGTATGGCAGCAGAGTGTGATACTCTGCTCTGGCTTGTCTTCTTAGCCTCATCTTTTGATATTGAGCTCCACACACACCCATTTCTCTATCAATACGCTGATTCCATGCAAAGGCAGAATTCACTCCTCCATCCCCACGTACAGCAAACACTAACAGTCCACCTGCATAAACCACACAAGAAAGTTAGGGATTTAAGCTTTCATGTAATATGCTAAGAGATTTTTATTAATGAAGCTTTGTTGTACACTGTTTCAGAAACACATGGCTTCAACCTGTGTCTTCTGACCTCAAATATAACACTTAAAAAAGAAAAAAACAATCCAAGTTTTTAGTCCTCTATTATCAAAGTTTAAAAAAATAGAATACAGTAAAAATACATTTCACATTCTCCAATTAACTAACAGCATGGTAGATACTACGAAAAAATCTCGGAAAAGAGATCTTTTTGGAAAAAAAGCAAAATTGAAGTTTAGTCATTAAGTAGCCTACGTTTACTGCTTTATCAGTTTTGATCCGGGAGGTGCCTGGCACTGCCCTCTAGACTGGGCTGATGCACATCATGTGGGTGTCACATCACCTCACTGTCCTCATAAGAAATGCTTTGAAAAAAAAAAAAGAAAGAAATGCTTTGGTTAAGATCTCTAAAACAGTACATTTGGAACTGGGGCCAGGTGACTGAACTTCTTGAAATTATGTGCACCATAATGAGTATGGATTAATTCCTTACTAAAGGGCTTCCCTAATGCATGGGATTCCCCCAAAGTACACTGTGAACAGACTGCTTAAGCTAACCAAGAGTAAGTGACTTCTTGGATCCCCCTCTCACATATCCATATATATATTAAAACTATGGAATAAAGAGACTCAGCGTGGATTTAGGTTTTATGATAATGCTCTTTTCTGTGCTGTTTAAAAATCTCTGAGAAAGTTAAACTAAAATTGATAAACTTATGCTGCCTATTTCTTAGAGGAAGACAGTATGAAATTCCAGTTGAATAAACAGAAAATGACTGCTCCCACGGTTGTGATAGATTCAACCATGGCTGAGAAAAGTCCCAATTGAAAGCCTCAAAGTGCCATTCCTCAGGAAGCACAGCACGAGTGGACAAGATTTGTAAACCACAGCCCCAAAACCACTCACTCTGCAGCAATTAACAACCCAGACATCCACCTGCCTCTGTCTGCACGAGCTGGTATCCAGTTGTATGCTTGGTATTTGGAGCTCCAATGCAAAGGGGCAAGTGACACGACTATTTCCTGAAAACTGGACCGTGTTCACGGCACCATTTCTACAGCATCTCTTTCTAGTTACATAAGGTCAAGCATTAGTGGACCTGGAGATCTCTCGGACCTACAATTCAGTAAAAACCAAAACAGATAAAATCCAAAAGATAACTGTAGTCCTCCATTTAAAATGAACTATTTTCTTAAGAGTGCAAGGAAGGGGCTGGTGAGATGGCTCAGCGGGTAAGAGCACCCGACTGCTCTTCTGAAGGTGATAAGTTCAAATCCCAGCATCCACATGGTGGCTCACAACCATCCATAACGAGATCTGGCGCCCTCTTCTGGAGTGTCTGAAGACAGCTACAGTGTACTTACATATAATAAATAAAATAAATCTTAAAAAAAAAAAAGAGTCCAAGGAAAACACCCATTACTTTATAAGCACATTTTGCAAGCAAAACAATAAAAGCAGATGAAGAGATGTGAGAAAGTTGGATTTTCTTTTGGATGAGGTCTTACTGTTGTTTTGAACTGGGTTCAAAGGATCCTCTTTCCTCAGCCTCCTGAGAGTTGGGAGTTTAGGTCTTGTCATCATAGTTAGGCAACTGGAGACTGGGCACTTAGTGGCCACTTGCTATCAAAAAAGTATTAGATTTAAAGATAACATAGTTATAAACTACATGCCTAGGATTGTCTCAAATGCCTGTGTGAAGGAGGAATGCATAGCATGCCTATAGAACACTAGCTACATGGAGTTACTTAGCAATTTTTTTAATTAAAAAAATAAAAAAAAGGGGCACAATGCAGCCAAGCCACATAGTATTGATATTTTGCAAAAGAAAAGGTTGTTTGATGGTACTGATCCAGTATTAGAATGTTTCCCCCATAGTGGGAATTGAACCTAGGACTTCACAAGACAGGTTAGGTACGGGTTCAGGCTACACTGCATGCTTATACTTCTGGCCTGATTTTCTGAGGTCTGGCCTGGTCTTGCTCAGCTGCTTAGGTTGTCTTCAAATGAGATCCTTCTGCCTCAGTGTCCAGAGAAGACAGGTTTATTGTGAACTACTTACTCACTAGGTTTTTAATGACCATTTAGTCAATACAATTGGTTAGAACTATCATATCAAACTGTCACTCAGTTATTTTAAGGCCATTTCTCATAAAGGGCCGGTATATGTTTAGGAAAAGAAATTTAAATTTAGTAAAAAAATCAATGTGCAATAAATATACTTCTACTGATGAAAATTATACAGAGCATTAAAGGAACTAGCCAAAATCGAGTGAAGCGAACAGCAAAAATTCGAACAGGTAAGTTTTCTAGTTTTGTTTCCTTTATCCATACTAGGCAGACTGCATCATAGCATTAACAGATTACTACAGAGCATGACTATCAAACACTCACATATTGTTATTTCTGTACAGGAATTAGATGGGGTTTAAATGTTGAGTCACACTTTTTTGGGGGGGGAAGGGTTACGAGATAGGGGTTTCTCTGTGTAGCTCTGGCTGTCCTGGAACTCACTCTGTAGACCAGGCTGGCCTCAAACTCAGAAATCCGTCCGCCTCTGACTCCCGAGTGCTGGGATTAAAGGCGTGCACCACCATACCCAGCTATGTTGAGACACACTGAACCCCAGCACCAGGGAGGCAGTACTATACATCCTGAACCTCATCTGTACAAATGGGCAAAGCTTATTCATTTGTCTTGACCAGTTTTGAAGGTACAAAACTACCTGGACCTCACACTAATGACCAGGATTCCTCTGTGAAGCCAAAAGCAAGGAGCTGGGAAACGTCAGTTCCTTCCTTTGCTTCCTAAATTAAACTCCGAGAAGATCACTAGAAAAAACTCAGCTTCCGAGACTTGAGGGGATGATGGCTCATTCATCAAGTACTTGTGGTGCAAGCATGAGGTCCTGAGTTCAGATCCCCAGTACCCAGCTAAGACCCCAGCCTGGCAGCCTTGGCCACGTGTAATAAGCAAAAGGAAAGAAAAGACAGCCTGACTTACCTGTGTTCATCAGACAAACCATTCAAAAACTGCTGCAATGTTACAGGCAAAGAAGTCAATCAGCCACACTTAGCAGTAAACTCTATGTTAGTTTTTCTCTAAAGGCTGTCAGATTATTAAGATTATAGATTATTAAGCTCTAGAAAATTGTATGGACTTTTCTGCCATGTGTATTTCCATATGGGTATCTTTTAAAAATTAGACATTTTTTTGTTAAAGTAGTAAGATAATTTGAATGTGTTAAAATATAGATAAATGTTATAATTATAGAACAAAAAGTGTAGTTGAAAAAAATTTTCTTTTTTTTTCCACCAGGGTCTCACTGTGTAGCCTTGGCTGGAATCACTAAACTATAGTAGTTAATCAAGAAAGCAGATCAATACTGAACTTTGTAACCCACCTCCCCCTTATACATGAAGTTAATTTTCTATGCTCGACTACCAGAGCTGCAACCTTCAGTGTTGTTAACACCTAATGGTCACCTCTGAGAGACTGCCAACTTTTTTGAACGCTCTGGTCACATATGTAAGAATCATCATTTTCTCAGATTTGTGCTTACATTACTTACAGCTTTGAAATTATGAAAAAAAAAATCCTTGAAATTGCAATAAATGGTCAACAGTAAGTAATCCACCTCAGACCAAGGCAACAGATTTATTTATTCAGGACATTTGCTCTAATGCTGACTTTGATAGGATCCCCAGCCAGGAGTGTTGTGGATACCTATAGTTCTGGCACTTGGGAGGATGAGGTGGGGAAATAAATTTAGGTCACCCTGGGCTGCAAAGATTGGTCCTGGCCCACACAGGCTACATAGTGATACTGTGTCTCAGAAAACAAAAGGAAAAAAAAATTTTTTTTTGAGACAGGGTTTCTCTGTGTAGCCCTGGCTATCCTGGAACTCACTTTGTAGACCAGGCTGGCCTCCAACTCAGAAATCTGCCTGCCTCTGCCTCCCAAGAGCAAGGCGAGGACCACCTTGTATTCCCAGGGAGACAAAATACTTTTGGGAAAGGATACTCAACTTAATGCTGCCACCCAAGACCTCAATACTCAATATCCACACTGATGCTCTGTGCTTATCATCCTCATCTACAGATTGCGAAGGAAACATTGTAGCATCTTGCGAGAAGTGAGTGATGGCACCACCAGACACATAGCACTAAGAGTTGGCTTTTACACCTGCCTCATATTTAATACTCTCTAGGCTGGACTTTTTAAAAAACTAGATGGTGTTTTAGCCTTATGGATAGATTGCTACGTTATAAGCTATCTTAAACCTATTTTTGACCTAAACAAACTCCAGGGAAAATGCACTCTATTTTCCTCACAGAGAATGCACAGTAAGGAGGAAAAACCCCGCAGTCAGGGAAAGAGAACCACCACGGCCTTCAAAAAGACGGTCTGAAAGATCCCACATAGGAAGTAGAGCTCGGAGGTATTTTCATCGTGTTTAATAGGAGTTCACAAAGAGGAGGTCTATGGCAGCCACTGGTCCTCACAAACTGAGGATGTTCATTTACTCGCTGATTTCATAAAATTTAACATTTTAGAGGTCATTTTTTTCCAAAGTGATTTAAAAATCAGTACATATAATATCCTCCCAATTTAGCTGAGGTATTTGTAGCTAATCTATATGACAATTGTTCTTAAAATGCGTATAAAACTTGTAGGCTACAAAATGAACATCCCAACTAGTAAAACCACTCTCGGCATTAAAAAATAGTGTGTCAAAATGTAGTGTGTTTAACTAGAAAGTGTCACACTTATTTCAACTCTATTTTTAAAATAACATGGCGTCACTTTAAGAGAAATGCTGTTTTTCCAAAATAGCAGAATTGTTATCTTTCCCCATGGTTTAAAAAATAAGTATTACCATCATGACATCACTAGAAAGAAATGGAAGCATACAAGGAATAAACTATAGTTTCTTTTTATATCAAAATGTACTCTTGAAAATGTGTTTGGCACAGTGCTAAATCATATATAGTTAATACTAAATATTGCAGGATACAATAAAACCCTGGAGTTGTTTACACCCTCTTATGGGAATGAAAATAATAGATACCAATTATTCAGAAGTCAGCCTGTACAAACTGTATAAACAATATTTTATGTTTTGCTTTGAAAACCAATGATATAATAAATTTTACATAAAAGACTGCAAAATAATATAAATGGATTTAAACAGATCTTTACAATAAGAAATTCAAATGGAAACAGACAAGTAACAAAGAGAAGTAAAAAAATTTATTGCAGTATTCACTCCACCAGAGTGCCTGGGGACCCCTTTTCTTGTACTGTTTTCAGGGTGACCTAATACAACAAAATCTACATTTACAAAAACTCCTTCTGCAGATAGGTCATAGATACTGCATGCTTTTTTTTTTTCTCAACAGAATAAATTATATATCCAGGAGAGTCTGCCATTTTACAGCCTGGAGAAACAATGCTTCCCTGGAAACTGGGCTAAGCTAAAGAAAGCCATCCGCTGCTAGGTTCAACTCCAAGAACACTTTATTAAGAACATTAACAGACTAATTTCCAACATTCACTTGTTTATTTTTTAAACAGAAAGTTTTTTTTCCAAGATATAAACAATTTTGTTAAACTATAATACAGTGGGAGTAAAAACGAACCGAGAGACGTTTCTGCTGCACAACAGCGAAGGGAGCTCCCACAAAAATGTCTGCCCAACATTCCTTCCTTTGTTCCTGCATCCCAGGTTCCACTCTTCAAAAAACTCATTTTTTTTTTTTGCCAGAATGTTGATATTTCAAGTTTTTTTTTTTTGCCTTTTTAAAAAAATTCCTGTAAATTTGGCTGCATGTACAAATTCATTAGCTGGAAGTCCCGTCCTTGGCGGCATACAGGGATCGTAAAGTCTGAACAACTTTATTAGTCAGCTTATTAGCACTCGTTAGAGCAATTTTTTTGTAAATAATGTCTGACTCTTTAATAGTGTCTACCCAAGGCACCAGTTTGCGGCCATCGCGGCGCTTGGCCTCCGTCCAGGAGCCGCTGTAGGAGCCTGCCATCCACTGGACACTGACGCCACTGCTGGTTCTCTGTACTACTCTTGCAATCTGTGGTCGGTCTTTGTACTTTGGACAGCAAATAGCGATGACATCCATGACGTCAACACTTTCATTCATCTGTGCTGCCAACTCCGTAGAGTCTGAATTTCGTTTTGACCTTCTCAATGACTAAAACATTGGGAGGGGGAAAAAAGACCAAGTGTTACACAAAAGAATTTTAGTGAAATTATCGTTTTTATTGCTTGTAATCCCTTGACGCCGGGAGCTGGGATTCCCCGGCACATTCCATTGCCGGCAATGAGACGCACCGTGACCGCCAGCGCCAAGGGGTTAACATATACTTGTAAAACCATATAGCTTTTAATTTGTACCCGTGTCTTTACTCTTGATATATAAAATTATTATATGTACATATAAACCATAGAGCTACATAAAACTTAGCAACAATAAAAAGGATAGCACACATTAATACAATCCAAAAAATTATTAATCCTTTATGCTGAATAAATCTCATTTCTGTTTTTTTTTATTATCTTTTATGTTAGACTTTCTACAAAAGGATGTATAAATGGTTAGGTAGAGAATCTCTATCTACAAAATGTTTTGTTTTATAGTATTACATTACTTGGTGTACATTTAATAGACTGACACATATAAGCACATAAAAATCATTTTACGTAATACGCTGGGAAATACGTTGACTCCTCCTCCGCCTCACCCCTGAAGTGCCTCCTCCTCTATCCTCCCCATCACTCTCCTCATCTTCTGTGTCTGCTGCTGTGTTATTTTTAGGGCTGCCTCCTCCAAGCAGCGAGGTAATTGCTTTGTTCCGAGCATTGGTGCTAGCTGACACCTCTCCTTCTTCTTCTTCTTCATCAGGGTCTAGATGTTCCATGAGAAGTTTAAACTAAAACAAGATTGAGAGTTTTCTGTAAATATTCAAACAACACTGTCAGATTCTTAGATGTTTTCTATGGTGGTGGTTTAGAGTGGGTGAAAGAGACCACGGCTAACTGTGCAAATCAGGGATTGAGGAGTCTTTTCTGTACAGAGGCAGAATGACAGGCAATGCGTTTGGGGCTGGTGGCCATATGGTCCCTGCTGCAATTACAGCTCCCCCACTGCTGTAGGAAAGCATATAGAGTGAACATAGCCATGTCATTACAATTTTATAACAGTGGGTCGATTTGGATCAAGACCCATAGTTTGCTTGGAGGTGTGTCTAAGTCAACAAACATTTAGGAAATAAATATTTATCTATTTATTGACAGGCCTTGGACTCAGTACTGGAATTAAAGGCATGTACTACCACACCCACCCACCATCCAAGCGTATGTGCAAGAAAAGCTAGGTGCACACATTTGACCCAAGCACCCTGGATGCAGTGGAATCTCTGAGTTCAAGGACAGCCAGGGCTAGACAGAGGGATACTGAGAGAGGGGGTGGGGGTGGAGGTGGATGAATACAAGGAAAACCAATTAGTTGCCAGAAAGGAGAGGAACAAAATGGCCCAGGAGGGTAAGGGATCCATGGCTTTAACCTTTAAGGATATAAGCCATCTGATCTGTTAAGCAGTCCTCCCTCCGTCTCTGGCTGTGCACTGCAGTGGGAACAGTGGGAAGGCCAGCCCAACAGCCAACCCGGCCGGCCGGGATGCTCCTGAGTTCGGTACTCACGTCTAGGTACTGCCTTACGATGCTCCTCTTCACATCCTCCGTCAGTTTGGAGTTAGCCATGTCACTTCGCAGGAAGTCCAGTGTTTGTTTGGGATGAAAATGAACCCCTGTTTTCCGATTAATGGCTTTATCATACACTTTTGCAGATTCAGATGGAGAATACTTTTGAATTTTACTGTTTTGGAAATATAAAATTAGAATTTCAAAAAAGTTCATGCACATACTTAAACTGATTCCAACTCTTTCTTACTTAGTAATAACTCAAGTTTTAAATCATACAGATTTCAACCAGTGAGAAGAAAAATCAAACATCAACAGAGTGCTCCTTTGCTCTCACTGATGTCTGTACTGATGGGGATGGGAAACAAGGCACCTGGCTCTGAGGAGGGACAGACTGAGTCCAGGCTACAGTAAAGGTGTCGTCTTGAAACCAGTGTTTCCCATCTTTTTATAGACTATGACTATGATGATAGGGCAGCTTTCTTACAACTGAGTCCAATTAACTGGTGTGCGGGCTAACTTTTAGTTCTTTTCTCTGGAAAGAACTTTGAACATTTATTTGGGCATGTGTGCAGATATGTGTATTCACCTCTGCATGTGCGTGGAGGCCAGAGGACAGTTTACAGGAATTAGCTCTCTCCTCTTACTGTGGAGTCCTGGAAATTGACCATGGCTTGGTTGCAATAGCCTTTATGCACCGAGTCACCTCACTGGTCTTACTTCCTTGGTTTCACGTTCATTTTTTTACTACTATTTTGTATATGTGTGTGCACATGTGGCTGGCTGTCAGTTCTCCCTTCCATCATGTTGGGTCTGTGGACGGGTCTCACAGTGTCAGGTCTGTGGACGGGTCTCACAGTGTCAGGTCTGTGGACGGGTCTCACAGTGTCAGGTCTGTGGACGGGTCTCACAGTGTCAGGTCTGTGGATGGGTCTCACAGTGTCAGCTCTGTGGATGGGTCTCACAGTGTCAGGTCTCACAGTGCGGGTTCCACTTTATCTACTGAGCTACCTTATCAACCCCTAATTTTGACTCTTTGATTTTTCATTTTCTATATAATAGCCAGAATAACTGCTTGTAAACCTGTTTCAGATTTTTAGTGACTGCTTAAAATTCTTACCAATACAATAATACTTTACGCTGTTTTAAATTACTCTAAGTCAGTTACCACCATTTCATATCCAAATATTTCTCTTAAAAATCTGCATTTCTAGTGCTTGCAGCAGAGTTCAGGAACCCAACACAGTGTATGCATAGTAAACACAAGGCTCTGGCTCCATCTTCAGTGCTACATTAAAACAGTGGCTGGAGTTTTAGCACTTCTTGAAAACAGTGGGAGGAGCTCTCACTACCATGTAACCTCTTCAGTGATAAAAGGTGATAACTATGTTTCTCTCTCTTCCCCTTTCTGGTATTAGGAACAGAACCCAGGGTTGTAGATACAGTAACCACATGCTCTATGTTCAACAGTTATAGCATTAAATGGCCCTTTACATGAAATAAACTATACTGACTGGTTTTATGTCAACTTGATAAGCTAGAGTCATTGGAAAGAAGAAAGGAGCCTAGGTGAGAAAATGCCTACATAAGACTGTTTTATAGGCAAGGCTGTTAGGCATCTTCTTAGTGACTGATGTGGGAGGCCCAGCACACTGGAACTGGAACCACCCCTGAGCTGGTGGTCCTGGGTTTGCTAAGAAAGCAGCCTGAGCAAGTTACAATCAGAAAGCCAGTAAGCAGCACCCTTCTGATTTCTTCAATGGTGAACAGCGATGTGGATGTACAAGCCAAATGAACCTTTTCCTTGCCCAAGTTGCTTTGATCACGGTATTTCATGCAGCAACAGTGAACTTAACTACGACACATACTCTTTACACTTGGCTACTGATATTATTATTTGATTGGTGACAGCCACCCCCCCCCACCCCAAAGTTTCTCTGTGTAGCTCTGGCTGTCCTGGAACTCACTCTGCAGTCCAGGCTGGCCTTGAACTCAGAAATCCACCTGCCTCTGCCTCTGCCTCCCAAGTGCTGGGATTAAAGGCATGTGCTGCCACGCCCAGCTTGACTTGGTGATATTTTTACAAAAGATTTTTAAAGTTTATATGTTATGTGTGTGCAGTGCTTGCCAGATCTCCTATGGCTGCTTGGAACTGAAGCGGAATCTTCTGTAGGAGGAACAAGTGCTCTTAACCCCACCTTCCTAGCCCCACTTGGTGATTTAAAAAAAAAAAAAAGAAAGAAAAGAATCTAAGCTACCAATGACTGAAATGCTCAGAATGTCTCCAATGGCTTCTGATAGTTCTTTATCTTTACTTCCTCTATAGCCAGTCTATGTTTGTTCTTACTGCATGGCATTTCTTGTTAAAACTGTGATATATTTTAAAACTAGACTAACTCTCTAATAAAGCATTTTTTATGAAAATCAATAAATTAGTAAGTCATTTAAATCTGGAATGTATGAAGTGAAGAAGTATCCTTTCCTTTCTTCTAATATTGTAAAAAACCCAAAATAATGGTTTACAACAAAGGAATACCTGCCAATAAAATGAACCAAATGAGACCCATCTCACCCTGTCCAGCAGATTTTTATATGGGGCCTTGTCGATACTCTGAACAGGGTATGCTTTTCTCTTACTCTTATGTAAACTTACCTATCAGAAAATCCACAGAGATTCTTCAGGTGCTGCTTTAACATAAGAAGTAATAAAATACCCTGGGAAACATTTGCGAATTCAATCAAAGGGGCTGAATTTTCCGGCAAGCACTTCATCACTGAATTTATATCATCCTCAGAGTCCGAGTCTGACTCCGAATCTACCCGCTTTCGAGACTTCCGAGGCCTGGACACTTCTTCTTCACTCTCACTGGACTCGTTCTCTTTAGCAGGGGACGTTTTTCTCTCTTTCCTTTTGTCTTTTACCATAGACTGAAAGAAAAAGGAAATTGTAAAAAACAAAACAATAAAACCAAAATGCCACTAACAGCTGCACAAAGAAAGCTTCCTTCAGCAGAGAGTTCATTAGCGACTGCTAGCAACTGGAGAAGTAAGCCTTAGGGCAGACTTAGTCCTAGGACCAAATCATACGCAGCACCCACCCTACCTCCCCGACCCAAATAAGCATCTACACCACTGAAAGGGAGATGACTTTCTCCTAAGGTTAGCAATGAGACAGATGGCTTTAGTTACAAAATACTTAAGCAAGCCACTGTGGAATAAGAACAATGCTTATGATGTCTTGGATTTCCCTTTTCATTTCTGATTTGTTGACTGAATACTGCCTCTGTGCCCTCTAGTCAGTCTGGCTAAGGATTTGTCTATCTTGTTGATTTTTCTCAAAGAACCATCTCCTGGTTTGGTTGATCCCTTGTATATTTCTCTTTGTTTCTATTTGGTTGATTTCAGCCCTGAGTTTGATTACTTCTTGCTGTCTACTCCTCTTGGGTCTCTTTGCTTCTTTCTGTTCTAGAGCTTTCAAATGTGCTGCTAAGCTGCTAGTGTAAGCTCTTTCCAGTTTCTTTATGGAGGAACTCTAATGGGGCTCAAGTGGATACACAGGCAAATGACAACACTTAGTGCTTCAAACAAGAGGGAGGACAGTGGGGCTGACCCATCAATAGCACTGTCCACACATATGTAGAAAGGACACCTCAACTACCTAGAAATGGGGTGCCTTTAGATCTCAATAGAATGAAACAGCAACCCACACATGGCTTTAATCCAGCACTTGTAGGCAGGGCAGGTGGAGCTCTGATTTTGAGGCCAACTTAGTCTACAAAGGGAGTTCCTGGACAGCCAGGGCTACACAGAGAAACCTTGTCTTGAAGGAAAAAACCAAAACCAAAGCAAGCCAAATCCCTTAGCACCACCTGTAACTTACCTCCTTGAATGACTGTAATAGGTTACTACCGGAAACAGAGAGCGTAATGTCTATGTGGTGCATTATAAACAGCGGCTCTTCCTGAGTCTGGTATGGAAAACAGGCTAGATTGTCTGCTATGTACAAGAGCATAGTCACTTCTGTTTTCTGCAAATTTTAAAAGAAGGTACACATGCTTAGTGGTAAGACAGAAACCCACCTAAAGAGCTTCTAGAAAACTACTACAGGGCATTACACTTCATTAATATTGGAGAGAGAGAAAGACAAGTACAAAAGAGAAAGATAAAGGAGTGAGAGAGAAGGAAACAAGCAAAGAGGCAGAGATGAAGCGAGCTTGCAAGCTTTACAAGATTTATAATGACTTACACCTGCTAACTTAAGAAAGAAGAGGTGAAGCTTTTAAGTGCATTTAAGTAAAAATCCTTATTCTTATAGATTATGTGAGACCTTTAAGATAGATACATACTGTATCAGAAAGTATACGTACAAAAACACAATTAGCCATTGCTTTGTAAAGATTAACACATATGGCGCGATCAGTTACACAGTTAATTTTTAGCTTCCAAAAAAGTATATGTAACACACTACTAATATGTGGATTTACCCATCCCTAATCATGGACTGATAAAAATATTTTTCAGGGCTAGGCCTGGTGATGAACACCTTTAAGGCCAGCACTGGGGTAGCAGAGGCAGGAGGATCTCTGTGACTTCGAGGCCAGCCTGGTGTAAGTAGTGAATTCTGGGACACCTAGAGCTACATAGTATGACCCTGTCTCAAAAAACAAAATCCAGCCCCAAAATTATGAAATGTACAAAATGCAAGAGAGATTATGGTTGTCACTGATTATATGTTTTCAGTTGGGGAAACAGGGGGACATGCCTGTGACTAGCTAGCACTAGGGAGGCTGGGGTAGGAAGACCACCTGAGTTAGTTAAGGGGCTCAAGATCAGCTTAGGCAACACAGTGAGACACGGGCCGGAAATAAATACATAAATAAAAAGGAAGACATGTTACTATTTAAATTGATTTTAAAGAAAAACAATCATAGAAGTAGTAACCAAGGCAGTAATAACTTGGCAGATCTTCACTACTAAGCTTATCTACTTTATGAATTGTAACCTGGAATTCATTTCTCTTTCTCTTTTTAAAAGCCATCACCATTACCTGTGCATACTCGATGTGTGTAAGGGAAAGCATGTGGCAGAGAGCCTCTTTCTGCCTGTAGAGTGGTTCTAGGAATTTGACTCAGGCTACCTACCAAGCTTGCATGGCAAAAGCTCTACTCTCTGAGTTGTCCGGCTAGCTAGCCCCCTTTTGCTCTTTTCTTTTCTTTTTCTTTTTTCCCCCCAAGACAGGGCTTTTTTTTCTGTGTAGCCCTGGCTATCCTGAAACTCACTTTGTAGACCAGGCTGGCCTCGAACTCAGAAATTTGCCTTCCTCTGCCTCCCAAGTGTTAGGATTAAAGGCATGCGCCACCACTGCCCAGCTCACTTTCTTTTTAAAAAGATCCTTTTTTATGTGTGAGACTGTTTTGCCTGGTCATATGTAGGTTCACTGTGTGCATGCTTGAAGTGTATCAGAAGAGGGCATCCTTCTGATTCCCCAGAACTGGAGTTATGGGTGGCTGTAAGCAGCCACATAGGCTGTGGGAACTGAACCCAGATCCTCCTCTTTGATTGGCCTTAAAAAAAAGTCAATATGTGGACCAGGCTAGCCTTGAATTTATGTTGTGATCCTGCCTCTGAAGCCTGAGATTATAGGTTTGAGCTACTATGCTCAGCTTACCTATCAGTTTTTGTTTGTTTGTTTGTTTTTGTTTTTTCGAGACAGAGTTTCTCTGTATAGCCCTGGCTGTCCTGGAACTCACTTTGTAGACCAGGCTGGCCTCAAACTCAGAAATCCGCCTGCCTCTGCCTCTGCCTCTGCCTCTGCCTCTGCCTCTGCTGGGATTAAAGGCATGCACCACCACACCCAGCCATTTACCTATCAGTTTTAACACTGTAACTCATATACTATTTTTTTCTAAGAGTGAGAATGTTCAGAACTAGGAAATCTAGTCTTAAATGTAGTCCCTCTTCTCAAAATCAAACTCCGTAAATAACCTAGATTCTCTGTCTGACTCCAGCAGCGGTCACAGTGTTTACTTGGATCCTCAGGACAAAAAGTATTCCAGTCAGTTGCTGTTTATTCTCACCGACTCAGTGTATTCCTTCCCTTCAACATTTCTTCTTCCTTTTCCTGCTACTAATTCTTACATTCTCTGCTGTAGCTGTAACAGATTACTTCCTTATAGCCTGTATTATGAACACCATGTGAAAAACCTTTGTTCCTAAAACACTCTCTGCACTCGCTGGCCACATTTTATTTAAACATTTCCCCAGTACTCCAGTGCTCACAGCTGTTCCTATAGTCTAGTTACTGTGCTCAGTAAGATCTCTGACAATCTACCCAGTGCCCCACCCTCCTCCACTTTATGTCATAGATTTAATGAATGTGATCTCTTTAGGCCTATGGTGACTCATTCCTTTTCCGACATCCTGTGTTGGAGGCAGTTGCTTATTATGAGAGCTGGATTTCCAGTTTTTAAGGCTGTGATAATAGAATACCTAGTCAATTAACAGAGATTATGCATTGAAATCACACAGGAATGAACCCCAACAGAGACTAGGCCTGGAGAAATGCCAATAGAAACCACAGTGGAAATAAACCCTTGGAGGCCACAGCACACAGCCTAGCATCCTCAGCCTTAGCAGTGCCTTGCACAGTAAAAGCTCAACACTAACGACGGCACAGTGAGGGTGATAAGGAAAAGGTCAGGTGTTTCTCAAATGCAGACTTGGGACATTTATTTGCTATGCCACATATACAAATTTTTCATGTAATATTTTAAAGAGAATGGATGTAGTAAGGTATCTATGCTTTGGTAATTATAATTTTGATTTACTATAAAAACTCTGTCAAGTGGTTAAACTGAGAAAAAAGTTTACACTGCTCATTTACAAACTGCTCTAAAGATAGGCTAGACTGTGTGATCTATGTGGGTAGGTAGGTGTTATAGCTATCATTACTACTTCATCTGCTCATTAGTCTTATACAAAGACCAGTACCATAACAGGCACTAATGAAGGTGGTATTTAAATAAATGAATAAATAAAAGGAAAAAAAAAAAGCTAGAGAATAGGACTTTCTGCTTTCTTGGCTAGAGGTCCTGGCCAGCACAATATGTGTCAGCTTGTAATTATATAAAAATGCAATTTCTTTCATAAAGAAAATCAACATAAAAACCTCAGCAGCTAAAAGTCTGTATTATTAAGCCAGACAGTGGTGGTACAGGCCTTTAATCCTAGCATTTGAGAGGCAGAGCAGGCGGATCTCCAGGTTTGAGGCCAGCCTGAACTGGACAACACAGTGAGCTCCAGGACAACCAGGGCTACATGGAGAAGCCCTGTCTCCAAACACTAAACCAAACCAACACACAAAAACCTGCATTATTTTCCAACAATATTTGAGTTCCTATAGAAGAAATAATCATACTTATATATGTATGAATGCATGTATATATGGAATCTATTTCCAAAGTGATAGTTTAAATGATGCAGCTGACTTTTGCATATAGAAACTGTCACTGAGGTGGTGAGATGCTCTCTGAGTCCCACACCAACAATGTGGGACCCCTCCCCCAACCATAAAATATATAATTAAATGTAAAAAACATAAATGTAAAAAATGTAAAAAAAAAGTAAAAAAAAAAAAAAGGTAAATGACAGTGATAACATTTCCAAGATATACAGTATAGAGATATAACCATACTTTATTCCTCAATACATTTGCTCATGTAAAATGCTCCCTTTGACTGTGACCATAAACTTTATAAGGAACTTAGTAGAAGTTAAGGAAAGACAATTAATATAGTCAATGACATTTATCAAAATGGTAATCTTTAAAAGTCATGACTCCTTTAGCCATACAGTTTCTAGAACATTTATTTTTGACAATAATAAAGTTTATGCTTACTGCTGTGTCATCAAAGAGGTTGAGTAAAGAAATAAGAAAGGCGCGTCTGTGTTGGCGGTTCCCGCGGATCATGGAGTACAGGTGTGAGCACAGAGCACTGGAGGATTCATCTTGTCGGAAACCCCTTACAGGGTCTTTTAGGCACGTGTTGATCGCCTGTTGTACCTGGTAAGACATCTTCATACCAGCCACGGCTTTCATCTGAAATTAATAAAGGCCGCCTTTACATTAGGGATAATGAACTATACATCCAAGGCTAGCTTCATTATTTGGTTTCCTTATTCAAAATAATAATCACACGACAAAGTTCTGCAATAGTAAGAGCATCTATTGCAACTCCAACATTTTACACACACAAATAACCAATATCTACAAGTTACTGCTAACCAAGGTTACAGTAGTGTCTGTAGCCCATGCTTCCTGACTTGTAAGTTACTGGGCTTTCTGAACTGTCACCCTGGCACAATCTTATAACTAACTGTAAGCTAGAATAAATACCCTGTGGGGCAAACTACGCTGTAAATTAAGATATTAAGGAAATCATTCTAAAGTAAAGACCTGTAGGAAGTAGTGGTCTATTAGAGCAATAATTCAGGTAATCTATCAAAAGTACTTACATGGATGAACCCAGCATATTTTTTGTCTATCTCCACAAGCTGCTGATCAGCCTTGTTTCGCATAGCAGGTTCTGGATCTGTTCCCATGGCAATTAAGTATGGAACACACTGAAAGAAAGGAAAAGGGCTTTAGAAGACATACAGTGATAACGCATTTCAACAGATGTCCAGACAGAATGTCAGAGATTTAAAGATGTAGCAGTAGACTTTCTTATAACTGCTAGATTGGTGTTCTTTTAAAAGTGCTAACCTTTTTTCGACTTCAAGCAAGGAAACACTAACAATAGTAATAATGTTCCACACTGAGGTTCAAACAATGTCAACACAAATTAGCAAATGTACGATGTCTCTTTAAATGTCCCTAGTTAAGACTATCAATAGAAGACTATCATACAGGGGCCAGGGAGGCACTCTGCTGGCAAGTCTGAGGACTCAGGTTAATCAGACTTCATATGGTCGGTAAAGGATCCCAAGTTCTGCAAGCTGTCCCCTGACACACTTGTGTCCTCGCCCTCTACACACCCACACTTTCTTAACTGAACCATCTCATGGGAAAGTTTCAATACACTACTGTATGTTGTAAAGTGATTTTAGCAGTTCTGAGTAACAAAACAACAACAACAAACCCAGACTAAATATTTGTCTCAGTGTTGTTTTATGTTTTATGAAAGTATCCATTTAGATATGTATTAAAAACTATCAGAAAAAAATTTTTCTCACGTATCAGTGTGCACTAGAATCGGCTCTGCGGAAACGATGAACCAGCAGTCCCTGGCAGTTTCATAGTCCCTTGACCATCTGACAGTAGTAGTTAATGCATGAGGAGAGCAGTGCTCATGGGTACAGAACATTTTATGACATTATTTATCTTTCAGTTTTCTTTTTCTTTTTGTGATTCTGGGATCAAATAGATGACTTAAATATATGAATATCCTAGGAAAGCATTCTATTACTGAGGTGCAAACCTTCATCCTGTTATCCCAACTGCACTGCAAAGTTTGAACATGCTGTACAACTTTTGAAAAGAACAATGCAACTAAGATGACAGAATTTACTTTTTTTGTGGTAGAACAAAGCTTTATCCTATTTAGCTTGTTACACTCTTAAACCTACTTAACCTGTTGACATTACACATTGTTGGTTGTTGGGGAATCAGAGTAAAATTGGATTAAAATGAAATTTTACCAATACTAGTAAGGAAAAAGTACATTTTCTGTTGTTAAGAGAGTTTAACAGAGACAACATTATAAATATATAGGTACTTTGCAATAGCAATATAACAGATTATCCAGTGTTTAGACTCTTAAGAGTTCAGGACAGCTCAGGGTGCCAAGGTGGGAGGACACATAAACTCATGAGTTGAGGAAGAAGAAAGGAGAAAGGAGGGATAAGACAGGCAGTGGTGGTAGTTTAGACAAGGACTTTATTAAGTGGGATAGAGCGAGTGCTGTTGCCATAAGCCTTGCTTACCTGAACCGGATGGATGAGGCCTTGGTTCAGAGTCAGAGCGATGACATTCAGGGCGAAGTGGCGCACACTTGACTGGGTGTGAAAGAACGCCTCTAGTACCTGCTTGAGGTATAGTTGCATGATGGAGCTGCTCATCCCTGAGGAGACATCCCCCATTTCCTTCAGGTCTTCCTGTTTTGCAACTTTCTTCCCTACAAAAGAGAGCAGAAGAGAGACACAGGTTAATTTAACATCATATTAACGTTGCTCACTTCTCTGACTGCATCTACAATTCAAACCCACAGAATGGCTCAGTTCATGCTCATGCTCAAATGCTTGCCAATCTTTTTCCCGCCACTGTGTCAGAGGCTCTTTGAAAACTTAGTAAGAATGTACTCCCTCTTCCTCCTGCTACAGCCTGTAGATATCTAAAACTTTACAATTGCCTTAGAGAGTTAGCTCAGGAACGTGTACTTGACCCAATGCCGCCATCCTTCCTAGGATACGAGGAAAGTTTCACTTCTGCAGTTGAGAAGAGCATGTTACCTATGCTGTCAGCTACACACCACACTTTCACTTACAGTCTCTGTCCGCTTGCTGCATTCGCGTGTCTTCTTCTTGTAGGTAAGTTTGGAGGTTTTTTAACACTTGTATTTTTAAATTCACTGAGGAGTTCTTATCAGATAAAATACTATTATACAGATTCTTCACTTCTTGCTCAAACATTAGACCCGGATGCTGTATAAAGGCAAATCCTAAGAAAAAGGAAAATATGTCGTTATATATTCCTACTAAAGGCAAATGTAACACAATGAAAATGTCAAATTATACAAAGAACTCCTTATTTCAAAACTTTAAAACTTAAAATGACTGGAAGAATATGCGGGTGGCCTTACCTAGAGAAGCAATACAGCAGGTACTTCTTTCCCCATGAATTAAAAACAAGAAATTGCATTTCAAAGGAGAATTTCACCCAAGAGGAAACCTTGAGGAGGGAGCAGGGCCTAGTGGCTAGGGGAGTGGATTAGGAGTCAGGAGTCTCGGGTTCTATTCCTGGCTCCACCACTGACTTGTAGTGTGACCTTGGGTGAGTCACACAATCTCTCTTTGCCTCAATTCTCCATCTGTAAAATGGGGACAATAATATTTACCGCCCGCCTACCTCAGAGGGATGCTGTCAGGACTTAAGATGTAATGTCTGCAAACATTTCTCAGACCCGTAATAGAAGGTACTACAGTGACAATGTAAAACTCCTGAACTAAGTCCACTGACGGAACAGAATTTAAAGTAGAGCTAAAATCATCTTCCTAATTCTTTCTCAGATAGCCCTAAATTGAGGCCACAATGCTAACTTATAACCGCAAATAAGCAGCAAAATGAAGTTATTATCAATGTACATATAGATAAATGTTTAATAAGAAAATATTTAAGACTATTGATGAGAACAAGCATTATTAATACCAAAACCAAACCACCAGACACAGCAGCTAGTCCAAGATCACACAGAATAATCATGTCTCATGTAACTTTTAAAAAACTGTTCTACAGTGCTGTTTTCTTAAATTAAAACTTCATTTATTGCTCTCCAAATTATCTGCAATATAACTGGCTATGTCATGCCATTGAACTTATTATCTACACTTAATATTTAAGGTTGTACACTGGCATGAAGGTATATACATGGCAAACTCTGGGAAAAGATGGTTATATTTAACTGTAAGCACTTTTGTTTTCTCTCTAGGTTTGAGAAAGACTTCACTATGCAGCCCTGGCTGGTCTGCGACCAGCTGTGTGGATCAGGCTGGGTGGAATTCAGAGATCTGCCTGCTTTTGCCTCTGCCTTCTGAGTGCTGGGATTAAAAGTATACACAACCATACCTGGCTTGTAAGTAATTTATGAAAGGAATGAGGTGTAATGAGGCAATTATCTTTAAGTATTTATAAATACTACCAACATGATTAATAGGGCGTGGGTAACTCAGATTCTTTATCATTCATTTTTTTCAAAGACTAATGTCAGTGACTACCCATACATACTAATTAAATTACAACTTGACAGTGACATCAAAACATATCCAAGTAAGTTATTATTTTTATATGTATATGAACAAAACACTCATTAGCAATAAAACCAAAAGTACAGTACATACTGTTCTCTTATAAATAAGAAAGAAATTATTACAGGCCTCAGGCTTGAGAGTTTTAGATTTTTTTTTTTTTAAAAAGAGCATTAATTCAGGTACTGTAATAGTTTCCTGTACCTAATTCTCTATACTCTAATGCATTTCCAGGAAAGCTGTATAGAGCTGCTTACAAAACATATTTTATTACACTAGTGCTTCCAGAAACTGAACATGGAACAGGTATGTATCCCAACTGTTCCTATAAGTAAGTCTACATGGACTGCCCATTAACAAGTGACAGATATATATAACAACACTATTTGCACTGAAAAAGAACAATTTTAAGAAATGCAAATTGGACATAACTTTCGTCATGTCCTTAGCATTATGGTGCTTCAGAGAGCGTTCTTAAGCTAACTCTAGGAAGTAGGGTGGGAGACAGTATTGTTATCTCTACATTACTGACAAACTGGTGAAGAGAGGAGACACCCAAAAAGGCCATGGAGTGAAGCATTAACAGAAGCCAGCTGTTGTTTTGAATCCCAATATTGCCCTCTCCATATCAGATCACTGACAGAACCATGTCTAAGTACACCAACAACTTGGACTCACAATAGTCCAAAAGCTTACTCCACCCCTCAAAGAGCTAGAAACAGAAACTACTAAGAAATTTAGACTTAACTTACCTAGACCAATGATGGCTTTTGTTTGTACTTCTTCGTCTGAGTGTTTTGTAAAATACATCAACAGTTCAAGTACTTTATCCTTTATGTTAACCTGAGGGGGCATATTAAAGGTATTCAAGAAAAGTGTTTAATGCAAGAGTAAGTTTTCAAGTATGTGTAAAAAAGAGGAGGTGGGTAGGGGGTCTGCAACCCTATAGATGGAACAACAATATGAACTGATCAGAACCCCCAGAGCTCATGTCTCTAGCTGTATATGTATTAGAAGATGGCCTAGTTGGCCATTATTCGGGAAGAAAGGCCCTTGGTCTAGCAATGTTTATAGGCCCAAGTACAGGGGAATGCCAGGGCCAAGTAGCGGGAGAGGGAGGGTAGGGGAGCAGGGCGGGGGGAGGATATAGGGGACTTTTGGATAACACTTGAAATGTAAATGAAGAAACTCTCTAATAATAATTTTTAAAAAAAGGAGGAGGTGGGGGTAGAGGCGGAGGGAGGGAGAGAGAGAGGGAGGGAGGAAGGGAGGGAGGGAGAAGAAAAATGTACTGGCCCCATAGTGCCCAAGTAAATGTATGGAAGCCAGAATTAATTCTAAGGACTTGGTTATCTTCTGCAAACCAGTAGGATCTAGGGATGAACCTCAGGTAATCAGTTTTATGTGCAAGTACATAAAACTGTTAAGCCATCTCAGCAGCCCTAATTCTCAACTCTAAGGGGGTAAGCCTAAAAGCAAACAATGAGAGTTTTCACGTGAACTCTGCTGTGCTTGTAGGTCAGCTGCATTGCAGTGGCCTGGCAAATACTGACAACACTGGGAGAGAAAATAATCAATCTGATTAATTTAATGTATTCAAACTTATATATAGATATTTGTTCTGTCTGTCTGTCTGTCTGTCTGTCTGTCTGTCTGTCTGTGACTGTGCAACATGTATGTGCATGGTACCTGTGGAGGACAGATGTGGGTGTCAGATCCCTTGGGACTGGAATTTCAAAAGGTTGTGAGCTGCCATGTGGGTGGTGGGAACTGAACCCACCATTCTCTACAGGAACAGACAGTGGTTTTAACTGAAGCATCTTTCCAGTCCCTCCATATATTTTACAACAGTGACATCCAATGTCTGTGACAAGTATGCTGTTCTAAACAGAGTGTCTGTTAATGAACTGGTAGAATTGGGTGTGAAAATTTGGAATCTGTCTTAGATCAGTAAGAAAATCAGCAGGAATTCTATGCTTAGACTATAACTCATTCCAAAATGCTCATTCAATTATTCTAAAGCTGCCTTCTTCCGAGATCAGTATAGTGACTCTTAGCTCAGGGCCACAGGACCGTGTTTTACAGCACACTAGGTAACACTATGATCTTTACCTTACTGTTGCCTTTAAAATCTTCCAGATCAAAATCAAAATGCCGGCAAAGTGCTCCAACAGTGAAGAGGGACCTAAGAAGCGCTGGTTTATTTGTTAAAAGTGAAGTGTTATTTGGGTCTTCTTGGTGCTGACTTTTTAATTTTGAAATGGCACCTAGTAAAGATAAATACTAGTTATTTACAGTAATCTTTGAATCATGCTTAAATAATTACTAATGAAATACAATTAACTTTTACTAATGGTTTTAAGTATTAAATAAATTTATAATATGTGTGATTTTGTTTGTTTGATTTGTTTGAGACAGGGTTTCTCCATGTAGTTCTGGTTATCCTGGAACTAGCACTATAGACCAGGCTAGCCTCGAACTCAGAGATCTGACCACTTCTGCCTTCCAAAGTGCTGGGATTAAAAGCATGTGCCACTACTACCTGGCTTGTACATTTTATCTAGCGCTAAAATCATGTAAGAAAAAGATATTAACTGTTACTTTTGATGTGGGCCAGGAAATATACCACTTAAAAAAAAAAGATTTATTTATTATTTATATGTGAGTACACTGTAGCTCTCTTCAGACACACCAGTAGAGGGCATCAGATGGTTGTAAGCCACCATGTGGTTGCTGGGATTTGAACTCAGGACCTTCATAAGAAAAGTCAGTGCTCTTAACTGATGAGCCATCTCTCCAGCCCCCGAAATGTACCACTTTTAAAGACATAAATTTTGAACCAAGGAGAATGTGAATGATCAAAGATCAAGTGTGAGTGTGGGACGAGAAACAAGCCCACTTGTGTCCTCACTGCTCTTCTGGACCAGACCCAGTCACAACTGGACACAACTGCACAATGTCATAACATTCAGGCACTGAACTTACCATAGTATCTATTGAAACAGGCCCACACAAATTTAAAATTCTGGGTCACTTTATTTACAACAGCCCCAAGACAGCTCACACAATGCTGTACTACCTAAAAGATAGAGAAAATGTTACTCTTTAAGAAAGAACTAAAACAAAGTTGAAATATATGACTATTTTTTCCTTTATATATTTGTCTTAAGAGATCTTGGGACTTAACTGACATATAGTGATATTTTATAAATCATCACTTGTGCATTACACACTCCAATACAGAGATGGCAAACTACTCACAGTCATGCCGTATTTGATGATCAGCTTCATCAGATCTTCTTCAATAGTGGCAAGGAAAGTTTCACTTGGGTGTTCCATCAGTGGTACAACTAACTCAAGGATTTTTGCAACATTGCAGATAACCATGAAATCATTTTGCGTCTGTAAGAATAAAATTAATGCTCTATGGATGTCTAACCAAGTCTTAAAAAAAGAAACTATACACAGCTTTATGTCTAGAGTATAAGGATACAGCAGTATGTGTGTATGTACGTATGTATGTATTTATGTAAAAAACTTCACCAGAGTATAAAAGGACCATCAGATGTCTGCAATTTAACTCTATATGCTAATTTACCAGTCACCTCGGGGAACTTAACGTTAAAGTTATTACATTTAAAATAATTTTGGGGTTTCATTTATGACTATGATTGTTTGCCTGAATGTATGTTGCTTGCAGCCAGTGCTCTTTATTTTTCCCTAAAAATGCAAATCAAGTATAAACAAATATTTAAATATTAGAAGAATATTTTACAAACACTGTCATATCTAAGTGTTAATATACCTTCGTAATGAAGGTTATTAACCTAACAGTTTTCAACTGTGGGTGACAATGCTATTTTCTACCTACAAGTATTTTGCAGTGTCAGGAGAATTTGTAGTTATCATGATGAGAGGTGACATCCATCAGATAGAGACCCAAAGATGCTGTTGAATATAAACAACAGATCTTACCAACAGTGAATAGTGCTGGAGCTGAGAAATACTGAGGCAAGTGTATTTTAATTAGTAAATATATTTATTATCCCAGAACTAGGTAGAAGGCTTTTTAATTTTATACTTTTAGATTTTCTTTGATTAAAAACGGTAACTAAGCACATGAAAAATTTTTGGTGTTACTTATTTTAATATGTATGTGTATCAGAATTGTGCCTATTTTTATGTATGTACTGCATATATGCATGAAGGTCAGAAGAGGGCATTGGATACTCTGGAACTACAGTTACATATGGTTGTAAGCCAACATGTGGATGCTGGGAGCTGATCCTGGGTCTTCTAAAAGAGTGGCAAGTGTTCTTAGTCACTCAGCCATCTCTGCTGCCCCGAAACACAGTCTTTTTCCCCTTGTCCTATGCTCACCTGATTTTTCTCTCTTAAAGCAACATTACTGTTTTTTTACTGGCTAAAACGTTCCTATATCATATCAATTTTTCCTTCCAGGAGATGGATAGGATGATTTCCACATAAAAATTAAAAAGGAAGAAGAGGAGGAGGAGGAGGAGGAGGAAGAAGAAAGGAAAACAAAGGTTTGATGAACACTTTTCCCCTCCCTGGAGACAAGGCCTCTTCACTGAGGCTTGGCTGTGCTAGAACTTTCTGTGTAGACTAGGGTGGCCTTGAATTCAGAGATCTGCCTGCCTCTACCTCCAGAGAGCTAGGATCAAAGGTGCATACCACCACAGCTGGTTAAAGAACTAAAATGTTTAAGTTATTCACAAAATCTCTAAACTTATAAGGCACATAATTCAAAGAAAATAGGAAAACCATGAATAGTCAGTTTATAAAAATGAAGTCCAAATGGTCAGTATTACAAAAAAGTTAATTTTCTTGGAAATTGAATAAAAGGAAATCATTTTTAATACCTGATAGATTATTAGCAAAGGGTAAAAAATGATGATTCCAGTAGTCATGCACCACATTTCAAAAGAGCTAAAGATCATATCCAATAATGTCCCCCAAATCAAACAAAGCCTATGAAAACATAAGCCAACCCCCAAATTTCCCCAATGCTCTGCTAAGTCCATTCCTCAGAACGTGGACACCAGAAAGAGCCAGCGCAACAGTGTTTGAAGTGCATGCCGGAAGGATGACGGCTTACACTATAAGCCAGGCTCTGAGGGAGACAGCACGACACTCAAGTACAGCGCTGGGAGCTCAGGGCCAGGTGACACAGGGGAAACTGTGTCACAGTGTTTAACAGCTACGAGTGAACTATGAGCCACACAGTATCTATGAAGCTAAGTTATTTCTGGATCCGAAGATAGGATTAGTGCCTTAGATGTAGTATATGATTTTTTAAAAAATGTTTTATTCTATACTACTTTCCTTGATCCTTAAAAATTTCTCAAGTAGTCATGAGGTTTTCATAGAGAACTTATAAATCAAGGAGAAATTGCTTCACAATAGATAACAGAAAAAAAAATCAAATCTAGTAGAGAAAACTATTCAATCTTTAGAAACAGGGCAAGAGAGATGGCTTAGTGGTTAAGAGTACTGACTGCTCTTCTGAAGGTCCTGAGTTCAAATGCCAGCAACCACATGGTGGCTCATCCACCTGTAATGAGATCTGACACCCTCTTTGGTATGTCTGAAGACAGCTACAGTGTACTTATATATAGTAATAAATAAATTAATTTTTTAAAAGAAACAATGGGGATACAGTATATAAACAAAAACTTTATACATTTCTAGAATACTTTAAAATTTAGCATATGTAAAAATTCACAATTGCTATACATCTGGTAAAAAAAACTCACGATTTACATTATTATTTTTTATTTTTATTTAAGCAATGTTTTGTGAATTTTCATTTTATTTTAGGAGAACCTAGCATATGCTAATATATCAATGTCTCTAATATTCCATATTCAACATATGGCTCTATAATAAAAGCAAAACAAATCTATTATAGAAGCATTGTAAATTAAGAATCCTAAATATTGTAAGTTTCTTCAAGTTATAATTTCTGCATTATTCACAGCTGAGGTCTTAACAAAAGTTATAATATATCTTAAACAGTTACACAGTAAGAACTAACAGGGAAATAGAACCTAGATTTTAATTATAATGTATCAGAAAATTGATGTTTTTAGATAGCCTGTACTCAGCATTAGAATATATATTTGAGTCAATGATACAGATTGCCTGTCAGTGAGAATGTGGGTAGCACATGTGAATTCTAAATGCAAGGCACTTATTGCCTGTTGCATGCAAGAAAAGAAAAAAACAAGACAGCACAAGCAGGGTGTGGTGGTGCATGCACGCCTTTAATTCCAGCACTTGGGAGGCAGAAGCAGGCCAATCTCTACAGAGTGAGTTCCAGGACAGCCAGGGCTGCTGCACAGAAAAACCCTGTCTCAGAAAACCAGCCAACCCAACAGAAAGCACTTATACTCACACTACATTTAGTGGTGAGGTACGGCTGCATTGTCATGGCATGTTTAACCATGAGTTGGGGTCTTATTTTGCTGAATAAGAACAAAGTGGTTATACAAGCTACCAATCTTCCAGAATTTACACCTTTATTGTCTGAGTCTAGAAAAAAAAAGAGAGAAGTAAGACATTTGTATTTAGAGTATCAATGAGAATGTTAAATAATGGAAGTGACAAAAAGAGAATTAGGATCAATACTCAATACGCAGTTACACAAAACACTGTCAAAGGAAGCTAGTTAGGAGGTATTTTGGCTCTTAAAAATACTTATTTTTAGAGATGATTAGTAACATCAAACATTAGTAGATATTAATGTCACCAATGAAGTCTATGATTAGAGAAATAGAGAAAGAAAAAAAGAAGTATATGTGGGGAAAGGGAAAATTAAAGAAAAGAACGGATATCTACATTTCCCTTAGGTGCAAATGCCACCTCAGCCAGGCAGTCAGTCCCAGTGGAGAAACTGAGGTCTACTGCAGCTCCTCATTGTGTACATCAAGAAACGGGAAGCATGATGGTAAAAATCTGTGCTTTTATGTAGTAGTACCAAATATGACTTATGTAATTATTGATAACAGAAGGTTTCAGATATGACTCATATAATGTAACTGATAATATAAAATATTAAATACTTAATTTACATAGAAAGTTTCAATAGATTAAAAATTAAGATTAAGAAATATTTAAGATTAAACATTAAGTATTAAGAGATTTTATACAACTATAAGCAGTATTAGAAATATAGTACTATATTTTAAAACATTACAATAGTTAATGCAATTTCTTTGAAGGTTTTCTAATCGAAATAATTCCAAACAGTTTTGTGATGCCATTTTAGAAAAATTCTGGGCCCTAGACTTTATTCTTATTTAATATGATATCTAAAAGTATTGAAAGAAGTATAGAAAAGATGAGATTTGTGCTTTTATTATACTGTTTTATTTAGGTAATCAGAATATAATCTAAAATGAACTGTCCAACAAATTTATATCATGAAAATCAAATTACCCTTAAAAGTGATGTAACTAGTTATTAGGCAAGCATATCTAGAGTTAAAAACTGAAAAAAGAGCCAAAATATTTAAAAATAACATAAAATTAACTTACAGACTAATATATAAAATAGCTTACCAGCTAGAGATTCCTCATATTTAAGAATATGTTCAACTAGGTTATCAACAAGTTGAGTACAAGCTTTCTTCACAGGTTTATATGAGGAATCCTCTTCAGACTTCAACAACTATATATGTATACATAAAAAAAAATTCCAGTAGAATTATTCATCAGACAATAATAATAATGTACATGCATTAAATGTCAATAAGCATTTTCAGTTCTTAATATTAAAATACAAATAAAGCCAAAATACACAACATATTTAAAAATATTCTTTAAATCAATAATTTATAAGGCCAACAATTTTAGTATGTAAAATGCTGTGTGCAGGGCTGGATACTGCAGAAACACAGGAAAGGTAACTTTTCTTTCTTATGCCAGCCACAGCCACAGAACTTTACCCACTGCTGATTGATTTTAAATAATTAGTAACTGTATCTGAATTCTACCTTAAGCTTCTCAATTATAGAGCATAATGGCATATTCTTTGGCAGATTTCTTCTGCTTCATTCTTTGCCAAACCATTAAGAAACTGTGCTTACAAATACCATGAAGAACAATGAGGAGGAAGAAGGAAAACCTATCTATAGTCAAATACCAATCCACTCTTACAGTCTCTCAAGAAAGATGACTTAAGCTCTATCTGTTTTTCCAAGAATGATTAACCAAATATATCTAAGGATATTAAAAGAAAATTGCATTTTATTTCCTTGGAGAGTTTTCCAGAGCTATCAGACATAACTTTCTGCAAAAATATAAACATTCTATCTCTGCATTATCTGACAGAATTGCAAAAAGTCACGAGTGGCTCATGAGTGGAACTAACATGAATTAAAACAAAAATACAAAATTCAAATTTAAAAATGCACAATGCTACTTTTAGGCAAGCACTTACAAAGCACTATAGTCTGGGCTGCCTGTTTTCTGAGTCTTAGTGTAGAAATTTAAGTTTCCTTTTTAAAATCTATCTATCTATCTATCTATCTATCTATCTATCTATCTATCTATCTATCTATCTATCTATCTATCTTTTATTTTATGTATGTGAGTACTTTGCTTGCAGCTATATCTGTGCACCAAGTGCATGTCTGGTGCCCATGGAGGTCAGAAGAGTGTGTTGATCTCTAGGAACTGGAGTTTTGGGTAGTTGTAAGTAGCCTCGTGGGTGGTGGGATTCACACCCAGGTCCTCTTGGACACTGGCCAGTGCTTGAGCATCCTTTCCTGGACATATATTCTTTTGAAAATCTTTTTCAGCCAAGCCGTGCAGCTGCTTATTAAACCCCACTGCTGGACCTGCAAGGTTCCTATGTATCCTAACTAAAAAACATGGCTTTCTTCCTTTCTGTTTTCTTCCCCCTTGGGGACAGGGTCTTTTTATGCAGTTCTGCTTGTTCTCAAACAAGATTCTTCTGGCTCTGTCCTGCTGTTTTTTGTTTTTCAAATTTTAATAAAACTGTCCTCAAGTTAAAAAAAATTGCCTGGATAATTAAAAATGAGTGACAGCAACCATTAACAGTATGGAATATACACAGCATCACTATTCAATTAAAAAAATAAATGAAAGACAGTCTTGGTTTACCCAAATTCAATTGTGAAGTACAAGTTTTCATTGATCCACTCTTTTTTTTTTAAAACAATTTTTTTTTTAAAGAAAGCATTTATTTATTGTATGTATATGAGGATACTATAGCTGTCTTTAGACACACCAGAAGAGGGCACTGGATCCCATTACACATAGCTGTAAGCATGGTTGCTGCGTTGAACCACTCTTATGTGCAGTTACAAACATAACATCTAGATTGGTTTACTTGGGGTGATCACCAAAAACTGTTTTTGTTCTTCTTTTTTTTCCTTTAAGATATCAGGTAAGAACAATATGAACTAACCAGTACCCCCAGAGCTCATGTCTCTAGCTGCATATGTAGCAGAAGATGGCCTAGTCGGCCATCATTGGTAAGAGAGGCCCCTTGGTATTGCAAACTTTATATGCCCCAGTACAGGGGAACGCCAGGGCCAAGAAGTGGGAGTGGGTGGGTAGGGGAGCAGGGCAGGGGGAGGGTATAGGGAACTTTCGGGATAGCATTTGAAATGTAAATAAAGAAAATATCTAATAAAAAATACTTAAGGATAAAAAAAAGGTATCAGGTAAGTGCAAAATAATGTTTTATAAATTTTGGTTCATGACACTATCACTGTTGATTGGGTATGTGTTCTAATGTATTAATTATAAGTAATAATCTGACACAGGATCTTATTATGTAGCCCTGACTGACCTGGAACCCAATTTATAGACCAGGCTGGCCTTAAACTCACAGAGATCTCATGCTCCTGACTCTTGAGTGCTGGGATTAATGGCCTATATTACCATTCCTGGTTCTGTTTTTTATTTTGTTTTGTTTTGCTTTAATTTCCAACTTCAACAAAAGTATTAATGTTTTGGGACTTGTGTTTTTACAAAATATTAGGATGTAACTCTAATTCAGGTTGTTTATTATTTCACTGCTCTAAAGCAGTCTTCCTCTTCTGTGTAAAGATTAAGTCAGATCTTAGTGAAGTGTACTTATATATGTGTTTTAATTCACATGTACAATGTTTTCTTGAATATACATCTTATAGCAGAAATACTGGGTATAACACACTTGAATATTCACCTTTTTGAGTAAATACTATCAAATACTCTTTCCCAGAGTGATTATATAGGATAAAACTCTTTATGTGGCATGTTTAAGTCTTCAGGATTTTAGAGTATATGCATACAGCACAAGGAGAAGCTTCAGTAAGGGACAGAGACCTTAAGACCTCACTTAAATTTCATATATTCCTTATATAAACTGCTAGAAGTAATTTTAGTATGTCTGAGTTCTGGCTATCAAAATAAGATTAGGTGTGGAATTTTCTTTCTTTCTTTTTTTTTTTTTTTAATCTTGGGTTTTCATGACAGGGTTTCTGTGTAGTTTTACCTGTCTTGGAATTCGCTCTGTAGACCAGGCTGGCCTTGAACTCCCAAATGTGGGGATTAAAGGTGTGTGTCACCACTGCCAATCTGTGGAATCAGCTCAGTGCTCAAATATTTCAAATTGAGGAGTATTTCAGATTTTAGATTTCTAGGGTAGAAAGGTACAGCCCTAACTGAGTAGTAGTGCCTACAGACACGATTTCTTTTTTATTTACATCTATTTACTGTTTTATGTGTATGAGTATTTTAGCTGCATGTATGTATATGGACTACCTGCATGTAACCTCAGAGGTTACAACAGTGTGTCAGATTTCCTGAGACCGGAATTACAAATGGGCGTGAGCTGTCATTTGGATACTGAGAATTGAACTCAGGTCTTCTGCAAGGGTAACAATTACTCTTAATTCTCTCTCTTCAACCAGCACTCAGGAGGCAGAGGCAGGAAGATCTTGAGTTCGAGGCCAGCCTGGTCTACAAAGTAAATTCCAGGACAGCCAAGACTGCACAGAGAAACCCTGTTGTGAGATATTGCCTCCAAAAAAGTAAAAAGTAGGGCAAAGTGTTAGAGAACTAAGTCAGTGATAAGAGCACTTGCTGTGCAAGGGTAAGGACCATACTTCCCATCCTGAACAGGCCTGGACAAGCTGGGCACGGCTGTATGTGTCTGCATCCCAGCACTGGGGGTGAAAACAGGAGGCTATGGGGAACTTACTGCCTCATGAGCCTAGGCAAGTGGGTGAGAGTCTCAAGAGAACAAGACAGACTGAAAGAACACCTACATTCTCTTCTAGATTCCACACATGCACACACACTTCCTACCTCCTACACAGACGGGAAGGAAACATGCTGGTAACTTTTAAAGACGAGACGAACACTCTTAATTGAAAACTTCTGAAAGCACTAACTGTGGTTTAATTTTACACCACTAAAAGAAATGTCACATATTTTGTAATAGGCCAAATAATTATTTGTTTTATTTAACTTAATGTTATTTTTATATTTATTTATAGATCTTATGAGTGGGCTTTAGTATGATTAGTGCTTCTCAACTTGTGGGTCAAGGCCACTTTGGGGTCACGTATCATATATATCCTGTATGTCAGAATTTACATTACTATTCAAAATCATAGCAAAATCACAGTTATAAAGTAAACATGAAATAACTTTATGGTTTGGTATCACCATATATCACAACATGAGGAACTATATTAAAGGGTTGCAGCATTATGAAGGATAAGAACTACTGTTCTAGATTAAAGGGATAAGAAAAAAATTATCTGAAAGTATAGCTAGAATTTCAACTAGTAATTCAGAAAACTTAGCAGTCAACTGGATAACTGATTCAATAACAAACTTAAAAGACATAGCTTAACGTAATGAAATAAGTTTCACCTACTAAAACATAAATATTTAGGAACTGAAAAGTTCCTCTTTAAAATGATAAAGACCCTTTATTAAATTTCATGCTATCAAAATTACACTCACGAAAAACCAAAAAAAAAAAAAAATACACTCACATTTTGAAGGAGTTGCTCAAACCAGTCATATCCAGTATCTCTACATGCTGCAACCTATGGTGAAAAGGTAATAAAATTATTAAAATAAGGCATTTATAATAACGTTATAAAGACTTTCACACGTTACACTGTAGAATATATATGTATATACATATCCACAAGTAATAAAAAGGAAAAGAGAGACCATGAATCTCAAAGAGAGCAAGGAGGGGTTTATAGGAGAGTTTAGAGGAAGGAAAGAGAAGGGAAAAATGTTGAAATTTTATTATATCTAAAAAATTCAAACAAAAGACATCTATTTTAAAACAGGTATTATATGTATACTTTTTAATTTGAAAAGTTATACTTAAATTATTTGTTTTTAGTAACTCAAACACGTATGAAAGACATTAAAGAAATCAGTTTAATATTAAAACTGATATGGTACCAAATTATAAAAAAAAAAAAAAACTATCAGAAAAAGCTGTGAGGTTTCAAATAATGGAAAAGGTGTTTTGTTTCTTCATTCTCTAAGATTTCTTGGTAACTGTGAAATAGAGATGACCATGTAACTGAGTATATATAAAAATTGCTAATATTCAACACATAGAAAGCATTCTGGATCAGCAAATTATAGCTCATTTATGTAATAACTAAAAAGCATATTCTCTTTTTTTTTTTTCTATTTTCCATGATGGAAGAATAGGAAAACACCAATAATAATGCTTATACACATGAGTATTGAGAAATCAGCGTGTAAACCCTTCCTCTTTTTCTTAAGCCCCAGATGTCCCAGAAAGGGAAGCAGTACTGAGTGGCAGGCACAGCATGTCACCATGGCAACGTATTAGCTGGCCTTGTGCTCAGTGACCACCCCCTTGTCCATGGTTCTTACCACATCAGTGATGTTTAAAATCTTCCTTGTCATTGCTTCTTTGTCATTATGTGGAGTTGGAGTAAACCAGAGCTTTTGGAATGTTTCGTTTACTAATTTCTAGAAGGACAAAGAGAAACCCAATCAATTACTAACAAAGACTGCAACCTTTTAATTAATTGTGAATTCCCTTTAAAGCCCAACACAAGGCTATAGTTAGTTATTAAAAGAAATGTTTGCGTTAATTAAAAGTTTTCTTGGGATTAAAACAACAGATTTCGCTAATTATGAACTTTGTCTAATGGGTTAAGATTTCAAATAGTGGATGGGTAAAACTATGCTTAACCTTCGGCTTCTGCATAAAATAGAAAAAGATGTATGTGTTGTGTGCCTGTGTGTATATGCATCACCTGTGTGCAAGTGCCTGCAGGAGCCAGAGGAGGTGTTGGGTCCCCTAGAACTGGGGTGCAGGTGGCTGTGAGCTATGTGGTGTGGGTGCTGGAACTGAACCTGGGTTTTCTGCAAGACCAGCAAGCACAATGATGAGCCATCTTTTCAGCCCCTGAATTGTTTTTGATCAGACTAAAACCACTTTTATGTGTGTGTGTGTGTGCGCGCGCGTGCGCGTGCGCGCACGCATCCCCACCCATGAATGCACATAAAAGAGCAAAAGGACATTCAGGTGTCTACATCTATCACCTTTCCACCTAGCTGCCTTGAGACATGATCTCTCAGTGAAGTAGAAGCTTGCTGTTTTGGTCAGGTTGGCTAGCCAGAAAGCCTTTGAAACCTGCCTGTCTCCACCTGCCCAATGCTAGAGTTAAGACACATGCAGTCATGTCCAGATTTTTATGTGGATGCTGGAGATTTGAACTCAGGTTCTCATGTTTGTAAAAAATTGCTCTCACCCAGTATCGACATAGCTCCCTTTTATTGCTTTAAAGGAAGAAACTTGTGTGGGATAGTTTTATATCAACTTAACACAAGCTAAAATTAACTGAGAGGAGGGAACCTTAATTAAGAAAATGTCTCCTTAAGATTGGTCCTGGGTTCAATAATAAAGCAGGCTAGGCCAGCCAGATGGAGCAAGCCAGTAAGCAGTACTACTAAGCATTATCTTCTGCCTCCAGGTTCCTGCCCTGCTTGAGGTCCTGTCCTGACTTCTTCCAATGTTGAAGAGTGAGGCAAACAGTAAGCTAAACAAACCTCTTCACCCCAAAGTTCCTTTGTTCATGGTATTTTTTCATAGCAATAGCAACCCTAACTAGGACAGAAATTGGTACCAGGAGAGTGGGCCACTGTTGTCACAGATCTGACCATGTTATTTTTGGGAAGATGGTGGAAGGTCTTTAGATCTTTGGGCAAAAAAAATCCCATTGGGTGTTTAAAGCTTGGTGAGCTATCCTGTGGGAGCTTGGTAGAATGTTGACAGCAATGCAGAAAGTGGAGGCAGTTTGAGAGTTCCTTAATGACTATCAGAGCTGCTTGCTATTTTGAGTTAAGAATTTCTGGTTCTGGTAAGCTAGGGCTGAAGAATAAGTTGTGGTTAACAAAACACTAGAAACACTAAAGAAAAAACTTTGTTTTACTGTGACAATTGATGTTGGCCAGCTGGAGCTGACAAATTGGAGATTATCAAGCAGAGACCAGCATCACTCAGGTGAAATCTTTTGAGAAGTGTTTGCTCAGAGTCAGCATAAAGAAGCTGTATTCAGAGGTAGCCAAGATAGTACCTTGTGCTGGCACCCAAACTTGGTCATGTCTCCCAAGTGGTACTTGTTTTGAAGACAAAAAGGGGTCATGGAGCGCAGCTGAGGTTTGGCACTATTAAGAAGTCAGGGGAGGCCACTGTGAAGGTGTAGCTAGAGTAGTAGTGGAAGGCCAGGACTGAAGGGGTCATGCAGAAAAGTTGACGCTTTGCATCATGAAGAGAGCCTATTGGTGAAAGCAAGCCCAGTTGCAATGGGAGATGGCAGCATTTTGAAGATGCCAATACCACAGGAGGACTGTCAGAAACAGCAGCAGCTGTGTGTGGAGTGGACCCAGCCTGAGTTCAGAGGACAAGCTGTGTGTTTCCCAGACTGTGGAACCTGAGAGGTGACCCAGGCCCTTTGGAGGAGCCTGGAAGACATTATTGAGTCTTAGATATTGGATATTGAGTGACTTACACTGTTGGAATTTGGTTTTGCATTTATCTGTGCCCTCATTTTTTTTCCTCGTGAAATAGAAGTGTTTTAACTTAATTTTGATATTATAGTAGCCCACACTTGGGGGACTTTCTACTTTAAGAGACTTGAAAGTGTTTGAATTTGTAAGACTGTGGGACTTTTTAAGTTTGTAAAATGTTTTGAATTATGGTGTTTATATTAATGTTAGATATCTTGAGGATAAACAAGAAAAGAAAGGTTGTGACTTTCCAGTGTTTGTATGTCAAGCTGACAAGGGGTCATTATACAGGATAGTTTTATGTCAATAAGACACTAGCTAAAGTCGTCTGAGAGAAGGGAACTTCAATTAAGAAAATGCCTTATAGGCTGTTGGCAGGTCTGTAACTGAAAATCAGTAACATACTGTTTGAAAGTCAATGTAACTTCAATCTGGTAATAATTTTGGATAGAATACAGGCATTACAGTTAAATAAATACTGTAATGGTTGAATAGGTTGGAAAAGATCACATTTTAATAATATAAAGTCTAGAAACAAAAGAAAAAAATTTGATTCAATAAGCACCTAAAAAATTGTAACATTAATAAAAAAGAAATTCCATATGATCAGATTTTCATCTTACCTTAATGCCCTCTTCATCATTGACTCTACGAATCATTTTTACACACATTTCTGTAATTTTTGGAAATGTTGGTTGTTCAATACAGATGTCTCTTAAAATCTTTATTACTCTTTTCCTGACACTGATACCAGTATCCTAAGAACAAAATGTATTTTCAAATGTTAGGAAAATTCAGATGTTTTAGGTGTGAAATTTGACAAAATAAAATTAAAGATTTCTCCTAATCATTATAGTCCCTATTTGTTAACTGAAAATTATTTTTCATGTATTTAAAAAAGATGACATAACATCTATCTATACTTAATAATGAACACAAGACCAGAGAATAAATTTGCTGGATTTAACTAAGGTGATAAAATTTCAGAATAGTGTCTGGTACTTCAAAAACATATGAAGTACCATCTATGACTTAGCAAACAAAGTGTTTAAGCTAAATCAAGTAAAATGTTTTGAATTAACTATTTTTGTACTATACTAATGGTAATGTCAAAACCTTGTCACTGCAGCAATGTATAACACTGTGTGCTAATGCATCAATGTATAGCTCTATAAGAAATCAATATGCTTGAAGTGGCTGGTCTGCCTGCCATGGAAGTAATTCGTACACAGACAGACAGACAGACAGACAGACAGACACACACACACTGCAAAGACAATATAATTACTCTAGAGTCCTATTAAAAAACAGTTAATTATCATACATCATACATAATTACTATTAATTAGTGATTATAAACTGGCCTAAGAATAATTGAAAAATGGATCTAATGGGCTAATACTTGCCTCTTCAAAGCATAACCTTCTTTAGAATACAGTTCATATTAAGCAATAGAAAAAATGTAATTCACATTTATTCTTTTTAGATTAAATTATAAATTTTATACTAAAATTAAAATAAGGTGTGATGTTTAAGGTAAATTATGTATTCATAAATTACTATAAAATAGAAGACAAATACCAATATTCTTTCGATCAGCATATCATAATACTGCTCAGCAAGCTGAGGGCGACACAGGACAAATCGACCTAGTAATTCCACTGCTGCCTCTCGAACACTAGTGGAGTTATCCATTAATCGCCCATGAACTCCGCGCTGCATGTCAAGCTAAAGAAGAGGGAGAGAAACAAAATGTCATTTATAGCAGCAGTGAGGATCTTCAAATTTGAATTGAAAAGTAAAATAAAGTATTTTTGCTCTTACCCTTGCTAGAATACTGGGGTCTACAGCAACAACCTCAGACAAACACTTCATGGCTTTTGTTCGAACGGCAATTGCATTTTCACCAAGAACTCGTAGTATCTGCCAGGCAAACATTAACATTCTCATAAATTATAAAATACTTAACACAATACAGTACGAATATACATGTTTTGTGTGTGTGTGTGTGTATATGTGTGTGTGTAAGCTATCATCTTACTGTCCAAAATCTTGAGTTAGACCAGTACACATAGAAAGGTATTCTATATTTTCAGTATTTTCCTCTTCAGTATTTTCAATTAAACATATATATTTATACATTTATGTTTATATATTTAATAACATTGAGCTTCACTAAAATCTTATGTGTAACTTTTATCAAAGATAGTATTATTTGCTATGACTTGATAAGTGAAAATTTACTTGTATAGGGCCATACAAACACATGTCCATTTGTTTGTACAAGATCAATATGTCGAAGGCAGGCATAGCTAATGAACAACAAGGAACAGAGACAAATGCTGCTGCCACAATCCATCGACACTACCCTCAACAAAGATCACACACTGTCCACCATCTCCAAAAGTAACCAGAAGAAAAAAATAATCAGATCAATTTACCTGTGTCAAATAAATATCAAAGCTCTGGGCAAACGGCCTCATAGAGGCCAAATATCGAACAATCAAGCATGCATCATCATAGTCCACAGTATCAGAGTTCATCCTACAACAGAAAGCACTGTGTGTGACTTAATATGTTCTTTTAAATAGATATCTACACTTCACATATCTCTAGCCCATTTTGCCTGCATCTTACTTTAATGTGCTGAACTGAGAGGGTGTGGTTTTGATAATGCTTCGAAGAAACTTTTTCCGGCTCTCGGCTCGATGCATTATCTGACCAGTTGTCTCAATTTCTTTTGCATGATGTGTTGCGTCAGATGATTCTTCATCTTTTTGTGATTTCATTGCTTTTTCTGTTTCCAGAGTTGTGTCACGGAACCACTGGGCTATATAGAATTTGCGAGAAAACTGGAAAGACATTAGATAAATTTGAGTTGAGGCAATTAATAACATTTCTAATTAGTCAGGAATAGTACTGTAGTTTTCTTTAAAATAACCTCTATCAGGAAGAAGAAGATTTAAAAGACTGATAAAATTCTGAAATATCCTGTATTACAGAATTTTCTTTTTTTACATTTAATTATAAATTTGTTAATGTAAAAAACTAACTTAATAAAAATGATTGTATTAAATATGGATAGACTAGTATTATCAACTACTTGAGGTAGACATTCACATCATTCAGTAAGATTTGGTAGTAAGACCACTGGGAAAGTTTATAATAAATGCAGAAAGTAGTGAAGATAAAAGACTTTTTTCAACTCTTATCTGTGTAAGAAATACACAAATTAAATTCAATAAAACAGGTCAGCATTGAAGCACTTCTGTGTATTTATTCTAAGACTATAGATTAGAATTCTGTCTCAGGTAGCTAAAACAATACAGAGGTTACTACAACTCTTTTTATCGGACCAGTTAAATAAGATAAATTGAAAACACCTCATGTGTTTATGTGCAGTGTTGTTTATGAACTTTACACCAGGCCTACAAAATGTACAAATTATATACAGGGCCTATTATATTCTGGAAATGTTACTTAATTTTCAAAGAATTATATACACACATATATCTTTGTACATGCTAATGGAACATCTTCAACAGTGAGTGACCTATACTCATTTTTAGGATTAGCCTAGATTTAGAGATAATCTATAAACCAGGTGGTGGTGGTACATGCCTTTAATCCCAGTATTGAGGAGGCAGAGGCAGGCAGTACTCTGAGTTCAAGGCTAGCCTGGTCTACAGAGTGAGTTGCAGGACAGTCACAGTTGTTAAACAGAGAAATACTGTCTCAAAAATCCAAAAGCAAACCAAGACAAAAATCTATAAAAACATTTCCAAATATCTTATTTCCTCTTTCTCTATCCCAATTCACTTTTAGAGCACAATTTAAATTAAAGGCAACACATATCTCACCACTAATGAAGGGTCAGTTTCAGTGTTCTCATCCAAATAATCAAGCAATGCCTTTTGCAATTGTTGGATTTCATCTTCTCCTCCGGAAACCTAAACCACAATAACAGCAACCATAAAGTTATCGGTGGCTGGCTTGTTTATTACTGATTCCCCACCCACTTCTGAACTAGTGTTCCAGCATGTTTGGCTTCCAATTTGTGAGCTTCTGCCCTAGCCTTCCAAAAGATGGAATTACAGATACAGAAGCACTAAGCTGCTTGTATGCTTTAGTAGGTTGTGTAGATGTAAATACATACCTGATGGGGAAAATGAGAAACACACAACTATAGTTATTGTAAGAATTAAAAAGTATGATTTCTAAAAAACAAACTGCTACTTGAGCTTGGCTTTATGAACTATATTCTATCTTTAAAAAAGTTTATAAAGTGGTTGATGTAAATATTATCACAAAAATGTCCTTTCCTGGCACTGGTACAGAATTTACATTTGACAAAAAAACCCAAAACAAAATGCTATTTTTTTCCCCTAGAGACAGGACTCACATATCCAAGCACCGTTTTGAACTCACTATATATTTTATACCTTATGAATATACACCAAAATTTTAATCTAGTAAATGAAAAATATTAACAGCTATACTGATATGCACTATATATTTCAGGTGGCTTTATAATTACTATGGAAATAAAAATTAAGGGGAAGGAAGAGGGTTTATTTGTGGGCTCTGGGAATTTAATTGAGTTTGCTTAGTGTGGATTCTGGGGATCTGAATTTGGGTGGGTCCCCACACTTGTGTGGTACTTTAATTGAGCTATCTCCCCAGGACTGTTCCAATTTTCTTTGACGACTTGATTTCAAATTATACATAAACTTTATTAACTTACTTTCAGCTTCTCATCTGTGGGATCACTTATTTTTTCAAGGAGTCCTAGTCCTTTAACTAATAAATGATAGTAAGGTAAAGAATGACTGCAGAAACACCCCTGACCTGACCTCTGGCACCCACATGCTCATGCACACATGCACCCCACACCCATGTGCACACACATGAGTAAGCACATCACAAACACAACAAAAACATACACCTACTCTCCTGTGCCACTCACTAACACCCAAAATAAAACAGGGGACATGTCAAAGACACAAAAGTTAGCTCAAAAGATACTGCACTAGTCAAATATAAGGACGGTTTGACCATTAAAATAATGAGTTGGAGAGATGGCTCAGTGGTTAAAAGTGCTTACTGCTCTATTAGAGGACTGGAGTTTGGATCCCAGAACCCATATTCAGTGGCTCACAAATGTCTGTAACTCCAGCCTTAAGGAGAACCAATAGACCTTTCTGGTCTCCATGGACACCTGCATATACATGTACCACACATACTCACACAAATAAATTAAATAAAAAAATCTCGCCGGACGTGGTGGCGCACACCTTTAATCCCAGCACTCAGGAGGCAGAGGCAGGCGGATTTCTGAGTTTGAGGCCAGCCTGGTCTACAAAGTGAGTTCCAGGACAGCCAGGGCTATACAGAGAAACCCTGTTTCCAAAAACCAAAAAAAAAAAAAAAAAAAAAAAAACCAAAAAAAAAAGAGATGGTAATGGATTATAATCTAAGTATTATATTCACTGGTAATATAATAATGGTAAGTTTTTGCTTTTAATAGTGTATTATATTTAAGTGCCAATTCTTATATGTACAAATATATACTAAGCAGCCCTCAAAATTTAGCATTCATTATAATTTTATGATACAGTCCTAGGATTCTGGATTCAGCAGATCCAGAGAAAGACCTAAAATTTTATCTTTAAGACAATTTCTTGAGGACTTTCAGTGTTGGTGCTGCTTTTGTAAGCAATCACATTTGAAAATTTTAGTGCTAGAGAAGTGTGTGTGTGTGTGTGTGTGGGGGGGGGGGGGATGGACATAATGGGACATGATGCCTGTAAATAATTAAAATTAGTCCAGAAAGAAAAAACATGCATATGTTATGGGACATTATGAATTAAAGGTTAGTCTGGAACATACTGAGAGCTCATCACACTCAGGACTGAGTAACAAAAACCACTTTACTTCAATCTACAAAATCTATTCTTAGGCTATAAAGAAAGAACATGTAGTGTTGGATGATACAGTCCAAGTAGTAGAACATTTGCCTAGAATTCACAAAACCTTGGGGTCAATCCCTAGCACTCCATAAACTGGCCTAGTGACACATGCCTGTAATTTCCAGCATTTGGAGGTCATCTTCGACTACAGACTACATAGCAAGTTTGAAACCAACCTGGACTAGATTAAACCCTGTCTCTTTCTCCTACACCAAACGCAAACAAATAAGCAACTATTTATATATTAATTTAAATCCTTTATTTCAATACCTGTTTTAAAATTCGTTCTATAGACCCTTGATCCATTTTGCTAGTGACAGCATCCTTTCTCAGTCGCGCAGCAACAGTCCCAAGGTAATCAAGAGATGCCACTCTTAAAGCCATTTCTGTTGACTTATTACTGAACTGATGAACCTAAACAGCAAAGATGGGATACTACTAATTAAGAACTTCTAAAGACTAAAATTCTGTTGCCTACAAATCATTCTCATAGTTTCAAGATAGTACTATTACTTTTTCTAGTTTATAAAAAGTTAGGTTATTAAATTTTTGAAACAATTTATATCACTCCAAATATACTTTAAATTAAGAGAAATAACAGTATTTCTTTCCATTATTTATATTGTACTATGAGAACTTAAAAGTACCATGATTTTAAAAATAACCTAAAAAATGAAAGAATGTTCTTACTAGCCAGTTTCATGCTTTCAAACGGGTAACTGCAATAACTCAGGACTCATAGTTGAGATATTTTAAACCAACAATGTAACAAATACAAGCCCCCATCCCATAAAACTGTCTTAAAAAGCAATGCTATTATACGTAATGTAATCAAAGTGCTAAAATTCACATGTTTGCTTTCTACAGGTATTGACAATATAATGTACAGTTATACACATGCAAAAATAGATGCAATGTTCATGTTCTTACACATTTTTAAAGAATTCATCATCTGTGAATCAGAGTATATCCTCATTATGTTGTCTTCTAGTAATTAATAATCTTTAAATGCTATACTCTTACCAACAGTCTCCCTAACAAACTAAGGAGTAGTTCAGCAGCTGGCCACTCGGGCTTATTGACTGTTGAAAGAAGGTCTTGAACAAAATTTTCAAAAAGTGGTCTGTAATCTTCTTCACCTTGTTTACTACCACATCTAGTCAAAGAAAAACAATGAAAAAGATGTTCATTTTCATAATGTGTGAATTTTGTTAAGTAGATACCCCTGCTCCTGTATTTAGTAACAAGATATATAAGAGTATGTTAAATTAAATGAGGTGTAAAAAAAAATATTTCTGCAATTGCATTTTCCATGAATTGTAAAGAATATTAACTGATAGTATCATTACCCTCTGGAAGTTATAACAATTCTTAACCGGTATTTTTTTTTGACAATTATCATTAATTCTCATGAACCTTGAGTATAAACTCTTTCCATAAACTTTGCTTTTCAAGCAGAATGCCTCAAAATTTTGTAGACAAAAATTCTAGAAGTATAACAATGAAATACTTAAATTTGGGGGGGAGGTTAAGAGAAGCGAATTCACATTTAAAATTTTTTTTTTATTTTTAAATCTCTTCCTCATTTTAAAGGTCAGGTGTATTTGAGGTTCTGGTACTGGCAGAAAACTTGATTAATCTTCTACAGAGACCACTCCACACTGTGGAAAATAAAAGCACACTGTTGATCTTACTCACTTTTTAAGAAAGATAGAGAGAAAGTTTTGGGCTGTTCTCATAGCTGTTTCATAAGAGTTCGTAATGACAACATCCTGATCAACCTAGAATGAGAAAAAAAAGTTTGTAAAGAGTTATGGTTTGTATATGCTCTGCCCAAAGAGTAGCACTATTAGAAGGTGTGGCCCTCTTGGAGTAGGTGTGTCACTGTGGGTGTGGGCTATAAAACCCTTATCCTAGCTGCCTGGAAGTCAGTATTCTGCTAGCAGCCTTCAGATGAAGATGTAGTACTCTCAGCTCCTCCTCACCACACATGCCTGACTAGATGCTGCCATGCTTCCACCCTGACAATAATGGACTGAAACTGAACCTATTAGCCAGCTCAATTAAATGTTGTCCTTTATAAGACTTGCCTTGGTCATGGTGTCTGCTCACAGCAGTAAAACCCTAACTAAGATGTAAAGATAAAAGAAATAATGGAGAACTGAGGCCAGCAGCTACTGCCATGGATTATCGTAGAGGTAAAACATTCAAGTATTTAAGATATTCTTTTATACAAAATGGGAGAAGCCACAGATGGTGTGTTAAACATATGTTAAAACATTACAAATACTTAAAAATAATGGTAGAGTTCATTTAAGTTTATTAAAAATGAAAAATGTAATTAAATGCTACCAGTAGTTTTTTTTTTTAAAATCATGATTCATATCAGAACAAGAAGCAATGGAGTCAAAGTACAAGAAAGATTTTTTTAGAATTGTAGATATATAGTTTAGTGTTAGAATATTAGTCAGTATCCTAGCTAAAAGAGATATATGTAATTCAATTACCAAAGAATATTCTAACTTCAAAGTTTATGAAACCACTGTAGTATAAACAGAAATGTGAAACTTTCAGTAGAAATTTAAAGATCAAGAGAAACTGTGATAAATAAAAAAGAGCATGGCAGACTTTTACAGTAACATGCAACCGAGATGGAAATGTGGATGGCCTCCAGTAAAGTAAAGGTATGTATCCCAGAACAATTTTAAAGAAACACTTAGCTTTAAGTTATGTTATTGTTATGTGTCAAACTCAAGGCAAAAAGAATCTGACAAAAAAATGTTGAGTAAAAATTAGCTTTTGATGTTTGGTTTGTTGCTGCACATGTTAGTGCTAAATTCTGTCTAGTTGCCTAGGAATGAATTCTCACGTTTACCAGCTTTAGTTGTGCAAACTTTTCCCTTAATTTAAAACTGTTGGTTAAATAAAAATAGCTACATCTAATTAGTTAGAGGTAGGTGGGTTTTAAATTGCCTAGTTAGGGGTTACAGAAAAACAAAACAAAACAAAACAAAAGAAATAAAATGCCCTATAGGATCCAAAAATAAGTATTGATAGAATGTGTAAAACCAAAAGCAACCTTAGCTGTGGTTACTCATCAGAGAACACAGAGTCACTTCCCATGTCAATTCCATAGGACTTACGTGCATGCATCAGGTACGCCTAGCTCTAATCTTTCCTCTGACATTCATTTCTCAGTTGAGGTTTACAGCTGTCCTAACGCGCCTGTTTGGGTGTTGTTATGACTTATGTGTTTTATAGTGTACAAAAGAGTCAGAACCACAACTCATTTTCTGCGTCATGCTCTACAAGAAACCTAAACCCCAGTCATGAATCCCTAATTAACAATTTCAGTTTTAGAATTACAGAAAATAAAGGTGTTTATAATCATTAAAGTACAGTTATAAAACCTAAATATTTCCTTACTTTTTTGTTTGAGTCTTCTTCTGAATTAGGATCCTTCTCTGATGATGGTAAGTGAACTACACACTGAATAAGTTGTAAAACTAGCGCTGTAACCATCTGAATATACATAGGTTCTCCATCCACATCACTACTATTTAACCTTTAATGAAGAAGAAACAATTTAAGTCACAGAGTATAAAAAGAATCACATATATGATCCATTACCACCTGAAATTTCCTTTTTTTTTTTTTGGTTTTTTTTTCGAGACAGGGTTTCTCTGTGTAGCCCTGGCTGTCCTCAAACTCAGAAATCCGCCTGCCTCTGCCTGCCCAGTGCTGGGATTAAAGCGTGCGCCACCACACCCAGCCCTGAAATTTCCAATATGCTTTCTTTACCATTTATTTAGTACTCTGACAGAGTTAATAAGCATAACTTTTATTTATTTTATATACATTTGTGTTTTGCCTGCATGCATATCAAGTGTGGGGCATCAGATTCCCTGGAACTGGAGTAATAGTTGTGAGCTGCAATATGGGTGCTGGGAATTGAACTCTGGTCTTCTGGAAGAGTAGCCAGTACTCTTAATCACTGAGCCATCTCTCCAGCCTCAAGTATATTTTTAAAACCGATTTGAAAAAAAACAGCAAATAATGCCTATTCATAAGAGGAAAAACTACAGTATTTAATATAAAAATTTTATATTTTTATGCACTATAGATAAAAACTTAATGAATTATTGAATAAATTATAACAACAAAAGTCTGAGGTTTTTCAAATACCTATGTATTTTGGTCCACATCTAATGAGTAAGGTAGTGATCTGGGATTAAAACCACCTCATGGATGTGTATGTATATAATGACAATGTCTTGCTTTAGAGTAAAGGCTAGTGTAGAACTTGCTATGTACAACTTACTAGCCATTAAATTGTAGCAATCCTCCCTTCTCTGCCTCCCAGATGCTGGCATGCACTACCATACATGGCCCTAGTTAACTTAAAACAAAATAAATATATTTAATTTATTCATTCATTTATTGTTTGTGCATGTGTGCACCTGCTACTGTAGAATGTGGCATTCAGAGAACTTTCAGGGAATCAGTTTTCTCCTTCCAACATGTGAATTCCAAGGTTTGAACTTATATCATCACACTTGGTGACAAGGGCTTTTACTCACTGAAGAATCTTGTTATTTATCAATTCTTAATTATCTGTGCTGGAGGATGAGATTATGTTAAACGCAATCTCCAAGTGTTTTAGTTTACAGACACTGTAGAAGTGTAAGAATTCATTTGTATATTGAACACTTTTCTTCAGTTGAACATATGTTTATCAGTGCACACTTAGTTCAAAATATAATTTTATAAAATCAACCAAAAAAAAAACCCCATATACCAGGCCAATGCATTTAATCATCAGTAATAATGATGATTACCTATAATAACAGACAATAAAGTTGATTACAGCAGTGAATAACTCATTTATGAATGTGCTCAGTGATTAAATAGTATTTAATTCTGTATCTATTCTTTGTTATTCTTTCTTTAAAAAATTTATTTTTATTTTTATGTGTATTGGTATTTGTGTTTTGTCTATGTGCCATGTGCACGCCTAGTACCCATAGAGACTTTCTTTATATATGCATAGGTGTTTTGTGTGTATGTGTATCTGCATTTCATGTGCCTGGGTAATGCCTTGCAGAAGCCAGGTAAGGGAGTCATATCCCCTAAAACCAGAGTTACAGACACTTATGTGCTACCATGTGAGAATCAAATGTAGAATCCTCTGGAAGAGTAGCCAATGCTATTAACTTCTAAGCCATTACCCAAGCCCTTCTACATTACTCTTAAAGCCATTTTCAGCTCTCTAAAATATTACTGAATAACTTAACATTGTTTAAAGATTAAGTCCACCTTTCTTATCACAGCTCATAAAACCAATTTAAAACTGTCTTAAGTCTTTTGATCCACATGCCTTATGCTTTTCTTGTAGTTCATTTTGATCTCTAGTGCTTAGAAATGTTTTTGTTGTTGCAAATGAAAGGAGAGGTTTCTACTGGGTTAGGAATGCTTCTAAGCACATGGAAAGCACAGGAAAGTCCTGCACATGAAGACATTAACTGGTCCAAATGTTTAACAGTGCTCAAGCCGACACAGATGCTTTTATTTCAGGACCAATGAATCTCATTAAGTTCCCTAAATATGCTATATTATTTCACATCCAAGCTATCTATGGAGTACTTTTGTATAAACATCCAAAGATAAACCAGACAGGAATGAAAAGTATATGACAGTTGAAATGTTCTTCACTGTAGTCACATTCTACCACAGTTACCTGAAATTCCTTAAACTTCTCTTGCTAGTTGGTAATCTTGCAAGTGAAGTAAAAATTTCTTCCAATATTAACTGCCTATGCTTTTCATATCTTGAAAATACCTGTTTAGTAATGATAAAATTACAAATTAACCTTATTATGGCAGAAAACACAATAAAAATAGTATCATGAAATAAGGATTTCTATTATTTGAAGAGAAACCAGAGTATACATGCTATCTAGAATTAAAATGTTTTCAACATGTTGAGCAATAATGATAAAAAGAAATACATTCAAATGTTACTTATTTTTCAAAGTGAGAGAGTCTAAAGTTTTGTTTAGAGAGACATGATACTTTGGATAGTGAAGTATGACAAGATTTAGAAGACATTAAATCATTCTGGTTTTTACAATAAAGTTTGTTACATTAAAAAGTAAGTTTTTCAAATTCAAGAAAAACATAATCAATGAAACCAAATCCTTAGCTAATGAAAACTAATAGGGCTAAAGTAATCCTTATTGTGAAACAAATCTAATGGAAAACAGGAATCTGTCATAATTTTTGGAAATCTAGACCAAGTGATGACAATCTTATTTCATTTGTGGGTAACAGAAATTATGAACTGATTATACTTACTGCAGTGACTAACTTAATGGCACACAATTGTAGTTCACTGACATTTTCCACAAAAAATGGTGTTATTCCCATTGATGAAACCTGAAAATTCAAGATTAATTATTTAGTGTATATCTTTAGATGACTTTGGTGACATGGCACTTTACTATTGTCTAATACTCATACTTCAAATAACCCAGAGAACATTTTCTTTTCTGTGGCCTAATTAGCATATATTTCTCCTATAGCCTCCTCATTCATATTAAATAATTTGCTTCTGAGCTGCATTTCTCTAGTCTCTACATTTTAAACTGAACATCATGGAAATTAAAGAAAGAAAAACAATTTTGTTTTCATGGATGAAACTATTCCAACATCTTAAAACTCATTTTTCATAGAAATTAGAATTTGGAATTGATCTATTCTCCCCCTTTCAGCTCAGTAGGCTTCCTTTCAAATATAATGGAATCTCTGTGTCTTCACCATAACGCACCCTGAGTGGGTACACTGTGTTGGCATTATTACTGAGTAAACATGATTACACAAGATTTCTTCTGCCTAAGAATTTACAAAATGCTTCGAAAAAAACTTACCTGAAGAATTGTTGTGTCTGTAAGAAGCTGTATCTCTAGCAATTCTGATAAACTGCTAACAATGTCACAAACTTTGTTATAAAGCATTACAATTACTCTCTGCTTATGAGTAGAACATTTAGCCCGTTTGGCCTTTGAACTTAATAACCCTCCTAAAATAAAAGAGAATTCAAGATAAGAAAAACATTAACTTTTAACATTCTTCATGGAGATTACTAGTATGGTTTTCTAAATTAAGGGAAAACAAACAATTCAGGGTGCTACATAAAAGTAGTGCTGCAACTAAAGATGACTGTACTGGAGTGGTCTTAAAATAAGTGGCTACTATACTGCTTTCTTTTTTTTTTCCTTATTCTAATAGGACAGTAAGATTATATTTCTCCTTTAAATTTCTTGGCATTATATTACACAATAAGAAATCAAATAAACTGTATACATATTCAACCATTTTAGTGATCACATAATGTTAGCTATGGAGATAAGAGTACATATCTTGACAACTCATTTTGCAGATTAGTATTATTTTGAGCTAGATTAGAAGTAAGATAAACATTACCCCAAACTATTATAATCTGGAATTTTCTCTAACTGAAAAAAATTACTTCAACTATAAATACTGGTTGAGTATCTCTTGTTTAAAATTTTTCAGATTTTGTAAAACTTGCATAGATGCTGCCACTTGAATATCTTTAATCCAAAAGTCATGTCATAATACAAAGCTTTTTGTGTGCCATGCTAGTCCTTAAACAGTGTTTTAAGATTCCCTTCAAGTATATGTGTATGTGTGTATATGCCACATGCTGGATCCCACTGAGCAGAGGTGACAGGTGGTTGTGTATAATTTCTGAAAACCAAATTTAATTCTCTAGAAGAACAGACAACACTCTTAACTGCTGACACATTTCTCTAGCTCCTCAAAGACTTCAGATTTCAAAGCATTTTGGATTTTCAGATTAATAGGTGTTCAACTTACAGATGTTAAAGTAATATACTAGTAATATTCCAGTTAAATATAAAAATCAAAACCAATATATATTATACATAATCTATTAATTTGGGCCAATTAAATCTTAGTATTCTGATTCACTTAGCATTGAAAATTTGCAGTGAATAATTCTGATAGTGTGATGAAACAAACAAACAAACAAACCCAACCCAACCCCCCAAAAAATCTACCAGTACAAAAGGGTAAACTAACCTCCATGTGGATCTACTCTGTAAACAGGGTCATACTGGGGATAGAGTGTGTTCTGTAAATGAAATTTAGTGTACTGTATAACTCTTTCAATTACATCTTCAATGTATACAGCTTTTGGCATGTTAGGAGATGTCATAATGTTGATAGTTGTAAGACAGGCATCTGCTGACTTTGTAACTCTTTCCATAATTAGGTCTCTCCACAATCTTTCTTCTTCTTCAGTATCATTATTCTATAAAACAGATCATTGTTAGTAAAGTAGAAATAAAATACATATACAGGTTTACAATATTAATAAAACAAATATGATTTTGATTGGTTGGAGGAACTATCTAGTTTCTACAACCTTATTAGAGTAGTCTAAAAATTTTTTTGGAGTAAAGTATATATAATGTATCCCTTTAGCCAAGATTAAAACATTTTTTTTTTGTTTGTTTGCTTCTTTTTTCTTTCTTTCTTTTTTTTTTTGAGGTACGATCTCACTTTGTAGCCCATGCTGGCCTAGAACTCTCCAGGCTGGGTCTGAACTTGGAGCAGCCTGTCTCCTGAGTGCTAAGATTATAGGCATGCACACCAAGCCTCACTTAGGCAAGATTTTTGTTAATATTTTTGTATTCTGTTTTTGCTATTGCTTCAGCATTTTCAGACACAATCTACTCTTCTTCTTCCTATCTCACCACCAGATGATACTCCAAAGACAAAATCATAGCTACCTTTATCTTTGGTGTGTTTCACCCAGATCTAAGATTTTAATTTCAACTATACTGAATAAGAATTAATTTTGTGACTTGGGCATAAACATGATAGCTAAACTAAGTGAGAACAAAGGAAGAACTAGCAAGTGAAGAGCTTTTATTAAAAAGTAGTAAAATGTTATAGACTTAATTATTACTAGCATCTGATTTTATTTGTTTGTTATCTTGTTACAAGGTCTCTCTATGCATCTCTGGCAGGCCTGAAAATTGCTATGTAGTCTAGGCTGGCTTTGAATTGTCTCTAAATGCTAGGATTACAGGCATATGAGAGCCACCATGCCCAGCCAAATATCTATTTCTCAAGCACTATTTTTGAGACAATTTGAAAAGTAAATATATGTGGAACTCGTGGGATAGTTCTATGGTAGAAGTGTGAACTTGTTTCAATCTCCAGGATTTCCTTCTCTCACATCTGGAAATGAAAAGGAAAACCATGCTTGCTTATAATCCTAGTCCTTGGAGGAGGATGTGTTTAAAGCTAGACTGGGCTACCTAGCAAGTTCCAGCCCTGTCTGGATTATATATCAAGATTCATGTCTCAAAAAACATCAGAATAGAGATATACAGCATACTTATGACCAAATATTTTCTAAAATGGAAAATTTAACAATCAACATTAGTCTTTTACACATTAGCAACTTAACATTACAATTAGAATAAACTGTTTTAGGCTTAGAGTTAGAGTGTAAATATTCCTATCACATTCTTTTTACAACAGAAACATGAACTTTTTATTACAGGATTGCTTCTGAGCTTCATGTGTATGATTCATGCTCTCGACCACTGAGCTACACTACAATCCTAGAACTTGTTTCTCCATAGCAGTCATTACATTTTCTTAGTGATGTGTCTATGGAATTTTGAACTTACCACTGATTGCCATCTTAGGCTTCTCTAAGCTTGTGTTCCTGCTCTTTCCCCTCTCCACACAGCTTGATTCAAAAGCTGATTAAAGATGAAGCTCAGGGGATAGATTGTTTTCTACCACAGAGAACTCCTAGTTCAATAACCAATTGTATCACACATATTCTCTCTTACTTTCTATCAAACAAAATCTCAAAATAAAATTCCTTCCTTAGACTAGTTTAAAAAAGATGCCACTAAATCTAGATGAAATGAGGAACAGCTGCACATGGTTACAATCACCACTCAGGAGGGGTTAACTCAGAATGGAGAGTCCAGAGCCAGTCTGGAATATATCAGACTCTTCACTTTAAAAGAAAAAAAATCATCAACAACAAACATAATTTTCTATAGATTTTTATTTCATGTAGATCACACAGAAATCATATACATTCTATAACAATTTTCTCATGAGATAGTTTAGTGAATATATATATATATATATATATATATATATATATATATATATAAAAATAAATGAGAAGTACATACACACTAAAAGTGCTAAATAAGTGCTTATCGCTAGATGAGAATATATTTATGTTTTAGAAATTTCAGCAGTAAATACACTACTTTTGTAATCAGGACTGTTTTAAAGACAGACTGTCCCTACACAGCCAAGACTAGCCTGGAACTTGTCATCCTCTTGCTTCAGACTCCCAACTGATGGTATTATATACATACACATCACAACTATCTCCAGCTAGACTTTTAAAAATAAATTTGGCTTAAAACTGTCCACAGATTTTTATGTTTTTTATTAAATGCCTATTGATATCTATGATTGCATTTATTAATGTTAAAAAACACTAAGATGAGTATACACTCAGTTTGTTAAGTTTACTACAATACTAGGTAGAGAGTCTAAACAATTTAGTCAGTTGATTAACTACTGTAATTACACTGCATCTATTTTGATATAACCAAAATTTAAATGTTTACTTTAAATTGTTGTAGTTGATATTAATTTACTTACAATGCACTACTGTGTATAGGAACTTATATTTGTCTTTACTGTTCTCTCTCTGGCAACTCCTTTTTGCATGTGTGCGTGCTTATGGGGAGGGGAGCATGTGCATGTGTGCTTGTGTTTATGGAAGCCTAACATTGATGTCTTCCTTTATCATTCTTCATTTTGCTTATGTGGAGCAAGGTCTCTTGCTGACCCCAGAGCTTGACAAATCTAGACAGTTTCATTTACCAGCTTCCTAGGACTGCCTATCTTTCTTCCCAAGAGAGGAAATTCTAGGCAGCCAGCAATGCTTGCCTAGCTTTTATGCCGATTCTGGGGTCAGCACTATGGTTATCATGCTTGTGGGGCTGTCTCCCCAATCCTATGGCAACATTGTTAATAAGCAATTCATATTAACATCACTAAAAGTGAAATTCTAGCAGAAATGTTAATGTTATTAGTAATATGCAGTAAAAAATTCAAATGAAATTTGGAATTTGCTTAGTAAGTAAAAGTTGTTTGTGAAAAACTTTATGTACTAAAAACGTGCTTTAGTTAGCTTTAACTGTCAATTTGAAACAGCCTAAAGAAACTTGAGAAGAGAATCTCAAGTAAGTAACCATCCTTAACGTGTTGGTGAGTAGACATGTCAGTGATAGATGGTGCTGACTTTTAGTAGATGTAGGAGGGCCCAGCCCACTGTGGACGTAGTAACTCCAGGCAGATGGTCCTCTGTTTTAACTGAAAGCTAGCTAAGCAAGAGCCTGTGAGCCAAGTCATGAAGCAGTTCTCCTTCATGGTCTCTACCTTATGTTCCTGCTATGTTCTCTCAGCAACAGACTGTGCCCTGAAGCGTAAGATAAAACAAACCCTTTCTTCTCCCCCAAGTTGCTTTTGGTCAGAGTGTTTTTTTTATCAAACCAACATAAAGAAAACTAGGACACTTAACAATATCAGGTGTAAAATTATTAACACAGGTCTTAAACTTACATGATTTAACAAAGTGGACAGCTTTGATCCATCCTGAATATTCTTCTCCAATATATTTAGGACTTTCACAGTTTTGTCAGTTGAAAGCTAAAAGGAAATACAAGTTGTTTTATCACTCATTGATAAAAGTTTCAAATTACTCAAGAAACAATCTAAATATTTTTCTTTGGCTATGGAAAATATTACATTATCATTATTTTAAACAATAGTAGAACACAAAGTTTCCTCTTTAGAACTCTACTCAGTTCTGAGTTAGAAGAGGAACGATTGTTTGAAAAGACAGATAGCTGAACACTGAGTGCTCATGGCTCCTAGCTCAACTCATACCATACATCCAGGCAAGACTGGGTATATTCTGATGCCCTCTTGCCTTCTGGTCTTTGGCAGTGACATTCAATATGCACATGAAAACAAACATACAAATGAAAGATTTAATAGCGCCACGTTATCCAGCAGGTTTTTAAAAATTCAAGACGAGGGAAAAAGTCTAACTATTTTGAATACCAAGCATGAAATTGTGAGTGATAAAGTTAGGAAGGTAGCTGGGAAGGAGTGGGCACACCTTTAATACCAGCACTCAGGAGGTAGAGGCAGTCAGATCTATATGAGTTCAAGGCCAGCCTGCTGGTATACACAGTAAGGGCCAGCGTTATACAGGCAAACCTTGTCTTGGAAAACCAAAATGGTTAGGAATGTGAAGTAATACTCACTGAATAGTATTTCTTTAAGGTTTCTAGCATGCTGGTAGCACACAAACTAGCCAGAAAAGTGAAACAGATCAAACACTTGAGTCTAGCTAGATTACTTATGCTGGCTTAGAGAGGACTGTTCCTCATCATACTGCTTTAGATTATCTTAGAAAAATAAAACAACAACAACAACAACAACAACAACAATCTACAATTAGTCAACGCTCAGTGAATTTGCCCTCTGAAAAAAAAGTATCAGCTCCATGTATTTACTGAACTGATAAAACAAATGACTAAGACTGGCACTGGTATCTCAAAAAAAAATTGACATGGTCTTACGTACAAAATTCATCAATAGCTCTTTAAACATATGTAGTATTATCAATACAATCCAGAAGTCAATTCTTTCTATTTAGATTAATTTATTTTTATTGTAAGTGAATCAGTGTCTTGCTTCTAAAGAAGGCATTGGATTCCCTGAAGCTGAGTAACAGCTGACCTGCCATGTGGGCACTGGGAACCAAGCATAGGTCCTTTGCAAAAGCAGTGAGTGTTCTAAACTGCTGAGCCATCTCTCTAGCCCCAACCCCTAAAAATTTTAAATTTATTTGTTTATTTTTAAACAGATAAACTCTTGGTTCACTATATGGTATTTCTAGCTTTAAAGTCAACTTTATGGAACACTGATTGTTTGGAATGTACGTAATGTCTGAGCATAACTGATCATTACCAGTCCCACACATAAAAAAAGAGAACATCTGCAAGTTGTGATCTCCACACTCATGCCACAGAGTATATGGACTTTCCCTGACCACACACAAAACAACCAAATAAAGAAATGTGATTTAAAAATTAAAAATAAAACAAACACCAGAATATTTTACAGGCCATGTTAAAATTATGAAATTGAAAAGTAAGTTAAAATTATGAAACTGAAAAGTAAGTAAACATCCTTAAGGTGTTCAGAATCAATTTCAATGTGAAGCTATTGATTATCATTCAATAATTGTTATCAGCCTTGAAGGATAAGTAAGCAACAAGACCAGTAAATGTAAAGACTCAGAGTACTAATTCTGTCCTAGAGGCTAGTTAGAAGAGGAGGGGAACTGTATCTACACACTAGTCAGGCAGTACTTTAAAGTGTGCTATGCTATTCCATCAGAAGAATGAGATGCTGCCAGGAGAGAGGACTGACTAAAGCCTACAGCAGTGAGGCTATAAATATTAATGGTAACTAACCAAACACTGCCACATTCCATTAGCACTCCCAAGCAAGGTTACTTTTACAACCACAAAGGACTAAAGTAACCACAAAGAAAAGTTTAGTATATTTCTACGCTGAATAATGTAAATATTTGACAAAGTGAAGTCACAATCCATTCTTCTATCAATGCACACATATTTTGTTTAGAATAATTTGTACTCCTCTTTTACTAATAGATTTATCTAAGACAAAATTCATTTAGACTCTGAGATGTGAATTTTCTTTTTAATATGTGCTTAACTTTGTAATTTACCCTGAAAACTATAAATTCATTTCACATGCCATATGTAAGAAGAATTGAAAGTTTGACTTTGCTGAGATACCTTGTCCATTATGCCCATGGCTTTAATTTTAGCAGATTCACTCCCAAGTTCATTAAGCTGATGTTTTCCTAAAAGCAGTTCCTGAGGAATTTCATCATCATCACCTGAAAAATCAAGCCAATCAAACACAGTTATGTTAAAGAAACAGCTAAGACTGGTAAATTAATAAGCTTTTAAAATAAAAATTTGATTGCATATATAAAGAACCCTAATTGGTTTCAGAGAGTTCTGTAAACCACATGTAAGCCACAACCAAAGAGAACAGGGGTGAAATGAGTTCTAGAAAGGAAAGACAGTTAGCTATTCTGTCCTTACTACTGCAGATACAGTGTGGACACTTGTCAGTCACCTCTCTGCAGCAGGAGTCTGACCTGGATGATCTAAATCAACAATCTCATGCCCTCTGACTTCTGTGTGGGTTCAGCCAGTAGGGTGCCCTGCTAGATGAGAGAGGAGAGTGACGCCAGGCTACTCATACTCCCATTCCTTCCTTCAAGGTCTCCTCCACTACGATCATCTAAAAAGGACTGCTTCTCTCAAGATACAATATGATTTTTCAAATTGATTGAGCTTTGGACAATTCTCTTTCTTTAATTCTTTTGGGTAAAGGGGCAATAAACAGCTTCATGGCTGTTAATCCTAGTTTCTGGTACTATCTTTCTCAATATTTAGTTATATTTTTTTATAAATAATAATTTCTTTGGTAAATAATTCTTCCTCACAATATCCTAATTTGAGAGATCCTGTTTTTATTTTTGAAATTCTATAATATATAGAAGATAATTTCTTAGCATAGATTATTTTTGAAAAGACAAAACAGATATTCCAAATAGTCAGAATAATACTGATTATACTTCTCAAAGAGTACTTTAAAAACAGTCAATACACTTTTGAAGGTGACTTCATATAAGGTGACTTATAATCTGCACAGCTTTCATATACACACTAATGAAGGTGGTATATGGTGCTTTAGATAGAGTAGGTGTAGCAATATATTCTTTTTTTTTTCTTTCTTTCTTTTGTTTTTTTCTAGACAGAGTTTTTCTGTGTAGCCCTGGCACTCTTGGAATTTGCTTTGTAGACTAGGTTGGCTGCCATCTCAGAGATCTGCCTGCCTCTGCCTCCAGAGTGCTGAGATTAAAGGCATGCGCCACCATGCCTGGCTCAATCAAACATTCTAAACAATGTTTTTAACACATGCTGCTATACTCAGATATAATTACATCTTATCAAACTATACAAATATATCGTTCAGTATTCTGCATTTTATTTTATATACTGTACTATTTGTTCTTCTACCAGGGGCTCAGGATGGATGGATGTTTGCACCTAATATCTTTATATAGTTGAACAGTGTAATGAACAAACTGATGAACTGATTCCAATGTCTGGAAGTTTCTCACTATTTGGGGGATATCCAGGAATTATGTGGAGAAGTATTTCCTGGTGTTGCCCTGCTGTGGTGGCAGTGTTCTCAGAACTTAAGACAGCTACCAACTTGGAGCTTATGTTTTGCAGTAGTTTTAGTTGGATAACATGAACTCACACTAGATTTCAAGTTTCTTGATAGTATACATTATGACTGCATTTTTATAGAATCTTGCAAAAAACTAGACACAAAGGGATAAGTAAAAAATCCTGTAAATTGGTTTTACCAAATGCAGTAAAATCCATATCTTCTAAATTATCCAAAATATTCTCTATTGAGGCTGTAAATCTCTTAAAAGTTGAAGAATCCATCATTTCTGCAAGAGAGAAAAACAATTATGCTCCCATTCCCAGCAGTAAGTAAAGCTGAAGCACATACAGGGAAACGGAAACGTTACCTTCGGGTGTTAGCTTTGGCTCGTAAGCTTTTCTTTTCTTTTGTTTTTCTTTTTTCTTCATTTTTCTAGCAACTAAAACAAACAAAAAGAAACATTGAAACTCAATAATGATACCACAATAAAATGTTCTTCAAAGTTAGAAGAGGAAATAGAAATTGGTTTTAGAGACCCACTGGAACTGATGAATTACCCTCACTAAGGCTGGGAGGAGGGGAGTAATCTTCCATGTCAGAATCTGACGGACTTCGGTTTCGGTAACGACCACCACCCGAGCTCCTCCTTCCGTCATGGGAGTGGCCACTTCTCCTATGATCCCCAGAGCTTCTTCTGTCGCGCTCTTCGTATTCCCAAGCTTTATCGTCATCTTTTTTATGCCGTTTCCTAGAGGCTAGAAGCAAATCCCCATGACAAATAATTTACCTCACTTTAAAAGACTGTTAAAACTTGTACTTTACAATGAACTACATCTTCATTCTGTCGGTCTATGAAAGTCTGAATCATTCATCTACCCAGAAGATTAAATGATGGTATAGAGAGGATACCATGAATTTTAGCATTATGTAATCTAAAGCTAGAGATTTGTACAGGAAGTTAGCTTGCTAATAAACCGATAAGAAGGTCCTGAGAAATGAAAGCACAGTGTACATTTCAGTGAAAGGTTTCAGCACATCAGTAAGAAGTAAATGTAAAATTCAGATTAATTACGACTTATAAAACAACCTTTATTTAGATTTTTGGTTAAAAAACAACCACCATTTATATTTTTTGTCGGGAGAAGGGTTTGGGGGTAAAATAGTCAACTTTTGAGATAGTGTTACAGAATATACGTGACCAAATACTTCATCAATTAACAGCTAAGTTATACTTACAACTTAGCAATAAATTCCAGAGACTCTGATGACCTAACACCACAAACCTACAGAGATAGTATATATCAGAACTGCAAACACTAACACACTGAGATAGATAATTCCCCGACAATTGGCATGCTAAACTCAAGGCAAGCTTCTAGGCTTACGCATGCTCCAGAAGCATGTTTATATATGTTACCTCCAGAAGCATGTTTATATATGTTACCTTCAAAGGTCCCCCCATCTTTCCAAAGTTTATATGCATTGTGCTAAGATCAACAATACTGACAGGAGGAGCTTCTGTGCAAAGAATTTCATCTGACATATCAACTCATGTATTAAGTTGAAAATGATTCTGAGCTTTAAGAAAGGGTTACAGTTCAGTATTAAAAAGCAACAGTTCTGCAGTGAAACTTAAGAGGCAGTGCAAGTGAAAAATACACACTACACCTGGTGTCTGGTGTAGGCACCACTAGTTAAAAACAAGATAGGACTGATGTGTCTGCCCTAGCTTGAGATCATTACAACAGTAATTAAAAATATTTATTTGTTGTTATTATGTATGTGTGTGTGCATGTAGCTCGGGGCGGGGGGCAGCTCTGCATAGTCAGTTCTCCCACCCATCTTTTATGTAGGTTCTGGGGTTGAATGCAGGTTGCCAGGCTTGTGTAACAAGTGCCTTTTCACTGATGAACCGTCTAGCTGGTCCCTATACCAGTTACTATAGTAACAAATTGCTGGTGACTAGTCTGTTGATTTTTTTTTTAACTCCTTCCTTCCTCTGACTGGCTTCTTCTATGAATTCCTAACTATGGTCAATACAGAAATATTAAAAGAAACTTCTTGAACTCACCATGAGGCTTAGATTTAAGGATGTCAATCTGGCTCAAATGCCCTATTTATATTTGTGTTGGTATCACTATATATGAACAATAAATGTCTAAATGCCATAATTATTCCTATTCACGATCTGGTTTGTTTCCTGGTACTACACTCTAGTATGGACAGAAAAGGGTAACTTGGTCTTAAAAGAGTTGTTATTGAAAACAGCTCTATGGGAGTGAATATATTCAAATCTTCAATAGTTTACTACATAGCTATTGAAGGTATGAGTCTCGTTAAGCTATAAACTATGCGAGGAGAGGCAGGACCTCCTCACGTTTATGGTTAGGGTATGTTCAAGAACACCCACTATTTAAACAACTTGTTTCAATATTAGAAAAAAGGTGGAAGAGAGATTCACTTAGATGGATCGTGTGTTTATATAATATTCACTAAACATTTTGCAACACTTCAACAGTTACTGACTTATCTATCAAACAAGGAACTAACAAAGTTGTTCAGAATGAGGCATGCTATAATGTCAAGTATATGCTCACGAACCAAAACTATAAACTATTTTACTCTATATTTTAATTAATTTTAAAAAATCTATATTTGAACTTCAATTCTATCACTATAAATCCTTGATAAATCTGTGGTTATTAGAAATTATACAGTATGCTGCACTCATTCTTTAGAGGCCTTAGGGCGTCTTTCTGTCCCATTCATTAAAGTTTGGGCAGTTTGGATTAAAACAGACTGAATAACCCCACAATGTTTATACCACAGTGTGTTCCATGAGGTTAGCACCATCGCAATTAGTAGGCTAGCTTGTTAATTTCTCTATTACTCTTACTGCTCTAGAAAAAGCAGAGGACAGATAGGAGCACAAATGAGACACAGGAAGTATTAATTCAGAGTTCTCTATCCCCCCCTTTTGGAATTTTAGTGCTCCCCACCCCCATTTCCTTCATCCCCTCTCTTCACCTTTTCCTGGTACCAGTGACTTTATATTTGTATTTTGGTTAAGTTCATCTGTTAAGTTCAACTTTCAAAGAGATTCTTTGGTTATTTATTTATTTACAAATAACAATACTATTTCCTTAATCCTTAGATTTTAGTAAACCAATTTGTTTAAACTTCAGGGAAGTCCTAAATTTCACAAAGTCTATCTTAAAACAACATAATTTTTCCAACTACTGTTCACATGATACTTAATTTTGTACAGTAGTACAAAATTTTGGTTACTCTTATAGCAAAATGACGATTTGGTTCTTTATGTCAACTACCAATTGAACATTTTTCAACAGTCGAATCAGTAGACCCTTGTTTTTATACTTAACTAGATTGAAATAAACGAAGTAAAACAGTAAACCATTTGGGTATTTAAAATCTAGAGAAAATTCCTTTTCTCATAGCAGAAGTTGAAGCCTAAATACTCTTAATAATATTAACATCAGCTTTCAGTCCTCCTGGGTACAACTATATGGCACCCATAGTCTTAGGGTGAGGCTTTACACTTCCAGGAAATGAGACAATATCCTTCACAACAGAAAGAGAAAAAAATTGTGTCTACATTGATGACAAAGGTGTGGCTTAACTTTTCCCTACTTTGTAGTTAGTGGACATTTCTGATTGTTATCTTTTGCTTTTATTATTCAGTAATTTCATAATCCGCACCAACTTAGCAATGCAGGCAGCCACTCAAGCAGCCAGAGAAGAAGTGAAGTTAATAATGAAGCTGCAAGTAAGGACTTTAGAATGGTGAAAGGATAGGGGAAGGAGTAGACAGACATGCAAATAAAAGGAACTGAATTTTAGGGCCAACACGCTTCCTTTGTCTTCTTACTTTCCAGAGCTAACCATGTCCTTATGTCACCAAAATGTTTGATTATAATTAAAAAAAACTTTAGCCATTTTAATATACTGTATTGTTAATACATCTCATAATAACACAAATTATAACAATCACACATGTCAGATTATCTTGGTTGTATATTTCAATTTTAAAACGTAAAATCTGTTCAGTATCATAGTGTACTGCTCTAGCTGAAGAGCTCACAATTTTGAAAGGATGAGTAAATGAACATTGATTAAAAACTTTGGAGGAGGTGAAGCGCTTCCATCGGCAATATACACTTAAAAATGGCAGCATGCATCTGTCCTTCCTGCCCTTGCTTGTCACACCTCAATCTACAGACACTAGGTGGAAAAGGTAGAACACACTGGTGGTCTTCCCACTTCTTTTGGTCATTATGACTAAGTCAGTTGGCACACAAGTGAAGATCTCCCATAGTCTGTTTCCACTGAATGCCGTTTAAGTCAAACAAGGTTGCTGACCCCTCTTGGCTAGGCTCAATTCTCTTGCTCCAGAAGAAGGAAGATAGGGATAAAAGAGAAGAACTTTTTCAGTGGACCAGTAGGAAGACAGGCGAGGTATAGCAAGTCTAGTGCAAAGACAGGTGATCACAGTGTTGTAGAGAGGTAGCTGTGTAGTGAAGAAGCCAGCTCTGGAAAACAGTGAAACAAGGGAGGAATTCCAGGACACAGCTGGGCAAAAGGAGAAGCCAGGTCCAAACCACACAGATAAATCACAATGTGGCTAAGCCATTCATAATTTAGTGATAGTATGGTTTTAAATATTTCTTTATCTGGCTATCTCCTACGTGTCCTTCCAGACTCAAGTGTCACCTCTTCCAGTAAGCACTCTCTGAACCCCCACTGGCATTGATGCCAATGTGCTCGCACAGCACCCTGCATCTACAATTACCACTTGTAGTACAATCATTACAGATCCCCCCAACAGACTGAGACTGTGAGATAGGGGTCACATTTTTAATGTGTAGTTTAATTTCCAATGCCTACTCTCTATCCGGAGTCCGGTACAGGTTAAATACAAATAGACACAGAACGGGTGTTTTCTATCACTATTATAGTTCAGCTAGACTTTTTCTTGGTGCCAACTGAACTCATCTTTCATACAGTTTTAAAGTATAAAGAAAAAAAATCTTGCTATACTAAGTTATTAAGAATTAAGGTAACTGTGCTCTTGTTAATCCCCAAATTATGTTACACATATTAATCTGCCTTTAATTCCTAAAGACAGTTAAAGGATACTTACATTCAAACGCTTCATCACTATCATTATCTTCATCTGAACTGATTTCAGCATATTTTGGCTTTTCATTAACTGTGCTACGCTTGCGTTTGTTCATTTTCACACGTTCACAAAGTGGCATGGTAGATTCAATTTCTGCCAGGAGTTCAGGGGGCAATTCTTTTAACACTGATTGATCTATACTACCTATTAATAAAAGGCAAGAAAGAAATTTAAATCTGAAGATAAGAACTTTAACCAAAGTAGCAGTATAAAAATAAATCTTTTTACAATTGTAACTTAAATTTATATGTATATATAATTATATAACAACTTTAAAAATTGACTTTCTTATTGTATTAACCAAGATTAATGATCCAGGCATCTTATCCGTGTTAGACAAGCACTGACCCACTAAGTTACACCGTCATCTCTATGTTGTCTCTCTGGGTCTACAGCAGGCCTCCATAGCCTGAAACTAAAGCAACCTTCAGTACATGTGGTAAGATGAAGGACACACCACCTCCATCTTCCTCTATAATTCTGACAGTTGCCTAACGGTGGTTAGGTAAAAATTTTGTACATCTTTACCTGTCACTGTCTATTTGAGAAACAAATTAGTACCTTTTAGCATCATAAAAAATTTCCTTGTAAGGACAAAACAATGAACATTTAATTAAATATAATAGAAGTCTATAAAGTATGATCAATATACCAAAATATTTAAAAATGCTTACAACTGAAAATAGTAAATAAATTCAAGTATGTTATGAAATAGTTTTACATTTTCCAATAAGAGAGTAATGACAAAAAAAAACCTACCAAAAAACTATATTAAGAGTCATTACACTTTACCATGTAAACCTAGAGACATAAGCATTCATACAGTTTCTAGGAAGAAAAAGTTAGTATGATTTTGGCAGTTTAAAAATAATGTAGAAGTAGCAAATAATTTTTCCAAGACAATTTATCTTTGATGACTTATAAAGGCGACAGACAATTTTACCTAACTTTACTTACCTATGTAAATCTTGGCGTAGAAGATCAGAATTGATTATCTTATATGAAAGATTTTATAAAATGAAATCAAATAGTTCTTTACTTGTTTACAGCAGGAAACATTAGATAGCCAACATTAACATTATCTCTTGTAATATTCAAGTAATAGTGCTTATATAAAAGAAAGAGAGAAATCACACCAGAAAAGGAAATGGGCATCATGCTATATTTCCAAGTCTCAAGAATCTATAACATTAGTTAAGACAGATAATACAATTTAGAGAATATACCCATTGCTGTTCTGAAAGCTTTAACTCAGTACCACAAGGCCTCGAAGTCTTCTGCTTTTGCTACCAAGATAGATAGAAAGCAGGGAGTTGGTGTAAACGCATGGTACTTAATCACTGTAGGGTTAGCAGAAGACTCAACTAGGGACTCAAATTTCCAGTGAGTACATGGAATGGACTGCTCATAACACAAACTCTCGAGGTCACAAACAGCTGGCTTCAGAGAAAGAACTGTTGGAATATGTTCTAGCACTAACTTGAGAAAAATAAAAACAATAGAAAACTGAAAAAAAAAAAAAACCTTTAGTTTTGGCATGGAGGCTCATATATTGAGTCAAAACTAAGTAACTGGGTAAAATGTTAGTGGTCATTAGTGTAATAGGACAGAGTATGTGTTTATAATTCAGGTCACAGACCAAGGTCTTAATTTAAGGGAGTAGAGAGGGACACAGCAGCAGTGTGCAAAGTTGCCTTAGTTTTGCTTAAGAACATGTAGGTCTTGAATGCTGCCTGGAAGCTTAACTGTGGTTGTGCATTCATCACCTGCCCCACAAAAGGCGGGAAGAACAGCTAACAGCCATTTCTCTGTGGCCGTCAGAAGAGTTATTAGGCTAAGATGTGGGCAGCACTCTTGAAAGAAACACAACTCTGCCATCTATGAACTGGTGAGTCTCTTTGTAATTTCCTAGTTTTCTTCTTTTTAAAAATTATTATGTATTCACTATGTGGAGTGTACATGTAAGCAGGACTACACATGCCATCATGCATGTGTGGAAGTTAGATGAAAACTTTATGGGTTTCTTTCTGTTCTCTGCTGTTTGGTTCTCGGGAACTGAACTTAGGTTGCCAGGTTTGGTGTCAACTACCTTTACCTGGGGAGCCATCTTACCCAGTAATTTCAACTACTGACTAATAATAAGTGAGCTGGAAAATTAGGTTTATAGTTGCTCATTCATTCATTCACTCATTCATTCACTCATTCATGTAACTATGTAGCTCTGGCTGGCCTGGAGCTTGCTTGCTATGTATTTCAGGCTGGTCTCATCTACCTGTCTCAAGTTCTAGGATGGCATGCATCATCTCCCTGGGAAGTTTTATGGTTTTGAGATGATTTTTAATGATTCAGGCTCTGCTTCCACGTTCCTTATGTATATATATCATCTTCTAACCCCTGCTCACTCAGACTCCATTAAAAATGTAAAAATACAGACACAGCAAATAGTGTTCAAACTCTAGCAATGCCACAGTTGAATACTTAATTCAATAAAATAAAAGAGCCACACTGAAGATTTTTAGTTTTAGCCACTATAATCTTAAAATATCCCCAAATAGGGGAATACAAAGAAAGTAGATCACAATGAAAGGTAATTACGAAGATGGTTGGTACTGAAATAGCAATATCTACAGAAAAGGCTTGCTGGCCTCTCGTCCTTATTGTATTACACCCAATAAAATGAAATGAAGTGATGGCTATTGTGTTGGTTGCAATCACTGTATATCTACAAACTCAGGGTCATTACAAATCATCTGTTATCGGGGAGGGGGATTACTGAGCATTAAGCATCCTGAGCCTGTCAGGCAGGTCTTAGTGTAAAATGGCTTACTTAATAAAGACATACACAATGGGATTAGTTTACTGAAAGACAATTAGTATAAGTAATATGGGCAAACAAAACCAAAAACAAGCCCCCTTCCAAAAAACCCAACCCAGTACTAGTATTATACTAGTTTTAGTTTTGATAACAGCATTAAAAGAAATTTCAACGTTCAGTTGCCAAATTACTACTTGAAAGACTATTATTAGAACATGCTTTCTAGTAAGTAATTACGTAAATAGCAAGACATATGACCTCATTTCTGCTGTGTTCATATAATGATAGGAATGACATGCGGCAAGGACATTCTAAATATACAATGCTTACAAACAATACACGCATAAAGACAGTTTAAAACTGGATTAGATAAAGTCAATAAAATTGGAGTGGCTATATTCTTATATAGAGTATAGCTCTTATTACAACATTCATTTGCTCTGCACAACTGTACAAAGTAGAAGAAAACTGGGTTCTCAGTTTTCAAAGATGAATGTATTAAGCTTTGAAAGGTAATTATTATTCAAAGTATGAATTCCACAATTTCTAGTACTATAATTTATATATTTATTTTTTAATATATTTTTAGTGGATTTAAAATTTTTTATTAGATATTTTCTTAATTTACATTTCAAATGCTATCCCGAAAGTTCCCTATACCCCCCCCCTGCCCTGCTCCCCTACCCACCCACTCCCACTTCTTGGCCCTTGCGTTCCCTTGTATTGGGGCATATAAAGTTTGCAATACCAAGGGGCCTCTCTTCCCAATGATGGCTGACTAGGCCATCTTTTGCCCATATGCAGCTAGAGACATGAGCTCTGGGCATTCTGGTTAGTTCATATTGTTCCTCTTATCGTGCTGCAGACCCGTTCAGCTCCTTGGGTACTTTCTCTAGCTCCTCCATTGGGGGCCCTGTGTTCCATCCAATAGCTGACTGTGAGCATCCACTTCTGTATTTGCCAGAAAATTTTGGTGGGAAAGGTTAAAAAGTACCATATTTAAAATACCCATTTTATTTTTAGTACAATATTAAGTATTTATTATCTTAATGTTTGCATAGATTCTCTTTAGCAAGATTACCTTAATTTTATCTAGAATAAGAGAATTTAGTATGTTAATAGAATAAAGTTTTTTAATGAGAGTCACTTGCTGACCATTCCTCTGTCATCAAATATGCAATGGCTAATAGTGATTATCAACTTGACAGGCTCTAGAATCAGCTATGAGACAAGCCTCTGAGCACATCAGTGAGAGTTTAGTTAGCTTAGGTCAGGGATGGGTGTGTATGTGTGGTTGTGTGTGTCTATGTGTACATATATGTGAATAACTTGACTGGTGGGGAAATTCCCAGGACTTGGGTCCTGGATTACATAAAAAGGTAAAGGCTAGGTGGGCACCAGCATTCATTGCTTACTCTCCCTCTCGCTCTCCCTCTCCCCCCTCCTCCCTGAAGGCTGCAATGTGACTGGCTGGCCACTTTAACTTTATGCTATGTTGACATCTCTATCATGATGGACTTGAACCTTTTAAGTACGTTAGTTGGAGTGTTTTATCACAGCAACAGAAGAGTCATTAAGACATGACTACTCTACATGTTTGAGAAATCTATAGAAACTATGCTATGAGGTGACTTGAAATACAAAATGGTTACGTAGTAAGAGCACCTTTAGTACATGTTCATGCAGTACTAAAACTGAGCCTATTGCCCATACCAACACTTATGCTGGTAATTACTGATATTAAACTGTTAAGGACTATGGAAAGCATGTTGGTTCATCGTGCCGCTCTTAAATGATCATGCTTTATTATTAATACTTTATTTGTAGATATTCTGTACATAATTTGATAAAACTTAAAAAAGAATTTTTGATATTTTATATGCTGATATAAATATAAGACATTAAAAGTTTCTCCTCAGTATCATAGGGACAAAGATAATGTTAAAATGAAACAGGAAGGCATAGAAGCTATTGTATAATGACTGCAAATCAAAACAAGGGTCAGGAGAAGTGAACATAGAGGAATATGAGCAGGTTCCTTTTGTAATGTAACAAAAGTCAGAAAGCTGACAGGACAAAAAAAGGTTTTACGAGGTTGAGGAAATAAGAATTTGGAAATTAAGTAGCTCTTGTTATAGAGTTTGTAACAACATAAAAGATCAACATATACTTTTTTGTTGGTTTTTGTTTTTTGCAGACAAGATTTCACTGTGTAACACAGGCTATCCTGGAACTTTCAGTAGACCAGGCTGGCCTCGAACTCAGTTCCCCATGAGCCAGCAATCCGCTACCCCCTAGTGCTAAGATTAAAAGTTATGTACTACTGCCTGGCAAATTAATATTTTAAGGGTAGATTTTTGTAGCTTTTTTCAACAAATGAAAAGTTACACCAGGTAATGGTGGCGCATGCCTTTAATCCCAGCAGTTGGGAGGCAGAGGCAGGCGAATTTCTGAGTTCGAGGCCAGTCTGGTCTACAGAATGAGTTCCAGGACAGCCAGGGTTATACAGAGAAACCCTGTCTCAAAAAATAGCAATATTCAAACTAATTAGTTTACCTAAAAGTGCCTCAATTACAAATAAAAAAAATCACAATTGTGTAGTTATGTTAACTTAGTAACAGATATATGTCACTAAAAACAAAACAAAAGATCTGGATTCTGAGTTATAACTCACACTCCCTGATCTAATATGTTGTCTGGAAATAAATCTGAGGACAGAAAGATATTTTTATCAAAACTCTGGCCAGGCTTCAGTGCGTTGCACACCTTTAATTATAGCACTCAGGAGACAGAGGACAAATAGATCTCTGTTAGTTTGAGGTCAACCAGGCCTACATAGTGAATTCCAGGACACTCAGCGATACAATAGTAAGACCCTGACTCAGAAAACAAACAAACAAATTATCCCCAAAATTCTGCCTATTGTAATTGCAGGTCTATTATATATGTATACACACAAATATCCCCATATTTACACATATATCACTAATAGGTAAACACCTCCTAGTCTATTTCCTTATTATTATGACATCAAGCATATGTTTTTATCAGTATACTTATAAGAGACATGTATCAGCACTAAAGAGATGTAAAGAAACTATGCAAAGTAATATTGCTATTAACAATTTGGTGTAGCCCTGTCCCTTTTCTCAGTAAATGCCTTTCCCTCTGAGCCTTTTCACTGGCCCCATAATATACTCTTTTTGTTTTTGAAATCCTGTCTCACCTTCTCTCTATAGGATCTCATGGTCTAGCTCTGGATGGTCATAAACTCCCTATGTAGACAGACCAGGCAGGTTAACAGCTTGCTTCTGTCTCTGATGCCCAGGTGCAGGATACTGGGACCACAGACTTGTACCATCACAATCCACCTCTATACACTTAATATTGTTCTTTAGCAGTTGTATAAGACTGTTAGAACAGAGCTTAAAAAGTGAGATAGCTGATAGGAGGAAGGGGTAAAAGATGGTCTAGATCAAGTTAAGAAAATGGGTTACAACTTTGTAGCTTTCTACTTCTATTAAAACTACAATAACATATTATTTTGTGTGAGTGTGAACGTACATGTACCTATATTGAGTGTATGCTGGTATGCTTGTGTAAAGGTCAGAAAGATTTGTGGACTTGACTCTCTCCTTCTATATTCATGGAGATTGGGACTCAAATGCAGACTGCCAGGCTTCGGCATCACCTGCCTTTATCCTGTACCTTTTCACTGGCTTTTGTTCATTTTGTTTTTATGAAACAGGTTCTCACTACATATTCATGGTTGTCCTTGAACTCACTATATATACCAGAACTCACAGAGACCTGCGTCTCTGCCTCCTTAGTGCTGGGATTAAAGGCACATACCACCATATAGCCCCCAAACTATATTCTTTATAAATACAAGCTGTCCCCACACTTTCACTGAGAAATATTTAAAGAAAATCTTCATTTAGCTGAGCATGGTGGAGCATGCCTTTAATCCCAGCAACTGGAGGCAAGTGGATCTCCGAATTCAAGGGTAGCCTGGTATACAGAGTGAGTTCCTGGACAGCCAGGGCCACATATAGAAACCTGTAAAAACCTCTAAACCAAGAGATCCTATCAAACAAACCAACGAGCTTCATTTAAAAGAAACAAATCACATATACATCTGTGCCAGTCATAGATTAGCCACAAATCACTTTGAATGAAGAGATTTTTGTAATACTCTTCCTCTGTAGATAAGCTACAACAGTATGTTACAAAATAACTTGTTTTGATTATACTGCAGTGCTAAAGAGTTGAACTTTTTGTAATGATACAAATTTTGTCTATCCCTGTTGAACAGTATAGCAGTCAATAGACACCTGTGACTAATGAAAAACAGATTTCAATATTTAATTTATATTAATTTGAACTAAAACAACCAAAAGGCTACTGACTACTATACTGTACAGTAATTATGGATTTCATATACTTGCTTATAAGTATACACAAAGTTAAGTTTTAAGTGAAGGTCACAGAATGGAAACCTAAAATCTACTGCCTTCAAACTATAATTTAAACGCAGGCTAAGGAGGTTTATGCACATGGCACCACTAAAAAAACTATATTGTAAATACAGGTATACAAAGGAATACAAAGATCGATTTTCTTCTTAAACTGCAATTAAATTCTCAGCACTTAATTTAAGTGGGTAACAAGAATTTAATTCAGCAACCATGCAAAAAGAACACTAACTTCAACTCCACAAAGTAACAATTTCAACCAATTTAAGAACTAAACACTATTCCCAACCTTTTTATATAAAGTTATAAAACCTTTTTTCACCAACTGCCTCTCCAGAAAATAACCTTTTACATTATTTTATAAATAACAAAAATTCAAATGATTCATCAATAATGAAATCAGAAAGTCTGTAAGTAAGGAAACAATATAAGACAATTAAAAATTATAAACTTGGGTCTTTCATATTATGTGTAACTTTAGTGAGACAATAAAAATTAAATACCTCTTTGTAGAGTATATCAAGGTACTTTTTAAAAGCTAAATATGTCAACCACAATACATCATTCATTTGATTAACAAGTAATTTTCAGAAATCTCTGAAAGAACAGAGAGAATGTTTTTCTATACCCATACAGAAGTAAAATTCATGACTATGATGACTCGTTCAAGTACAAGTGAGAAAAAACAATATACTAAAAAATTATATATTCCTGAAAAAATTCACTGTTGTTTTATTTAACTGTCATGTTTTCATTTATCAGCTTTTTTGATTTTATAGATGTGCACTGCTTGTATTTAGCAAACTTAAAGAATACAATGACAGTGGAAGTATTCTTACCTTTATTTGACTTTGATGGCTTATTCTTGATAGACTTAAGGGAACTTCTTGATTTCTCCTCTCTATCTTTAATTAGCTTCTGGACATCATCCAGCGATAGTTTTTGCAGAACAACTACAGGCTTAGCTCCTTTGTTTAGATCTTCAACTAATCCCATTTTTTCTACTTTGTCTTTCTGCTCTCCTTTCATGTCCATTTTCTTAGTTTCCTGAGTTATGTTGCCATCTTTATCCCTCTTGATTTTTGGAATGACGAAATTTTTCAATGCACCAGACCTGCCCCCCAACAAATAGCTTGGAAATCCGGCCTTCTGATCAGTGTGCGCTTTATTACTGTCTACTCTACTTCTGTTACCCTCTGTCCTTTTGTCATCTTTACTATTTGGTGACTTAAAACCGGGTCTTGATTTATTAGTATCTCCTTGTTTTACACGAGGACTGTCTGGTCTTGATTTTTGTTCCCCAGAAGGTCTGTCCCGTGAGTCTCCTGATTCATGCCTGTGTTTTCTTTCTAGCTTTTCAGTTTTTGAACCATCTGATTTAGTGCTATGTTCATTTCTACTAGAAGATCTCAATGTTTCTGGTCTTCGAACCCTTGACTGATCACCCCGATGTCGTTCTGACTCACTCCTGTCATCTGATTTTTGTTTACTATCATGGTCACGTCTTAGTGACTCCCATCGCCCATCAGGTCTCTGCTTTAAGGCTTCAGCTCTTTCTGATTTTAATCGAGGTGAGTCAGATTTGATATCCTGTTTATGCTTAGACACATCGGGTTTCTTCTCTGTTGATGGCTTTCCAGAATCCCTCCTATTTTCATGCCTATGTTTTGGGGTTTCAGGCCGGCCTTCACCTTTCTGCTTTGGGGTTTCAGGCCGGCCTTCACCCTTTTGCTTTGGAGTCTCAGGTCGTCCATCACCCTTCTGCTTTGGGGTTTCAGGCCGGCCTTCACTCTTTTGCTTTGGGGTTTCAGGCCGGCTTTCAGCTTTTTGCTTTGGGGTTTCAGGTCTTGCTTTTGTGTTTTCTGACCTGGAGTTGTTCTGTTTGTTGTCATTTGGTTTTGTGTCACACGGTCTATTTTCATTCTGTTTAGGCTCAACTACAGAGCTCTCACTCTGTTTGGACTCTGTCGTTTTGTTCTCATTCTGCTTAAGTTCTTCTGTTGGGGTCTCAGTTTTAGTTTCTAACTTACTTTCATTTGATTTTGACTCCCCCAGCTGATTTTCATTTGGTTTAGATTCTGACAACCTACTTTCATTTTGTTTCATTTCGCTTTTTGAAAGCTCAGGATCAGACTTTTTTTTAGGAGTCTCAGGGTGGTTTTCTGGTATAGACTTAAGACTTCCAACAATATCTTCCTGAAGAACAGAAATGGGCGCATCATTACACTGTTTGGTTTCTTCAGGCTTTTTTATGGAGTCTGAATCCTGAGTTATAGAAGCCTGAGAGTCCACTCTTCCTGCCTGATGAAGATCAATGCTAACCATTAATGCTGGCCTTGACCCATTTCCCGTAGAACCCGTCTCCTGAGAAGCTGGTCTATTACCTCCTGTAGCACCCCCAGCCTCCTGTGGGTAAGAATCTTGTTTTCTTTTTTTCAAAGGCTTATCTGAAATTTAAAGATAAATATTCAATATCAGTAACAGATAAATTCCTTATCTGACAAAAACCAGTTTTTAATAGTAACCTTTTCCAATGTATTGAATACAATATAAGTACGCAGATATAAAATAGCATGGAGAATTACTTACTTTTAAAACTTAAGTTTTGAGAAGATAATATATGTATATTTACTGAACTCCAATAATTAACAGAGAATATTAAAAATAATTCAACAGCATTTTGGAGAGTGTTAAGTATAAGAATATAAATGAATAAAACTTTTTTTTTTTTTTTGGTTTTTCAAGACAGGGTTTCTCTGAGTAGCCCTGGCTGTCCTAGAACTCACTTTGTAGACCAGGCTGGCCTCGAACTCAGAAATCCGCCTGCCTCTGCCTCCCAAGTGCTGGGATTAAAGGCGTGTGCCACCACCGCCCAGCTTTGAGTAGAACTTTTAACACATACATATGAATTTATGTTTATATAAGACCTAAGTTGTTTTATAAGACTAGCTATTAGCCATATATTTTCACTTAAGATCATTTTAATTGTTAAAACAATTACGAGTCCTAAATCTGCCAAATACAACTGGAAACACATCTTTTACTACATGCAAAACATATGAAATAGAAAAGAATAAAACTAAAAAATGTATATATAAGTTATATCACTGAGAAAAGGTAAATGATAGGAGACTAACCAAACACTCTGATTTTGCCATACTTTAATCTAGCATCCTCCTCTCCAGGTGTTAACAGCACACATGGAACTTAAAAGCTAGCATACCATGAAGTAAGATGGTATGGGGAAGCTATATCATGGGCATACTCAGAAGTATGGAACAGGTATATAGTAACCTGGGCTAGAACTAACAGTGTAGCCCAGGGTTGCCTGAACCAGCGTGGGGAATTATAAGCATGTGTTTTACTTTACTTTTTAAAGATAAATTTTGCTTTTTGCAACTTCAATTAACAAAACTGTCTTCAGGCTTTTCATTATAGTGACTTATGTCATCAACCATGGGGGAAAAAGAACTACAGTCTTCTGAAATATAATGATGCATGTATACTAACACAAATCTACTGGTTTGATAGATTGTGACGCAGTGCATTTGTATGTCTGTCTGATTCTATTTTTAACTCAGAAGATTTCTGGTTCACTGCTTATGAACTGAATCTCTAGTTCTTAGGAACAGTCAGATTTATAGTATTTTGTGGATTCTGTGTATTCAATTTATTTGCCAAACTTCTTGATGTTTTAAAAGTCGTTAATAGTTACTTAAAAGGAGAATTTCTAGATTCTCTGATAATATCCACCAATAGCATATAACACTTAAGAACAATATCACAAGGTTGAAACTTCAAGGTGATCAGTGAAAAATCACTGTAATGGAATAAATCATGAAAATATTGTTTAAGTTTGTAATGCTTATTTTATATACTTATTTTATATACCATAGTTTTATTCCCAAAGACAGAAGGAGCAGCTCATTCCAATTTAAAGCTAATCAAATATAATGAAAATGTACTTTGGGGCTGAAAATGTCTCAAGAGGAAGAATGCTTGCCTAGAATGTACGAGATCATGAGCTTGATCTCCAGGATCCCTAAGCATATAATCTGTTCTGTTAGAGAAGTCAAACCCATAGTTAGTTAACACAACATTGTTTTCCCAAGTTCCAAATATCCTTTCAGATAATAGTATTTCAGATAATAGCCTTTTGCATCAACACCTATGGAAAAAAACTCTCAGAATATGTTTCTAGAATCCCTTTAAAACATTGCCATGAAATTTTTAATTATGCCAGAGCATACGAGACAATTACTACACTAACCAATAGAATCTCTTATTAAGCTTAACCTTTGAACCTTTATGACAACACCAGAAGTGTAAGACGTCTATATTTTCAAGGCAACAGACTTTATAAATGTCATTAAAATAGTAACTTAAATATACTTCAGAACTAATATAATTAATCCCAGGCATCTAGGATTTTGTTAAATCTGTGGCTCATTCTTTTACACACACACACACACACACACACACACACACACACACACACACACACACATCAAACAAACAAACAAAAAAACCAACACATATTTTGGAAATAAACATTAGCTTAGCAGGTGGACCTTTAAGGAATTAAAAAGAACACGTAAAAGTTTTATGGGTAATTAACATCATTCTAATTTACCTTTTGTTATAAAAACAAAAATTTGAAAAATAGGTTATTTCAAAAAATTTTTTAAAACTACAGAATCTGTGAACTGTAACAAAAAAGATAAATTGTATATAAACAATACAGCGAGATCTTACTTTTTCTAGCATAAAAAAATCCTGTGAGTAGAGTTTTTTTTTTAAATAATAATAACACCAATAATAATAAAAAACCATTTTAATTGTTAAGTGAGTTTCTGGTGTTCATAACATACATATATATATCTTCCCATGCACGGTCTCTCCTGTATTCCATTTTCCCTTCCATCTCTTCCTCCCTTCACCTTTACTTTTTTTTTTTTTTTTACATTTTTAAAAAATTAGGTATTTTCTTCATTTATATTTCAAATGCTATCCCCTTTCCTAGTTTCCTCTCCGAAAATCTCCCGCCCCCCCACCATGCTCCCCAACTCACCCACTCCTGTTTCCTGGCCCTGGCATTCCCCCTGGAGCATAGAGCCTTCCCAGGACCAATGGCCTCTCCCCATTGATGACGCCTAGGCCATCCTCTGCTACATATGCAGCTAGAGCCATGACTCCCACCATGTGTGTTCTTTGATTGGTGATTTAGTCCCAGGGAGCTCTGGGGGTACTGGTTAGTTCATATTGTTGTTCCTCCTATGGGGCTGCAAACCCCTTCAGCTCCTTGGGTACTTTCTCTAGCTCCTTTTTTGGGGACCCTGTGCTCCGTCCAATGGATGATTGTGAGCATTCACTTCTGTATTTGCTAGGCACTTGCAGAGCCTATCAGGAGACAGCTTTATCAGGGTCCTGTCAAGTTTTAAATTAACCCTCTCTCCCTTTTCTGTCTACCCCTCTTCTCCCTGACACTGGCCTCAAACTTTTCATCTTCCTGCTTGACCTGCTGAGATTACAGTTATGGAACTGAATCCAGATCTGAATCAAACCAGGTTTGAATTTTTCATCTTTTGAAAAATACTATACTTTTTATATAAAACTAGCAAAAATATATCATTGTTGCAGGGAGTTAGGATATAGGAAGAGCACTAATTTTCTGGTGTCAGAGTCTGATTCCTTCTCTTGAAGATTTATCCCTGTAAAGAGGCTCTGAATGTGGACAGCTCAATTCTGTCCACTTCTGTTGTGTCTTCACTATATCATGACCTTCAGCTGTATAGTCCTTTATGTACAGCCCATCTGTAAAGAGTAATTTTACTACTCAGAAAACTGAGTACCTTTAATAGCTCTTCAGAATCAGGTATCTTAACAGTAGCTATCAGAATCCACCATACTTCTGAAGAAAATATATACAAAGGGTAATTTCGAAACCATTTATCACCTAATTGTGAATATTTTGAAAATAAGACCAACTCTTTTAAAAACTCCAGCTTCTCAGGCTTTAAAAAATAAATTGTAACAGTTACTAAAAATATTTTAAATAAAACCTAAAACCACTTACATCAGAGTACACAGTAGCCACTGGGGAAAACGACAATGCTCACACCTAAATAACGGCACAAGCCCGGCAGCTCACTGTTTACTCTCTTCTCAGAAATCAGTAGCACTATTTCAAAAAATAGCAGGTAATATAGTTTGACTATCCCTTATCTGTACTGCTTGGGACTGAAGCATTTCTGATTTTGAATTTTTCAGACTTTGAAATATTTCCATGTACTTTACTAGCTGAACATCCTGAATCTCAAAATATAAAATTCAAAATGCTCTGGAACCTGTAAATTTGATGCTTAATAAGTCTTATATGCGGGAACATTCTAGATTTTTGGGGGGTGGAAATCAATGATAATCTATACTTTACTACAGGGCTACAGTCCAAGTATCATAACAATATGCAAAATGGTAGGAAGCTTGGCTATTTCTTACATTTGCTGATATGGAAAATAGACCTAGGCAAAAAATAAAATACAGAAAGATAAACCAAGGAACAAAAAGAAAGCAAGGATATTTAGCACATGAAAAACTGATACGAATCTGGTATGTTGTCCTAGAAGCAAAATAAAATCTTTAAAATCAATGTATACAATTACAGATGATACAAGTATGAGCAAGACAGATTGAAAGAAACACTTTTGGAATGGTATATGTGTATGTGTATATATATATATATATATATACACATACACACACACACACACACACACACACACACACACACACACACACACAAAACATTAGGTTGCAATTAGTCTTTTAGTGTATATTTTTATGAATATCCAAAGAAAGAACATAAATACCCAGCAGGCAGAAAAAGGTTTTTGCCTATGTGTAGAAGAACCAGGTAGTATTATAAAAGTATAATCTAGGTAAAATGTCTAAGACTAATCTATTTTGTTTTTTAATTTACAGTTATCAGCTTTATTCTCACTTATAAGATAAGTTAGTCTGTTTTTTTTTGACAGAAATCTTGTTCCATAACAAATAAATGGAAGGCCAACAGCGCAGATACTAGAAAGGGCACACAAAATTAGACCAGACAAGTAGTTCTGTGTTCCTTGTTTCCAGTGATACAACAGAAGTTCTCAGAGCCATATTCTAGAATACAGTCAAAGTTAAAGTTTAGGATTTAGTCTTAAAATCAAAATAATGGTAAGAAAAGATGAATTAATTTTAAGTAAATATTGTGTCTTTTCAGGACTCACTTGACAAAATTATCACTTCAGAGAATAACACTTATTTATAATCTTACCTACAACCCTGGAATACCATAATACTTTTAGGTAGAATTGGTATCAGAAAACAACTTAAAAATGGCAACTGCGACATGAAGTTAGTAAGACCGACTTGGTCCTTAGTCACAGGAAGTGTATGAACCATCATGAAAACAGTGTACTAGCTTTATCATCTTGAGTTTCAGCTACATTTGTTTTAGCCACATAATCACAGATAATGTAGAAAACTATTTGGAGAACTCAAAGTAAAATACATATTACAATTTTCTGGAGGAATAATAAATTGTAATTGCTTTGTTTTATTCTTCCAAAGAAGTTAAGAATATAAAGTAAGTGTATTAATAGGTGAATCTCACCTAGTATAATTAACTTTATTTTCATTCAACTTCTAAAAAATATGTATTTGGATGTTTTGCTTGCATGGTATGTCTGTGTACCACAAGTCTGCCAAAGTCAGAAGCGGGCAACAGATCCCCTGGCACTAGAGTTATGGAGGTTGTGAGCTGCATTTGGGTACTGGGCTCTGCAAGAACAAGTGAGCTTAACTGCTGAGTCCTTCTCCAGCTCCTTCTATTCTCGTGTGTGTGTGTGTGTGTGTGTGTGTGTGTGTGTGTGTGTGTGTGTCTGTTCACATGTGTACAGGTGACTGCAGCAGAGAGAAGAGGGCACTAGAGCTGTAGTTACAGGCATTTGTGCTGCTAAGAAGCAAACCCCAGACCTCTGACAGAACAGAATTTGCTCTTATCCATGGACTCATTCAGTCCCTCATTTCACTTTGAAAATACAATCTCTGTTTTCAACAAATGTGATATTATAAAAATACAGAAAAGGTAAAAGTGTTTGCCATTTTTTTTTATCCTTTTGTCAACAATTACTAAAAATCATTTATACAATCCCCCAGAACAGAATCTGCCATAACAAAGATTAAATGTCACATAGAAATTAAGTTCTCTACACTATTACTATTTTTGGTCAGCCAATCACAACTTTTTGTTGCAAGATTGTTGCAGTAATCACAGATTTTGTGTAGATCAATATTATCAAGAAGCGCTTAATAACGTTAAATGCACACTATTTTTATAAAGTCAAAAAGTATAATGTACAACTGAAATTGAAACCCATATTACAAACTAAAGTAAAAAAGAATCAGCAACTTTCTCTTTATCAAAAGTTTATGACCAAGGTTTTCAAAAGGTAAAAAAAAAAGAGCAAAGCCAGACTCTAATTCTCTAACTAGGAAAAAGAACTTATAGCTTCTATTTAAGATTTATACTGCAAATGTTATCATGATAATTTACAAATATATACCATTTGTTCTCAACAATGTTAAAAATTCATCACGACAGGAAAGATAAAATAAATCTTCAGCATATTTCATAGAACAGAATACAGTTATTTAGTCAGGGACCTGTCATATAACAGATTGGTAAAAATGACCTCCATTCAGTATCAAGAAATAAAATTAAACCACAAAGCATGCTTTAAGTTTGGATAATCAAATGTGCACACACATTTGTAAAGACATCAAATTCTTTAATTTATAAACTGTATTTGTAATTTTAGCAACTCATGTATCTTGCTTAAAACCTTTATGGGATTTTGCCCCTAGTATTTACCAAAGGTACTAGAGACTGACTTGTGTTTCATTATGAAGAATGAAGTAAGCCTACATACAACCTAATAATACAGGTAGCTATACCTTCAAACTGTGCCCTACTATTCACTCATCTGATAAAAGGGAACACTTAATTGTATTCATTCACTATCTTTGATTCTTAGGGTTTATTTAAAACTAGCTTAAAACTTTTCAAAATTTACTATAAAAATATTTGTATTATCAAAACAGAAGAAACGTAAACAAAATGAAATGTGCAATTGTTTAATAAGCATATATGTAAGTTCTCAAATATAGTCACTTTGTATTATTATTTTATTTTATGAGTTATAATCTTTCGAGACGGGGCTTCATTCTGTAGCCCAGGCTGGCAGCAAACTCAAAGCACAGCCTAGCTTTCAACTTGCAGCAATCCTCTGGCTTCTGCCTCCCAATAGTGAAATTACCGCTATCAACCATCACCCTTGTGTGTACCTGCCTTAAAACATTAATTCAACTGGTAATGAACCTTGTTTTGGCAGAAAAAAAAAATTGATGGTATGTAATTCTGTTAGCATAACTTATCAAGAAAATGAGTGTAATATTGAAACAATGCTTATTTTAGTATAAAAGTACAAATAAAGTCATGTAGTTTAAAATTGATAATATGTGGTACTGAATTATCAAATCTGATATAGATGCTTCAGCTAGTGAATGGGATTCATATATGAGAAAAGACGTAGGGATTAATACACATGTGCCCAGATGCTGAAGAAGTAAACAGAGATCCCTTACCTTTATCTTGAACTTCCTTTGAGAAGCGTTCCCTTTCAATGGCTGATTCTCTCTCTATCCGTTCAATTTCTGCCAATGCGTCCAATTCGACTTCGTCATATATCGGCCCCTGTTGTGATACCTGTTGCTGATTCTGTACTACAGAAGTCTGTGGTTGTTTTGTAGCAACTGAAGTGTTCTGTTGTAAAACAGGCACTTGATTGGCTGGAAGGAATGCTGTTTGTTCTTGCTGCGACAAACACTGAGCAGCATTAAGTGGGCGGTTTACGTCCTGTGGAGTAATGGGTGTTTTTGAAGTCTGTCCTGGATACTGCACATTAAAAGGAATATCATTTTCTGAAACATTGCTATTTTCCATACCAGAGAGCATATCGTCTTGCTGGTCCATATCTGAAGATCTTACACGAGAAAGTCTTAATGTAAGTTTAGTGGAGTCCTTGGTTGGAGAGCTAATTATATCATACATTGCAGCTTTCTCGTTCTGGTCTTTTTCATCCTTGCCTAATTTAATTTTCTTTTGCTTTTTTTGTTTTCTTTCTGGAGAGTCTAGTAAAATATCTGGAGGAACATCTCGAGGTGATGAACAAGGTAAAGACTGAGACTGTAGAATTAAAGGTGGTCTTGATCCTACAAAAACAATTCAGCAGAAATAAATGGTTGTGCCACCTCACATATTAAATGCTAACACAGTTACATTGAATCAAATATTAAGAAATCATCTAGTCCAAGGTACTTTGGAACTGTAGCGTGAACTACACAAGATACTTCATATCACACCACTTCGCTTAATTTTCAAGAAGGCCTCATACTATCCTGGCTGGCCCTGAACTTGCTAGGAACCCAACACTGACTTACAACTCCTATCAGCTCTAATGCTGCAATTACCTGTATGTACCCCCATACTTAAGAACATTCTTAAGCATTACTGTCAAAAGTTTGCTAAAAAGGAGCATGTTTACAGAAATTCAGAAAAATTTACAAAGTTAAATAGCTAGCAAGCAAGAAAAGATAAGCATCAGATTTTTTTGTCTGAATTTTTGCATAGTACTATGCTTTTATACATAAAGTTTATGTGTCAAGTTATATATACCTTAGATTGTAACTATTTACCTTAAAATCAAATTAATGTGACTGACAACAAACTAATATTTTAAGACTAGTTGGAAAGTAACCTGATAAGGTGAAATTTAGGCTTCAGATATTTAATGTATTTATGATATTATTTATGCTATTCCCATTTGAAGTTTTTTATCATCTATCTATCTATCTATCTATCTATCTATCTATCTATCTATCTATCTATCATCTATCTTCCCTTAAGTGTCAGAGGAAAAGAGGGCTCATTATTTATATTAACTGTTGCTTCGTTATCCCTTCCTGGAAGTCATAAATAACTTCTTACATTGACAAACTTTAATGATGACTAACTGTGACGGCTAAAGAGAGCTATCTAACTTGCAAGTTGTTTTCTGTTCTAGAAGCTGCATTTTTAAACTTTTTTAAAAATCATTCTTGACTAATTTCATTTTTTTCTTTATTTTTTCCTTTCTTTTGTTTTCTCTGTAGGGAATCTAGCAAAAAATCATGAGGAAATTTCAGCTTTATCATATGGGGCAGAATAGCCCTTATTAGAAATTCACAAGGAATGATACATTATTAACTGTCTTACAAGTTACTGCTGTTTTTCTATAGACAGGGTCTTATATAATGTGGGCTAGCCTGGAGCTCACAGAGATTCACATGTCTCTGCTCCCAAGTGTTGTGATTAAATGTCAAAAGGTTAAAAGAGGGACACTGATTTCTAATGACAGAAATCTTGAACAGGGAGTAAAGAAGAAAGAGCCCATAGAAACCCATTAAAATCGAAACCAAATGTCAATAAAAAGAGCAGGAGAAAAGCTGGCCAGGTCAACATGAAGTAAATTCCTTTTCAGGAGGTGCACAGTTGAGTCTGATTAAACAGTTCAAACATTTAAGAGAGTTATGATTGTGAAGGGCTATTGGATTTATTAGTGAGAATGAAACTGTATAAGAGTTTACTGGGATTTAACAAATATAAATATGAAAACTTAAATAAAGTGGAACTGATTTAAATACCCATATTTTTGGTCTAGATCTGCTTGAAATTTGAAACACAGAGAAGGAAATTCTAGTTCTAATACCTTTAGGCGTTCCGTCACTTCCAGCAGGAGAACACACTGGTTGAGGAGACCTTAAGGGAAAAGATGCAGCATTCCTCATTGTTGAAGAATCGCCATCCTAAGAATAAAACATAAATTTTCTATCTTGAATGCTAGGAGACACTTTAAGAGACATAAACTACTGACAGGTAAAGTGTTAAAATTCAATAGTCTAATTCTTCTGCACTTTCCTGTTTTCTTCATGGAATATCTTAGAAGAATTGAAATTGTATCCAAAAGAATCAAAAGCCTATGCATGGCAATGAATAAAGAAAACTGGTATTATGAGCATGCTCCATTTGGGTTTGCTTTCTATAAAAGGAGATGTGACGACTACCCTAGGAAGCCATAAATGTCTGAGGGCAGCGTCCAATCATCTCTTATCTTTAGATATAGGCAATTTACATAAAAGTGCTGTGACATCCACAATAAGAAAATTTCCAATATTTAGTGAGAAAACATGAAATATGAGGAAGGGGGAAGTTGAACATAGGGTAAAAAAGCCAAATACTAGCAAATAAAAGTTTGCTGCTTGAGGTAATTTTTTGGTGTAAGCACTATTAAATTAAAACTGAAATTTAGTCCTGCTCTATGCATTAAGCTTTGTGGGAAACAGGAGATGTGGTGTTCATACCTAGATTCTCCAAATCTAGTTTAGTTCTCAAGGTAGAATAGATATCCTTCACCTGTGATATAAAAATGCTGGGCTACAAGACAGATCTCAGCCATTACCGCATTTAGGACTAGTACGTTACATACATCACTACTTAGCCTGTGCACCATGTGTAGGTAGTCGTCACTTGAGCCATGTCTAGGGTTATCAGCATGATGGTTAGCTGAGTTGCCAGATAATGGACCAGAAACTTTGTTATCATGGATGTTTCTCAAGCCACCGGCAACAATAGGACTTGATACCGATGCTGGAATAAAAATTTTTAAAAATATGAAAATTAACTAGAGAAATTCTCAGAAATTAATTACAAGAATATTTTAAACACACAAAAGTTATAAAGAATATAATGAACACTTATATATTGATCCTTGACTATATAGCAAATATGAAGCCAGCATGGGCTACTTAAGAGCCCACCTCAACAAACCAAAACCAAACCAATCACAAACACAAGTCCTGATACTGTGACGGATGTCACTGCAGATCCATTTGTTTTTCCTCTCTCTTTATTTTATAGGAGAGAATAGTTTATCTTCAGACCACTCTATTTCTGCATTCATATCTTGATACTTTTACTGTAGGTAAATATAATCTAAATTATACATAAGTACTGTTTTGAATATAGTGTTCTAAATGGTCTGTTTATAAACCCCCTTATAACTGATATTTCTTCTTCTTTCAAACAGGGCCTCATGTGACCCAGGATGGCCTCAAATTTGCTATGTAGCTGAAGGTTTTCTTGAGCTTCTGTTATTCATTCCTTTACCCCCTGAATCCTGGGATTCCAAGCTTGTGCCACCTAGTTTTATGCAGTGTAAGGACAAAATCCAGGGTTTTATGATTTCTAGGCATAAGACTTCCTTTCTACTTAGGCACTATGCTATGGTTTTTCCATTTCTTACATATGAAGTCTTAAGATCATTTGTTTTAAATAAACAATTACATATATTCTGTTGTATAATGTACACAATGTCTTTATTCATTGTTATATGGGAATGGTTAGATTATTATAAATAATATATCATAACAGTGGGTATCACTGTTTATGATATATAAATGAGGTATTTTTTATAAATGTGCCTATAACTTAAAGACTTAGACCAGAAAATAAGATTATTAGTTACAAACATTAGTCTTCCTGAACGCTACCAAATACTTCGTCAGTAGTATGTGAAAATACTTCGTCAGTAGTATGTGAAAATACCTCGTCAGTAGTATGTGAAAATACCTCGTCAGTAGTATGTGAAAATACCTCGTCAGTAGTATGTGAAAATACCTCGTCAGTAGTATGTGAAAATACCTCGTCAGTAGTATGTGAAAATACCTCGTCAGTAGTATGTGAAAATACCTTGTCAGTAATATGTGAACATACCTCGTCAGTAGTATGTGAACATTTTCACTGCTTTATATACTTACTTACAATTTTTGTTACTGAGAGTAAAAAATATTCCTGATAATTATTTTAGTTTACATTTGTTAATACGTAGCAAAGCCAAGATTATTTCATGTATATTGTCACTCATATTCCCTGCTTACCAAAGTTATAGAAAAGTTTTCTATACTTTTTTGAAAGTTTTATAAGAAAACTCATTTTTAAGTATATTATAGGGAAATGACCCAAATAAGCTTTTTTTCCAACTGTCATAGCACAGTTAAATAAATTTCTCTATTATAATACACTTAATGTATTATTCCTATTAAGATGTATATGAAGTATCCATATGCCTGTGTCTGTATTTATAGTACAACTTTGTTTCCAGTTAGATTGAGCTATAACAATCCTACTTTAAAAATTATTCTATCCAAAAACAGAGGCCAGCTGAATGTGGTAATGTATGCCTTTAATTCCAGAACTTGAGAGGCAGAGGCAAGCAGATCTTTGTGAGTTAGAGGCCAATCTGGTGTACATAATGAGTTCCAGGACAGCTATGGCTACCGAGAGAGATCCTGTCTGCACTCCTTCCTTTACCCACACCTCAAAAAAAAAAAAAAAAAAAAAAAAGGCAGAAAACAAAACAGAATAAAATGCCCCAAACAGGACATGCACTAATAGACAATGACCAAGATACCAAGATAACTAAATAAGACATTCTTACAAACTTCTTTTAAGGTGTCATCTTTTGAGTGAAAATTAAAACTATTACAGTATTCTGATAATCAGTATTAAAAATCTTAAAAGCAGATGATCTCTTTATAATATAATGAAAAACAATATTAGTAGTATCAACCCCAACTACTTAGTAATTACAAAGTTAAAAATACATACTATGCTTTGATCAGTGAACATGAGATGGTGACACCAAAAATAGTGAAGTCTAGACAATGAGATTTATTTCACAGTCAGTAGAGCCTGCTACATCCTACCACACATAAATAAGAAGCAAGCCTCGTTACACAGTCTTATAATCCTCCTACTCAGGAGGAAGGCAAGTTCAAGGCTTGCTTGGGAAACAGCAAGTTTGCTGCCAGTTTGGGTACCTTAAATTCTGACTCAAAAATAACAACAACAAAAGTCTGGAACTCAGTGGTAGAGTGTTTGCCTAGCACATATGAGACCATACACTGAACCACCAGCATCACAGAAAACAAAGCAAAATTAGTATATTGAAGGAAAAAAGGCACCACATCCGCTTTAGACTGAGAGCTGAAAGATCTGGGTGTGTCCTGTAGACTGCCAATGTCTGTACCGTACACAATGGTAGAAAGGTCAGGGATTTGAGGCCAGCCTGACCTACACTTTAACAAGTTATCTCAAAGAGGGGAAATTCAAGAGATAGAAAACCATAAAAACCCAAAAGTACAAGCATTCAAGAATTATATCTTGAAAAAAAAATTACTTATGTTAAGAGACATATTTATGACAAATAAAGCTGGTGAAGCTGAAATATACTGTGTATTAGATGATGTTAGAAATTAATTTCTTAGAAGTAAAATAATCTAGTGAACACTGATTTGAAGGGAAAAAACAATGGATGGGCAGTGCTGATGCAAACCTTTAACCCCAGCACTTGGGAGGCAAAGGCAGGTGATCTCTGAGTTTGATGCTAGGCTGGTCTACAGAGTGAGTTCTAGGACAGCCAAGGCTATGTAGAGAGATCCTGTCTTGATAAAACAATAACAACCAAACAACAGAAAGAAAGAAAGAAAGAAAGAAAGAAAGAAAGAAAGAAAGAAAGAAAGAAAGAAAGAAAGAAAGAAAGAAAGAGAGAGAGAGAAAGAGAAAGAAAGAAAGAAAGAAAGAGAGAGAGAGAGAAAGAAAGAAAGAAAGAAAGAAAGAAAGAAAGAAAGAAAGAAAGAAAGAGAAAGAAAGGAAGACAAAGAGAGATCATTCTAGGAAAATGCTGGTGGTGAAGGGGCTCTTTGGGCATGGTGAATTTTTTCTGCATTGTTAAAATTTTAATATGATATTGAAGAATGTTATGTTTCTCATACTCTAAATTTCCCTATCTCCAATCCTTTCCTGGTCTTCTGACTTAGCATTTATTCTGTGTTGAGTATTATCTAGAAAGCGCTAACCCCTCAGTGATGTTTTTAGTTTCTCTGGTGTCTGAACATTTTCAGGAATAACTCATTTTCTTTTAATTCATTTTGAAAAATAAATCTTTTGCTCAACATGGGGGAGTTTCTAGCACCCAGCACACCCAGTACAAAATGATGCGCTTTCCTATATACACTCCTATGTACCCGGCTATTTCTATGTTAAAAGTTCTCTTTGGTTTTTTTGTCCTCTGACTTGTTCCTTTTATGGGACACAAAACCAAAGATGTTTGTCCTTTATCTTTTCTTGAAAATTTATGTTTTTGAAATAGATGTATGAGAATTTTTACTGCTAATAAATTAAGTAGTCATGAGACAGTATAATCTTTAAAAAGATAAAAGATCCCTGAAGCAAGAATATCCCTCTGGGCTAAAGATGGATACATAGTTAAAATCACTGGCTGCTCTTGCCAAGGACCTGGGTTCGATTCCCAGCACATACATGGCAACTCATAACTCATAATTTCAGTCCCATAGAAATCTGATGCCCCCTTCGGGCTTCTGCGGTCTCTGCACTCCTATGGTGCACAGATATACATATAAGTAAAAATCTGGCCAAAAACATACAATAAAATGATAAAAGATGAGAAATATAAACATATGTTTCAGTTTATTGAGCACTGGCAATAACTGAAATCCAATTGATAAAATAGTAATCCAATTCAGAATATTTTGTATCAAAACTTCTTTTTATTTTTGACTATAAAATGACTACCTACCTAAAATGTTTTCATAATATATACTTAATTAAAATGCTACTGTAAAAAATTAAGAGTCCTTAATTTTATAACTACATAGTAACCTAAACAAAGTTCCAAAAACAATCCCCTATTTGCCCCATTGATAAGTTAACAACAAAAAAATAAATGATATAAGCCACAGTTAATTTGACAATGTGCACAATATATTAGTTTATGCTTAAAATATTTTTAAAATTCATATGCTTGTCATTATAGTTATTAGGTATATTCAATAGTAAATATACTTATTATTGGTAATTAGTAACTGTCTTACCTTGCTGCATCTGTGGATGTGTTGTATAATTTGAAGGATGGGGATATGGCATGTATCCTGCAGGACTCTGTGGGGCATATGGACTAGGCACTGGGCTATTTTGTTGTGGCATAAATCTGTTCCCAGAGCTTGTCTGTGGTGGCACAAACCGGCTAAAATACAAAACACAAATGAAGTATATCAGGAAAAAAAGAATCAACATGCTACTTCTTAAAATTTAAATGAGTCAAAATTCTTTGAACTCCAATTTAAATATAATAAAATCTATACAAACAGAAAAACAGCAGAATAACATATAAATTATTAACATTCATAAGAGTCACATCAAATAATTAAAAATTTACTTAACTACCTAAAAACCACCATTCCATTTCAGGATACCAATCTATCTCTCTTTAAATAAACTGTCTTCCAAATTGTGTTATTTACAGCAGACTTACATCAAACATGGTACTGTGTGTGTATGGTGGTAGTGCTGCTGTGAATTAACCCATTAAACCCAGGGCTTTGTGCATAATAGGCAAGCACTCTGCCAGGGAGCTACATTACCAACCCAAACACATCATTTATTTTAGCAAACTCTTTTTCTATGTAAAATTCAATTAATATATGGTAGCTCCTTTAGTTAGTAATCATAGTAATTCCACATGCAATATTTTAAAGTGAATGTTCATAAGGATTAGTAAGCATAGAACTACTTATTTATATATAATTCATGAATATTTAAATGTATGTGATTGCTATTCACAGAAGCATATTCATTTACCACAGATTATTTAATAAATAACATATATAAGTATCTATTTACCTGGAGGGGCTATGTGAGATAGTGGTTTGTTGGTAATTGGAAGATGCAGGACTACTGTGCATGGAATTCTGAGAAAGTTTATACTGAGACATCATCATTCCTGCTCAAAAGATAAAAAACATTGAATATTATTTTCTTTTTACTATAAAGACTCAACTCGTTCTTTTTCAAATGTTTAAAAGTTCTGTTCTTCCAGGATGGTTTTGTTTGGGGGGAAGCAATATATAGCTACTAGGAAAACTAAATTTCAAGCACAATCAATTTTATAAAAACACAATTTTAATACCACTAGTCTAATACTGAAATAAGAAATGATGTCAATGATATTTGTAGAACTAGGAATTGACACAGGACATCGTCATCATCTCTCTCTCTCTCAAATATACTCCCACGTGTGTGTGTGTGTGTGTGTGTGTATCTATCTATCTATCTATCTATCTATCTATCTATCTATCTATCTATCTATCTATCTATCGAGACAGGGTTTCTCTGTATAGCCCTGGCTGTCCTGGAACTCACTCTGTAGATCAGGCTGGCCTCGAACTCAGAAATCCGCCTGCTTCTGCCTCCCAAGTGCTGGGATTAAAGGCATGTGCCACCACTGCTAGGCCAGAAATATATTTTAACATATACTTTCCCTATGCTTAGGAACTTAATTTCACAACACTGTTTCATAACTAAATTTTATAATTAATTTATCTATGTACCAAAATTGATTTCCTGCAAATTATCCAAAATTCTATTAACAAAGCATGATGTTCCTAATTCTTCTTCCAAAATAACTATTTAGTGTGGATTATAAGAATATTTCAATAGTAAATGAAAACATGAGGTTAGCTTTTACTTTTTAATATTTAATTTTTTTACTTATGTGTATGAACATTTGCCTGCGTGTTCATATGTTTGCCATGTGTGCCAGGTCCCCTTTTGGGCCAGGATACTGGATTCACTGGAACACAAGTTAAACAGTTGTCAGCAACCACGTGGGTGCTGGGAACCACACATGGATTATCTGTAAAAGCAGCAAGTGCTGATAACCACAGGGCCACCTCTCCAGCTTGACTGATTCATAAATGACATTTTGTAATAAAGAAGCAGCAGAAAAATTCAGTTAATTAAATCAGAGAGAAAATTTGCAACTAATCTTGAATTTTCTTATATGACTTTCTGGGAACTGCAGTCAATACGTTAATATTCCTAAATTTCATTTATTGCTGTTTATATGAAAAGTACCTTTTATCAGAAATATTCAAACAGAAGGCATCTATTTATTTGCCAATAATACTATAGAGGAGACTACAGTTCTACAGTCAGTAGCAGAATGAGATTAGGGCTCAAGACTACCTCAAAGACTACCTCTAAAAACGTGAATAAAAAATTTCAAAACAAAGTAGTTTTATTTCATAACTTAATAATTTAATAACTATAATTGCTGTTCCTGATTGTCTTTTTTTTTTTTTTTTTGGTTGAATGGGGAAGGCAATACTGTAAGATGGGAATTAAAATTTTTCTCCTCTTTAATTAACAGTCTTCACTAGGGTAAAGCTGAAAGCATTGGCTATTTAAATGAGTCAAATAAAATCAGAGCAATCCTCTTTGGTTACCTCAAAGTTTCAAAGAGCTATGAGTTTAGTGACTTCTATATATATAGTAAGGTGTCTTCATGTGCAATCTCAGTTACATTTAGCAACAGTAGATATCTATCTAAAGTTGGGAGATGGCTCCATTGGGAGGTACTTGTTCTGCTGCACAAACATGAGGACTTTAGTTTGGAATCCCAGAATCCACAAAATCTGTAAGATGCTGGCTATGGCCACACACTTAGGATTTGTACTGGCTAGGTTTGTGTCAACTTGACACAGCTGGGGTTATCACAGAGAAAGGAGTTTCAGTTGGGGAAATGCCTCCATGAGATCTAGCTGTGAGGCATTTTCTCAATTAGTGATCAAGGGCCCCTTGTGGGTGGGACCATCTGTGGGCTGGCAGTCTTGGGTTCTATAAGAGAGCAGGCTGAGCAAGCCAAGGGAAGCAAGCCAGTAAAGAACACCCCTCCATGGCTTCTGCATCAGCTCCTGCTTAAGTTCCAGTCCTGACTTCCTTTGGTGATGAATAGCAGTATGGAAGTGTAAGCCGAATAAACCCTTTCCTCCCCAACTTGCTTCTTGGTCATGATGTTTGTGCAGGAATAGAAACCCTGACTAAGACAGGATTACAGTAAAATGGGGGTGGAGACAGGCGAGTTCCTGAAATTTGGTAACCAGCTGGTCTAGGCTGGCTAATGAGCTTCAAGATCAGTTAGAGATTCTGTCTCAAAATGTGAACAATGAAGAGTGATCATTGTGATATGCACACACCCACAATACAACACACATCTACACAAATTAACCTTTAAGAATTTAAGACTTTTCTTATGTGGAGTCATAAACATCTAAGGTAGGAGCCGGGTGTGGTAGCGCACGCCTTTAATCCCAGCACTCGGGAGGCACAGGCAGGCGGATTTCTGAGTTCGAGGCCAGCCTGGTCTACAAAGTGAGTTCCAGGACAGCCAGGGCTATACAGAGAAACCCTGTCTCAAAAAAAAACCAAAAAAAAAAAACAAAAACAAAAAAAAAAACCATCTAAGGTAGGAAATGAAGAATAGTATATGCTTTTAACTAACTACTGATCCATGTCTCCAGTTTGCCACTTCTGTAACCGCTAACGTGGTATTCACTTTTAACTTCAGCACTCTCAAGAGTGCATATTTTTTTTCACTACTGCTATTGTCTTCTACTGTAGTCTACTTTATTGGTCCTAGGTTCAATTCCCAGCATCCACATGGCAGCTTACAACTGTCCCCAACTACAGTTCCAGGGGAATCTGACACCCTCATATAGACATACATGGAAGCAAAATACCAATGCACATGAAATAAAAATAAATTTAAAAAAATTTACTTCCAAACCTTCGATGATTTTCTAAAAGCAAAATTTCTAAAGTTCACTTAATACATTTCAAGATACCTTAAAAAAAAACTTCCAAAGTTTTGTTTAATTTCATATTAAACTACAAGAATATTATTGTTTTCTTCTCACTCATGGCTTGATTTAAAGATATGAAGAGACATTTGTAAGTGAGAAACCAGATAGTTAAACTAAATTTAATCATGTGTCAAACAAGTTCTGATACAGGGTTCACAAACATGCACTATAAGAAGGAAGCTCACCACTCTGTACATATCTGTTCTGCATGCTTTTCTCCCTGAAAACATTCGGACTCCTTGCCAGGACGGCCTGCAACAAGACGGGTATATCGCCTTCGGGATCATCACTGCCAAGGTTATCCTTCAGTTCTCTGGGATTGAAGAAAGAAGAATCATAACCATGCTTGATTTCTTAAGAAGATTCACAGAATAAAAATGTGCGACTTCAGTAGGCCTAAGGTACACTTTCAAAGATGCAACCCCAGAAGAAATGAAATTACCAAGAAATACCTACACAATACCCTACACTTTATTTTTCTAGGGGGTGGGGAAAGGGATACTGGAACCATAATTTTATGGAACTGAGTTTATTTAAAATGTTCATGTTAATTTTAGGAAAGCGAACAAGCAGAGTCTATTACATACTCCTCACTAATGAAAACCACAGAAGTGACAGTGTTGTTGAACTGCTTTTCACTTGGAATATATTGATTTTCCCTCATGTCTGAACATGAATGAGTATGACTGTCAGAGAATTGTTCTTCCAATGAAATATGCAATGTTGCCATACTAAGGAGACATACAGGTTATGTGATTTATCCATCTTATACAGGTAATCATCTAAATAATTAGCAAATTAAATTAGACATGCCTATTTGGAAACAAATACTGTCTTTGATTTTCCATTCTCAATCCAAATACTATGCCCAACCTTGCCTAGCTTCTGAGATCAGAAGGCATTGGGAGTATTCATAGTAGCATAGTAGCAGGCTCTACTTTCTAAATATCACTTTTCTCTGTGCTGCTTCAATATGGTGGAAGTTGAGAAGTGATGTCTGTTAAGTTTTCTTCTGACATCCACACTCACTCACCCTAGCAGAGTATATGGGCAAGAATGCATGTATGCACAGAACCTAATTGGATCTAACAGTAAAGACCTAACATATAACATCCAAACAGTAAAGTTCAGTAAATTCCAGGGGGTAATCTTAAAGGAACTTCCTATAAAATAAATCCTAACTTTTATGTGCCTTTTTCCTACCTCTTTAAATATTTAGAAAAAAACTACAGAGTATGTATGAACAAAAGCAACTGTATAATATCTAGACAGTGAAATTTCTAGAGGGATTAAAATATGAACATTGTACTTCCTTGTTGTAAACAACCAATTCTTAGTTTCTCCATCAGAAAAGTCACATTTAATAAGTAGTTCAACTGAGTCAACTTGAAAATTGCCCCACAAATATGTACTGTACCTAATATGGTTCTTTTCTCTAAGTAATGAATCTCTAAATTTGAAAAATTAATAAAGAATAGAAGGGTGTATAAATACTATTCAATGATAGGTTATATTGGGAGAAAAGTGATAGATCTAACTTGAGAAAAAATTATTATTATCTATGTATGTGATGTGCACGTGTGCATGTACAGGTATGCACATATCATGACTGTCATGACACAGATGTGGAGATCAGAAGACAACTCTGTTTGCACCTTTACATGGAGTCTGGAAACTGAACTCACGTCATCAGGCATGCACTCTATCCACTGAGCCATCTCCCTGGACCTATTTTTGTGTTGTTAAACCTATAAAGTATACACTGCTTCTGTAGTGACAAACACCAAGTGCAATCTTAATGTTTAGCTCAATTCTATTTTTAAAAGTCTACTATATGAAAAAACATACCTATGCTGAAATAAAAACATATCTTACTTTCCATGGAGTTAAATTTTGAGTACTTGTTATACTCAGCATGTTCCAATGTCTAGAAATTTTAATTACTCAAACAATATTAGAAAAGGAGAGGTAAGTTTTGTGAGCAAATTTAAATCTCTGTACAGATGAGATCAAGATCATTTCCACAAGTGAAAACGATCTGCAAAGACACACATGAGTCAATACTTGTGTCACAGATGACTATGGCCTTCCTAAATCTCCTTAATGCACATTTTAACTGGCTAAACTCTCACCTGGTTAGGGACATTTTCTTGTCTTTCTTTTTTGAGACAGAGTTTCACTAAGTAGCCTTGGCTGATCTGCAGCTCATTAGGTAGACCAGGTTGGCCTAGGATTCAGAGAGATCTGCCTGCCTCTGCATCCTGAGTGCTAGGATTAACGGCATGCATGTGTCAGAAACTACTGGATGGATAGTATGAACTAGAATGATGGCTTCTATGTAATCCTTGGGTGGCTGAGGCAGGAGAAGGACAATGGGTCTTAGGCCAGGCTGGGTTATAAGGTGAGGCTATATAGCTTTACTAGCAGAGTGTCTACCAAGCATAGATGAAATCTGCATCACCACATAAGCTCAGCATGGTGGCACACATGTAATACCAGCACTCAATAACTGGTAGCAGAAGAGAAGTTCCAGAACCTTATCAGCTCCACAGCAAGGTCAAAGCCAGCCTGGGATACCTGTCACAACAGCAATAAAACAAGACAAACAGAACCCCTAAAAGTATGAATCTGAAAATTTTGGAAATAACTTAAAAGGAAACACTGATCTTTCTTTGTGAGATCAAACATTTTACTGTTAGATGTAAAGTTGATTGTACTTACATGTGATCTGTTGATACCTGGTTGAGACTATGGACAAGCTGTGAAACCAAATTGTCATCCCTACAGGCCAAAAGGCAGTTCACCTCTTCTGCTATTCGTGAATTAAAGAGGAGGCTCTTTGTAGTTGTAGCAGGTAAAGGAGATGGAAGAGGCAGCTGGTTCAGGACTATTTAGAATAAAGCAGAATATTAGAAATTAGGTGTCTACGAGAAGCCTTTACACATGTCTGTGTTTATTTAAATTATAAGACTAAAAATAAGTTGTAAATTTCATGACTGATGACTGAAAAACATTACTTTTACTCTAAAAAAAAAAAAAACCTGAATCAACAAAAAACCACTCCTCCCCAAAACACCAGAGGCCAGTACAGACTTTATTACTAGTAATTACTTAGCTGATTTATATTCATGCTTTAATTTTCATTTAAAAATTGTTTTAATTAACTAAATAAAACTTTTTAATTATTATGACTTTGAGACATAAGGTTAGAAAGTAGCTTATCTATAAGATCAGTAGCACTCTTAGACATTTAAGCCAAAAACAATACCTGACTCTACATTATACTGATATGCAATACATTTTTAAAAGCTTAAGAATATAGAAACAAATAGCTCACAGTAGTGGAATATTCAGAGAACATTCCTAAAGAACAATAAAATACATTCCTGAAGAACAATAAAAAGTTCTTGTCATAAATTCCAAAACAGTTCTCTTTTTTCTCCCATTCTACTCTAAACAGCAAACAAGGAAGAAAAAAAAAAACCACTTGGGCAGACTCTGTGCCATTACCCAAGGAAAAGAACAGTTATGTGTCTACCAAAATATGTACCCTAAAACTTCTATTAACTAAATTTCTAAGTATTGACAATAATTTTTAATACCTTAGTGTTCAGAGTAAAGTGGGCTCTCATAGTGATGACATATCTCATACTGTTAACAAATTCTAACTGACAATTCAACCTGATATTAAAAAATCAGTACCACTACAATTTAGGTAATGTGGGCTATCAAATTCTCATTCTTGGAGGACACTTTCAGGTACTGTTTTTATAAACGCTTTCTAAAGAAAGAACATATTTTTGTTTATTACCCCATGTTTCTTTATTTAAGTTTTAGCATCTCTTAAAGCTTTGTGTCATTTTTCTAAAGTCCATATTTATTTTTAAGGTCTTTAAAAATTATCACACTATCATTTCTCTAGGAGTTCACAGAAGGATGAAGAAATTAATGTATTAGGTGGAAACATTAAATTTGCTACCCCCCACCAATCAAATACATATTTTCTGTTATATATGACATTAAAGGTAATTTTTTTGTCTCTAAAAATGAATATTAACAAAGAAAAGAACTTAGAAAAATTATCCAAACTTACGGTCCGTAAGACTAGCAATCCCCGCAAGAGTAGTTATGGGGACATGGGGCATATCCCCATTCATCCTGAAGTTCTGGAATGGTGTTGTCTATGAAAGGATTTAGTTCAGGTGCCAGCTGTCATTACTTTCCATTTCCCAAACTCTGTAACACACACACACACAAAGAAAACCATATAATTATTTGTAGAACTATGTCAAATATGTGTAGCAGAGAGAAACTTAATTCATTTAGAAACAAAACTCTTAGCTTCTATTTGTTCGATGTGTTTAACAAGTCACTTATAAATAGCATGTGCCATACATTAAACACTGCAAAATGCTTTGTATACATAAGATTTAAGTCTCACAACAACCCAGGTACAGCAGAGTATTACTTTTTCTGCATTTTACTAATGAGAAAATTATAGTGAGTTTAAAGTAACTACTGGAGCTATAATTCTAATGACACAATCTAGCTCCAGAATCTGTTTCTTAACTTCTGGTATATATACTGCTAGGGCAGGGTACTCTTTTCTAAACTCTAAATACAATAAAATTTTTACTTAATAATCTGGCTTCAATTTCTTGTCTAGTTCCCTTTTCACTCTCTTAAATGGACTTTCCCCTCCTACTGAGAGTATCTTTTCAGATTCTTTTGGATCCTTGTGGTTTGCTGTATGAGACTTTTATTTTCCTCTATTCTAAATCCTACAATTCAAGAACATTTTCATTCCACAGCCATTTTACCTTAGGATAACTGAATTTATGACATTTATTGCCCAATATTTTCTCGGTAAATTGCTATATATTCCTTTGTGACACACTTGATATGTTCCTCCTCCTGCCCTGTTTATAATTTGTTACTATTTGCTCACTTAGTGTCCACGTGCATTGTTGTGTGCCTGTTATGACTGATGTGTGTGCAGATCAGAAGAGAATCTGCAGAACGAGGAGCTTTCCGTCCACCACAAGAGTCTGGAAGACTGTACTCAGAAGCTCAGGGTTGTGGTTGGTGCTTTTCCTTGCTGAGCTATCTCACCTGTCCATCTCCCCCTGTTTCTTAAAGGTTGGTCGCACTATTTAACCAGGATAGCCTCAAACTCTTGATTCTTTTGCCCATGCTCTCAAGTTCTTGAATTACAGTCAGGTGCCAAGTCATGTGTAGCTTGTTTCATATCATTCTTGCAAGATGACTTAATTTTCATCCCTCTTAAGTCTTTCTAACTGACTGCATGTTACTAATAAAAAAAAAAATCATACAATCAGTATGCAACAACATAAATGGACAGGGAAAAGCACACATTAGTGTTATCTCCCACTCTTTTTCTTTTAAATATTTTTATGTATGAATGTGTGCGTATCTATGTTTACTATGAAGTGTCTGCTTTCTGTGGTCAGAAGAGGGTGTTGGAGAAGAACCTGAACTACAAATGGCTGTGAGCCATCATTTGAGTAGTGGGAACTGAACCTGAGTCCTCTGTAAGAACAGCAAATGCTCTTTCAGCTGAGCTATCAATTTTTATTGTTTTTCAAATAACTTAATTGGCTCAAGGATTTAGTGTTTATAATAAAATTCATCCTCTTTCTCTAAAAAAAATAATGTATGTACATATACACAAAAGATAACTTGCAAAACTGAACATTTTCTCCCTTTCAACATCCCCAGATTTTATCTCAGTTTCAATTTATGGCTTCAGTAACGTTTCTGTACAAAAGATAATATAACATTTCAATAATCTGTGCATTAATTAAAACATACTTTTATTAAATTACTCTGTATATGCTATATCAATAGCAGTAGTTGTTTCGTCTCTGGTATATTATATTATTAATATTGGTTTTGGGTTTGATGGTTTGTTTTTCAATGCGGGGAACTGAAGCCCTGGGTCTCCAGCAAGCTTCCATCACTGAGCTATACCTCACAGAAACTGTTTCCAGTTCAAATGTTTCCATTTTCAATACTGTATTTGCTGGCTAGTTTTAAGAGAACCTCTAAAAGTTTTTTGAGTTGTAAATTTCAAAACAGTTACTTGATGTAAGTGGCATCCCTTATTCATACATCTTAACTCAATTTTGAGAGCAAAATGGTTCAACAGGTAAAGGCAACTGCCAAGAAACTTGAGGAGACTCTGAGTCCCAGTGAGGTACCTGGAACTCACACAGTAGGAGGAGAGATCTGACTCCATGTCATTCCTGACATGTGCACACACAGACTCTCCACACAAAAACATTTTTTTAAAGTAGGTATGTAGTACTAAGAATCTTTCCTCAGGTTTTAAATTATAAATATAGGCAAACAAGTTACATAAAAATATAGATGTATGTCTTGGCAGTTCCATAGTGAACATCCATAGGACCATTCAACAGAAGGATAGCATCTAATTCTTTCTAAAGGTAATAGCTATTCTGTCTTGTAATCTTTTCTTATCTTCTTCAATAGGTTTTATATGTATATACTTATTAGTGGGCAGCTAAGTAACAGTAACACACACACCTTTCCTTGATGGTCTACTAACAAAATTTACAAGTAGAAACCTACTGGAAGAAATAGCCCAAGAAACAATCAAGATAAAATGACAACTGCCTATACTTTAACCCTTCTGCTTCAATATGGACTCCCTTGTTAATCAATTTGATATTCTAAGAGTCAGTAAAGAAATTTAAGCAACACTACACATTTAGCATCAACATCAAACACTTTAAAATACAAACTAGAAATTAAAACCCTGTACAGGTCACTAAAGAGCAATGTATTTTAACTTTATAGAAATATACAATGAAAAATTATATACAATAGAAAAATTACAATGTATCCTTAGTAATTACTGGAAAGAAATGATTGAGTGCAAATTAATTACAGAACACCACAAAAATGCTTTATTACTCATTTATAGTGTATTGTTGTACATGTAAATTGTCATATTTAAGCAGACTTCAGATGGGAATTTATAAACAGTAAGGAGAGGGTTCTATTGGAGGAGTACCTGACTTTATTCTATTTTGCTAAGTAATGTACAACAGACCCAACTTTGAGCTAATGATTTTAGCCTAGAAATGACCACATATACCTTGGAACAATAATAAAACCAACCATAAGACTATAGTTTTTCTTATAAATATGCATGCATTTCCCACTTTGACATCAGTTCAAGTGGGATACAAAGGGGGGGAGCAGACACAACAGTATATGCACAGGCAGCAAAGCATGAAGTACACTGTCAACAAATGATTACAGACAAAAGTACTGTCACTCAACTATGTTAACATCACAGGAATCCAAGAGGATGGAGACTTAGAATTTTAACCATAGCCCCAGATTCTACAAAAGTAATTTGTGGAAATGTTACTTTCTATTAGAAAAGTCTATGAAGCTACAGTATTCCTAGGTTAAGACCAAAGACTGCTCTTCCAGAAGATCCAAGTTTGACTCCCAAAACCTACAGGTGGCTCACAACCATCTGTAACTCCAGTTCCCTAAGATACATTGTGACTAAGAGGTCAGCCTTGCCTACATGAGACCCTATCTTTAAAAAAAGGAGGAGGAACATGTCTTGCTTGGCATATCATCTTACTATAGTTCTTAGGCCTGTCCATCTAAAGTTATATACATGCCACTAGAAATGAATAATACTAATACAAAAAACATTATGACACTAATAAATAAATCAAAATATACTAAGAGATAACAAACCTTAAGAATGGCTTGTGGTTTAATTAAAAATTGCTTAATTATGAGAAGATATTACCTAGTAATTTAGCATACTATAATTAATGACTGAAGGAACTGTAAGTACTTGTCATGGATTTTTTTTAAAGACTCATTTTTTATTCATTTAATTTCCCTTCACACTTTACGATTCCCTCAAGAAAGCAAAATAAATGCAAATAAAACTATTAGAAAAAGTTATAATAATATTCAAATTGGTATGGGTTTGCACTAAAATATCTGATGGCAGACATATTTTTGAGGAGGACTTTTGTGGTCTCCCCCCTCCCCCCCGCCCTGAGTCAGGGTTTCTCTGTGCAGTCCTGGCTGTCCTGAAACTCATTCTGTACATCAGGCTGGCCTTGAACTCAGAAATCCACCTGCCTCCGCCTCCCAATTGCTGGGATTAAAGGCGTGCACCACCACTGTTCGGCTGGGCAGACTTTGTATCTTTTAGCAAAGCCTAAAATATGTGTGTAATATTGTCTCAAGAATTTCCCTTTTAGAAAATATCCTTAACATCAACTAGAGAGATGTCTGTGCAATGCTTGCAGCACAAGCATAAGACCCTGAATTTAACCTCAGCACTTGTGTAGAAAAGGAAACAAAACCAAAAACCCAGTCTTGTATGGGTGCTAGAAACACACTGCATTGTTAAGAGCATTTGCTGCTCTTCCACAAGACCTAAGGTGGGTTCCAAGCACCCACACTGGTTACTCTAACTCTACAGCACCTCTCTTCTGGCTTCCAGACGCATGCACATATCCCCACCCCCACCCCCACCCGCCCCTGCCCCCAATTCTTTAAAGCCTGGTGTGGTAGAGTACACTTATATTCCAGTGCTGAGGAAGTGGAGATAGGTGGATTCCTGGAGCCAACTAGCTAGTCATCATAGCCTATATGGGCAACACAGAAAATCCATGTTTAAAATAATAATAAAAAGGTGGCCTGAGTGAGGTGGGACACCATCCCAGCACTCAGAAGGCAGAAGCAGGTGGATGCCAGTGAGTTTGAGGACAGCCTGATTTACATGAAAGAAAAGAGGGAGGGAGGGAGGGAGACTAGAGGCTGTCTTCTAACTTCCATATGTTCAACATGTACACAGACCCACACTCATATGCATGCCCCTGAACATAAGAATATATCCTGAAGAACTAATTATATACACAACTCAAACATATGTACACATATATCAACACAATGTTGTAAAACATTTTTGTAGTGAAAACTGGGCAGAAAAGATAACTGATGTTTATTAAGCAGCTACTATCTTATAAAATTGCTTACTGCAGTGTACTTTCATGTAATCTTTGATGAGTAACCTGATATGGTGCACGCCTTTAATCCCAGCACTTGGAAGGCAGAGGCAGGCGGATTTCTGAGTTCAAGGCCAGCCTGGTCTACAAAGTGAGTTCCAGGTCTGCCAGGGCTATACAGAGAAACCCTGTCTCAAACAAAACAAAACAAAAAAAACAAAACAAAACAAAAAAAAAAAAAAGAAAAAGAAAAAAAAGATGAGTAACCTGATATACAGAGGTCATATGCAGAAGCCAAATCCAGGCTATCAAACACATGAACATTTTACATAACTGAAATGTATAATTAACATTGTCACAACATATAGTCAATATCAATTTTGTGTCTTATGCTAGGCAAACAAAAGGGACTGTACTACGTGTTAAAGAATCCTAGCTAGAATATGAAGGATGCATTCATAAATATGTTGACCAGAGCATATGGTCAGAAAGGAAAGCCCCCAAGAGTATATCATATAATGTTGATCCTCTCCTGCCCATTCCCTTACTATAAACAATCTCAAAATTTCACATTAGAATAACATAATAATAAAAGGAAGAGTGGGTGACAGTGAGAGAGAATAAAAACAAAAGGTTCTGTGAGAGAACTACAGTGTTAGTATGCAATAGTGGTCCAATTTTGGACTTAAATAATATAGATTAAAATATCAACGTGATATTTAACTGGAGATTTCTAAAGTACAAAGCTGGTGATTAAGAAATGGACAAGATAGTGAGAATTATCGCTATGCTAGCTCAATGACAGAGTTATTGACTAGCCCGCCCAAGGCCTTAGTACAATCAATGCTAGCACCACAAAAATAACTAACTCACCCCCATAAGACCAAGGGTTAGTTCAGTAAGTAATCTATATATAACACAGGATAAAAATACAGAATATTTAAAAAACTGAAGCTTTTTCAGCATTGACATGATGCTACAAAGGGGAAAATTCCATCCCTGACATCATGTGACAGTGACAATGACAGCACAGATATATCTGGGCTAATAAGATAACTTTCTGAGCCTGTGGCAACCTGTGTTTGATCCTGTGTAACAGCAGAAAAAAAAAGAACTGACTCTACAGAGCTTTCTCTGACCTCCACACATGTGCTATGGCACATATGCATGGCATACATAGACACACAGACTAAATAGGTAAAGCACAGGCAGATAAAAATATACTGCTTAAATTACCTTCAGGCTTGTGCACATGGTGTATGAAACAATGAGTTTTATGACCAGACTTGGGTTTCACCCTCAAAGTACTTCACTACATATATACAAATATTCCCAAACTAAAACAAAACAAAACCCCCACCACACTCAAACATTGAAATACAGAACAGCTTTGACACCAAGCATTTTGGATAAAGGCTGATAAATCTGCAAAAGCAGAAACAAGAGGAAGGGAAGGAACAATGTAGAAGGACATCTGTTTTTAAGCACTTCTTACCTGCCAGGCACATATATGTATCTTTCCCAATGATAACATAAGAAGGTTATCATAATGATCATCTTTATTCTCCAGATTAAAACTTAAGTCTTAGGACCTGAATAGTTATGGCTACATGGGTAGTTAAACAGAGTTGGGATCTGAACTTGAGTATTTCTTTTCTTTCATGCTTAAGATATCTATCTATCTACCTATTTATGTATTTTGAAAATAGAATCTCCTTATATAGCCCAGGCTGGCCTTGAACTCAACAAGCTTTCTGCTTCAGCCTACCAAGTGCTAGGATTATAGACCTCTGGTGCCACAATTAGCCTGAATAAAGGTATTTCTAAGCCAATTATATATTCTTGGGCATGAAAAAGGCTATAAAGCAAGGATACAACAATACTACTAGAGCCTCGCCAAAGAATAGAACACACATGTCTGACGCTGTACTTCAAAATCATCACTGCTATGTCATTATATAACATTATTTTCATCTTTGATCCAAACTTCATAAATATGGACTATTTAACTAATTGATGTTTTTCTTCTTTGTTAATGTAAAATTTGGGGGTGGGGTAGGTGTAGGAAAGGCCCCAAACTAGCATATTTTAGGGCTAGGGAGAGGGCTGAATGGGTAAATTGTTTGCCTGCATGTAAGCCTAGCACTGGGTTAGGCACAGATGAGTAGATCCTGGAGGGAAGAGCAAGCAAAGTCTAAATGGCAAGCTCAAAGGTCACTAAGAGATCCTGCTTCAAAATGTGGGGAGAAGTTTTGAAGAAGACATCCCTGTATCAACCACTGGTCTTCAAACACATCTGTATGGGCAGGACTCACACAGGTACACATATACACCCTCATATATTTGATTACTTTAGTTAATATTACATTTAATTTTATAAATGGCCTCAAATCCATTTGGAAAATACACGGAATATAACTCTTCAAAAGCTACAGAGGTTAAGTAAATAAAATCTACATTGCACTATGTAATCATTTCACACGAGTCAATCTCCCTTCATATTCTCTTTCCCATCAAGACCACATTCTTTTTGACATTTTACAGATGAACAGATCTTTCTCAAATCCTAGCTCAAAATCAAAGTTATCAATCAGCACCTCCTGTGAAAATCTATTTCCTTTTAAACATTTTGCTTCTCTAAAATTCCCAATTACCATCGTTAAGGAAGAGCGGTATAAAATGGGACAGAGCTATTTGGGACATCTGCTTTACTTTAGTAGCTCCCTGCAGCCACCACAGTATGTCCTGAGAATGTTTGTGCATACATACCTAAATCATACATGTTAATATGTATAATGAACTGTACAGGCACAATGTAGAAGGGTAACTTATGTTACTGAACTTATTATATAGGGAAAAGTTACTACTAAGCAAATCAGGTTGGGATTGTCAGTTTTCCAAGAGCAGTTTAAAGGAAGTTGTGTTTGCTAAGGAACAAAATAATAAACACTTGCTTTGATATTTGCTTGCTTTCCTGACCCCCCCTCCCCAATTATTTCATGTGAACTGACTTTAAATAGTTATAGCTCAATATAGTTAGAGTTGAGTAGTTAGACAAAAGCCTAAACATCTCAATATATAAACATACAAACTGCATCAGGAAAAACTAGTCTTGAATCCCAGAATAACTTTGAAATTTATAGAGTGGAGTTTTGGGATGTAGCTCAGTTGGGAGAACCATTGATGAGCACATAGAAGCCCAGAATTCCATCCCTAGCACCTCAAAAATAGGGCATAGTAAGCACATACTATTAATCCAAACATTCGAGAGTACAGACAGGAAAACTGGGAAATCAAAGAAGCCCTCTCTGCTACATGGAGCTATGAGACCCTGTCTCCAAATGAGTAAGTAAACAAATTAAATTACAAAGATTTCATAGATGTGTCAAAGTGCTACTACCGTTTAGTTTGCTAGTCTATCTTCCCCCCCAACATAAAAATAATTTGTGCTTTTAATACTGCAAAAGAAATATGTGCTCTGCTCCCCCTAATTAAGACTATTGTAAAAACAGAGATGGTATTAGAGGTACAAAATAAAGCCATTATTTTATTTCTTTCTAATTAAGTTTTGGTTTTAAAAGTATAACAGTAAAGAGTTAACTCTCAGGTTTGAAGCAAAACATGCTTGAATGATAATCTGCAATCTAAGAACGCCACAAGAGGGCACACTTTCAACTATTGTAAGTGGGAAAGTAAAAAACTTAAAACTACTGTGAGGAAAGTTGGCCAATTTTTTCCAAACTGATGACTCAACATCATTAGAAAGCAAGAAGTGATGAAGTGTGTAATGTTTTGTTTAAGTAGTCACACAGCAAAGCCTTTTATGATGCATACAAAATTAAGAAAAACTTAGATATACAGTAACTTCTGTACTAATATTATTAAATTACAAATAATTTTAGCTTTGTGGTGGCATCTAGCTGTCTTAAGATTCCCCCTTCTCATGCCTAACCTCTGGATATGGTCTTTACAAGTTCTCTCTCCCCTTTGTTGGGTATTTCAGCTAATATCATCCCTGTTGGGTCCTGGGAGCCATCCACCCTTCTCAAAAATTTTAACCCAGAATTGCTCCTGTCTAAAGGAAATGTAGGGACAAAGAGTGGAGCAGAGACTGAAGGAAAGGCCATCCAGAGACTGCCTCACCTGGGGATCCAACCCATATGCAGCCACCAAACCCAGTCACTATTGCCAATGCCAAGAAGTGCTTGCTGACAGGAGCCTGATGTGGCTGTCTCCTGAGATGTTCTGCCAGAGCCTAATACAGACGCGGATGCTTGCAGCCAACCATTGGACTGAGCACACGGTCCCCAATGGAGGAATTAGGGGAAGAACTGAAGGAGCTGAAGGGGTTTGCAACCCCATAGGAAGAACAGCAGTATCAGCCAATCCGGCCCTCCAGAGCTCCCAAGGACTGAATCACCAACCAAAGAGTACACATGGAGGGACCCATGGCTCTAGTCCCATATGTAGCAGAGGATGGCCTTATCTGTCATCAATGGGAGGAGAGGCCCTTGTTTCTGTGAAGGCTTGATCCCCCAATGAGGCAAATGCTAGAGCGGTGAGGTGGGAGTGGGTGGGTAGGTGAACACCCTCATAGAAGCAGGGAGGGGGGTGAGATGGGGGGATGTGGAGGGGAAACCAGGAAGGGGGAATAACATTTAAAATGTTAATAAATAAAATAATCAATAATATAAAAAAGATTCCCTTTCTCCCCTCCCCCTCCGTCTTATATTTTGGAGGCAGATTCTCAATATCTGGCTCAGCTAACTTTTAACTCAAGAGAGCACTGTCATGCCCACCTTTGACCTACAAACCTTTACAAGAAACTGTGGCTACTTTGATTTTTTTTTTATCTTAATATGGCACAGATTTGTGCACAGTTCATTAATACATCTCACTGTGACAACAAATGGGATCAGATTCAGATATTTTAGTAAATTTTAGTTAAATAAGATCAAAGCCCGAAGAAATGGCTTAGCAGTTAACATTGGTGTTTCTTCCAAAAGATCCCATGTTCGATTCCCAGTATTCACATTGAGGCTTACAACGATCTTTTATTCCAGTTCCAAGGGACCTAATTCCCTCTTCTAGTTTCCATGGGCACTAGCCAAATACAAGGTGCACAGACATGCATGTAGGCAAAACATCCATATACATTTAAGATCATTAAGAAAATTACCCCTCCCCCCAAAAAACCTTTGAAAGACTACAGACTCTGCACAAAATCATCATATATTGCATGCACATAATCTCTCTCTCTGATCTAAAGATACCATTCAAGCAAGCCTTTTGCAACAATTTTTCTTATTACTGAATCATTCTAATCAGCAAGACATAGTACCTGGTGTTAATGTTCCATATTCCCAATGAAACAGAACAAAAACCTGATTCCCCCAATTACTACTTAGTAGTCCTATTTAATTTCACAAAGCTCTTCAGCTGTCTATCCTCACCTCAGCTTTTCTTGAACGTTTCTATATTCACTCACATTATTTCTCCAAATGCCTCACAACAGTCAGTCATCAAACGACATTGTTAACTCAATGAACAAGCAAGCCGCAGGCCCTCATCACTTGTCCCAACATTTACAACTGACCACTCTCTTCCTTATCTCCCAAAACAACAGTACAGACTGTGCATGCTCCCTTGCTCCTCCTGGATTCCTACTTTGCTCCTCTGCATCTTCCTGCCCTCATTCCCCTAGAGATCTCCTTCAGGCTACAGTTTAAAAACAAACATAAATCAGAACTTCTATGCTGGTAACTCCAGTTAGTACTTACAACTCTGATTTCTGCACACAGCAAATGCCTAACCAACTATTTCTCGTGTGTGTGTGTGTGTGTGTGTGTGCACGTGTGTGTGTAAATCTAGAGTGGAGGCTAGATACAGACTTTGAGAATAGTTTGTATAAAACTTTTAAAAAAAGATTTATTTATTTTATGTATATGAGCACAGTAGCATACAGATGGTTGTGAGCCATAATGTGGTTGTTGGGAATTGAATTTTTTAGGACTTCTGCTCACTCTGGTCAACTCTGCTTGCTCAGTCCCTGCTTGCTCCAGCCCAAAGATTTATTATTAAGTACACTGTAGCTGTCTTCAGACTCACCAGAAAGGGTGGTGGATCTCATTATGGGTGGTTGTGAGTCCATGTGGTTTCTGGGATTTGAACTCAGGACTTTCAGAAGAGCAGTCAATGGGTGTTCTTACTCGCTGAGCCATCTCGCCAGCCCTGTATTAAACTTCAAATATAAATATTTGCAGATACTTTCTCTGTGTTTTTTGTTCAGCTTTTCATTCTCTCAACTAATGTCTTTGAAGAACTGAATATTAATTTGATGAAGTCTAATTCATCAATTTATTGTTTTGTAAGTACTACTTCTTGGTGTTATAAGAACTTTCTAGTTAATATGAACTTTATATTTAAGTTCATATTTTCTAGTTAATATGAACTTTAATATTTCCCACTCTTTTGTATTTTATATAATGTGAGGTATAAAATTAATTTCAGTTTTTCTGCTTTTATCTACAAATAAATTATAATCATTTTGACAATTTCTAAAAGGTTTACTGAAATACTGATCAGTATATAAACTGTATAGCTACTAATTAGAATACAAATGACATGTTTATAATACCGACTTGTGTGATCTATAATGTATGTATCTCTTGACTAATCTCCATTTTTCTTTAATTGCTCTTACCCATGTTTTCTTTCTTTTTTATTATTAGATATTTTCTTTATTTACATTTCAAGTGTTATCACCTTTCCTAGTTTCCCCTCCGAAAATCCCCTATCTCCTCCCCCCTCCCTCTGCTCCCTAACCCACCCACTCCCATTCCTGGTCCTGGCATTCCCCTATACTGGGGCATAGAACCTTCACAGGACCAAGGGCCTCTCCTCCCATTGATGACCGACTAGGTCATCCTCTGCTACATATATAGCTAGAGCCCACAAGTCCCACCATGTGTTTTCTTTGATTGGTGGTTTAGTTCCAAGGAGCTCTGGGGGTACTGGTTAGATCATATTGTTCCTCCTATGGGGCTTCAGACCCCTTCAGCTCCCTGGGTATTTCTCTAGCTCCTTCAATGGGGACCTTGTGCTCTGTCCAATAGATAACTGTGGGCATCCACTTCTGTATTTGCCACACACTGGCAAAACCTTGCAGGAGACAGCTATATCAGGCTCCTGTCGGTAGGCTCTTGCTGCTACCCATGTTTTCTACATTGAAGTTTAAACTGTTTTTGTTTGTTTTTTGTGGAGTGGTTACTTGGAAGGCAGAGGAGTGGCAGAAGAACAAAAGCTCAAGGATAGCCGGGCGTGGTGGCGCACGCCTTTAATCCCAGCACTCGGGAGGCAGAGGCAGGCGGATTTCTGAGTTCGAGGCCAGCCTGGTCTACAAAGTGAGTTCCAGGACATCCAGGGCTATACAGAGAAACCCTGTCTCGGAAAAAACAAAAACAAAAACAAAAAAAACCAAAAACAAACAAACAAAAAAAAGCTCAAGGATAACCTGGGCTACATACCGAGGCCCTGTTTCAGAAAACAAGCAAGATCCTCAGGATGTCTCTACAAACACAAGTGCTTGTGGGGCAAACCTGATGACTTGAGTATGTGAGTATGTATGTATGTATCATTTTAAATGTTCTTGGTTGTTAGTAATTTCCTTAGTCCACAATAAATGATAGAGGGTTAATTTTTTTATTGGTGAAATGATCAAGCAACCTTGTCACATCAACAGAGGATTTTTGATGTGTAAGAAATCTAAGCAAAAATTAGAAGTACAGAAAAGAGGGATGCAGAAAGGATTCTCAAATTATGTTTTAAAACATTTCTTTCTTTTGGGCTGGAGAGATGGCTCAGCAGTTAAGAACATTGGCTGTTCTTCCAGAGGTTCTGAGTTCAATTCTCAGCAACCACATGGTGGCTCACAACCATCTGTAATAGGATCTGAACAACAATGTACTCACATACATAAAATAAGTAAGTCTTTTAAAAACCATTTCTTTTATGGTGTTTTTGAAGTAGACGCTCCTGCTCTTCCTGCCTGAGCCTCTCCAGCATGGGAGCTACAGGTGTTCACCACCTAGCTTTCAAATTGCATTTTAACACAATTCTCTATTACACAGGAACAGAAAAACAAACTGAATAAAGCACTTTCCATTTAAACTGTAATATTAAATTATCTGGACTCAATGCAGTAGTTTAATTTCTCTTTACCACTATAAGATTATATTAAGTATACTTAATTCTGGACAATTAACTTACAAGTTTCCTTCTTTTTGTTAATTTTCTGAATGTGAAAATTTAGCACCTATGGGGAAACTGAAGGTCTACATATAAAAAAAAATGAAATTAGATGTCTATCTTTGACCTACAGAAAAATCAACTAAACATAACCAAAGACTTCAATGTGAAAGCTGAAACACTCAGACTGCTAGAAGACATTGCGAGTTCGAGGACTGGCTCTCATTGTACTTGGAAGAAGCAAGCAAGTGGCCATGGGAGAGAAGGAATCACCATATGGAAATGAAGGCCTACAATAGACACACAAGACCTAAGTAAAGAGCTTCTGTGAGCAAAGGAAAGAATCAAGGAAGGAGGAAGGATACAGAGTGGAAGAGAATTGTGCCAGCTATACATCTGATTGAGGATTATTATTCAGAACCATAAAGTATTCAAAGAGAAAAAGAAAGTAAGTAAGCAGCATTCAGGAGGCAGAGGCATCTTTATGAGTTCCTGAACAGCTAGAACTACACAGTGAGACCCTGTGTCACCAAACAAAACTAAACCCAACAAACAAAACAAAACAAAACAAAAACAGCAATCAAATTAAAAAGTGTGTGTGTGAAAAAAAAGTTCTCAAAAGAAAAATAGCTATGAAATACCTTTAAAAGTGTTGGAATACTCTCAGCTATTAGGGAAATGCAAATTAAGACTGAGATTTCATTTTATCCCATTCACAATGGCTAAGATCAAGAAAACATCTGGAAACAAATGCTGGCAAGGATGAGGGAAGAGGACCAATTATTTATTCACTGCTGGTGAGACTGAAACTGGTGGGGAGAGCATTACTGGCTTTATCATATGCCCCAGCTGTACCACTCCTCTTGACATTCTACTCCAAGGATAGTTCAGCCATCCATCCTCCCTCCCTCCCTCCCTCCCTCCCTCCCTCCCTCCCTCCCCTGTTCCCATTCTCCCCTCACTCCCACTTTACACCTCCTCCTTCCAAGACAGGTTCCATTATGTAGTCAATAGTCAAGTCGCTATGTGAACCAGGTTGGTCTTGAACTCACAGAGATCACTTGGCTCTGCTTCCTAAGTGCTGAGATTAAAGAAGTGTGCCACCACATCTAGCTGGATTTTCTTTCTTATTTGTGGATCCACCCTAACTCTGAATTCATAGACTTGAGTATACAGCCCAGAATAACTTGAGGTATAAGTAAAGGGAAAAAGGACCACAGTGGGAGTAGCAAAGACACAGAAGCAATGACAGGAAAATGGGAAAGACTGGGTAAGGGGCGGGGGGGGTGGTGGGAGGCATGGCAACACAGAGAGAGGGGGGAAAAACACCAAAGGATGGTTGAAAAAGGCAAAGAGAATCATATTACCTTATGCTTAGTTGAAATCATAGACATATTTATTAATATATAAATGTTTATCATATATGTTTGATATACACATATAATATAGTAATATATAAATATATATGAAATATACTACATACATGCATATTTTAAAAATATTTTGAGACTATAATAGTTACATTTCCTTCTTCCCTTTCCATCGCCAAACTATCCTATTTATCTCCTTCTCTTTCAAATTTATGGCCTTATTCTTCAATAGTTTTTACACACACACACACACACACACACACACACACACGAGAGAGAGAGAGAGAGAGAGAGAGAGAGAGAGAGAGAGAGTGTCAGAGAGATAGACAGACAGATAGACAGACAGACAGAAATGTGTGTATACCTAAATACATACATCCTGGTTAGTCTATATAATTATACTTGTAGGAATGTTTTCAGGGTTGATTACTTGACATTGGATAACCAATTGTGTGCTCTTCCTTGGGAAAGACTACTTCTCCCACTTAGCATTCCGTTGCCTTTAGTTCTTTCTCTTGGGTTGAGGACTTGTAAGTTTCCTTCCTTCCAGATTAGTATGTTCTACTGGTTATCACATTTAGGCAGCCATATAGACTATATGGATATAGATTCTGACGTTTCCAGGAGACAAAAATATCCCAACAAAAATCCCTGTCCCTACAGCTCTTACAATCTTTCCATCCCTTCTTCTAAAATGATCTGTGAACATTAGGTGCAGGAGTTGTGTTGTAGATCTATTGGTTGGGACTGGGTTCTACAACTTGGCATTTTGATTAGTTGGGGCTTTCTATAAAGATCTGTTACAAAGAGAAGTTCATTAATGAGGGATGAGAACTACGTTCGTCCAGCTAGATCCGGGAGAAGGATATGATATACATATGTATGACATTATACCATGTGGGTGACAATACTCCTTCCAAAAGCCACAAACAAACTATCTAACAAAAACTCCATGGTCAGGAGTCCAAAAAGACCCCAAAGTAGGTTGCTGCCACTGCCCTTCATTGCCTTCCATAACCTGAAGGTTAGACTCTGTTCTGAAGACATCACACATTTTTGATATAACAAAGCTTTCACCTTGTAAAAATCAATGCTCTAGAAAAATTTCTGTTCCAAAAAGCCAATGAAGGAAAGCGGTTGTGTATGTGATTCAAGGAGGCCAAGCTCCATTTGAAGCAGTCAAACTTGGCAGTGTTGTCCATGTGGTCTGATGTTAAGAGTCATGAAGAATAAAAAGGTTGCGAAATCTTCTACAGTTAAGGAAAGCCACTGAAACATTTGCATACAACTGTGAAATTGAAGCTCGAATTGTGTTAAAGACCTCCAAGACATTAGGGGTGCCAGAGCTATAGGATCTCCTCCAAGGAGAGCTGCACCAGGAAATGGAAACAGCCTAAGAGAGAAGTGTGATGCAGGCAGTGAAGCTGGAAGGCTGAAGCCATCCAAGTCTTTTGACATCAAGCATGGAACTACAGGAACCCTGCTGGATTTCAGAGTTGCATTGGTCCAATACTTCTCACTATGCTCTTATTCCTTTTTGGAATGGTAAAATATATTCTGGATATCCTGTGTGTTAGAAGTATGTAACTGTTGAATGGGGTGTGTGGGGGGGTGTTATAGTTAATAGATTACCTTGAGTCTCAGAAGCTACTTAGACTTTTAACTTAAAAGCCAGGTATGGGTGACACATGATTGTAATCCTAGCACTCAGGAAATTGAGGCAGGAAGAGTTCAAGATCTGTCTGCACTACATAATGGGACCCTGTCTTAAGAAATAAATTAATTTGAATTACAATGTATCTATTGAATTAGAAAGAGCTTTAAGCCCTTGAAAGTAAAATGCTTTTCTAGAAGTTTGAAATCAACTGCTTTCAAAATAAACTTTAAATGACAGTCCCAAGTGTTAAGTATATACCTTTGAATATTTATGAAATGAAATCTGGACATGAACATTTATAATAGCTTTAGCTCTGGTATCTCGAAGCTAGAATCATTACATATCCTTCAATGCAGTTAAACTGTGGTGGATCTATAACAGGGAATGAATGATGTTACTGAAGAATAAAAAGCAGGGCTGGAGAGATGGGTCAGAGGTTAAGAGCACCGACTGCTCTTCCAAAGGTCCTGAGATCAAATCCCAGCAACCACATGGTGGCTCAAAACCATCCGTAACAAGATCTGATGCCCTCTTCTGGAGTGTCTGAAGATAGCTACAGTGTACTTACATATAATAAATAAATAAATAAATAAATAAATCTTTAAAAAAAAAGAATAAAAAGCAACAAATTATAGGCATACACAGTAACTTAGAAATCTCAAGAGTATCACTCCAGAAGAACACAAGAGTATAGTTCTTACAATTACTGAGTAAATCTGTATTAAGTGTCATAGTGTACAAGTATATACACATGTGTGTATATGTATATATAACACACACACACACACACACACACAAATAGTGCATATATACCTGGCTAAATCCAAGCCTAAATCCAAGCTCTGAAAATGAAATTTTTATAGTTTCCAAATGCATTAATATAACACCTACTCTATTGAACCTGGTAGCTTGGCAACAAAGTATATTACAGTGTCTGTTGTTTACCCTCAGTATGTCATTGCTGACTGAGACCTGAGGCTCACTGCTGCCTGCCCTAGCATAGAGTATCATAGTACCTACATATCTTACATATCACTTTATTAAGAGACCAAAATTCAGAAATCAAAGTATGGTTTCTATTGAAAGCATATTGCTTTTACACCACCATAAAAATCAAAAGCCCTTAAAACAGCATTATCAAAAACTGTAGACTGTTTCCACAAGCTTTTTGAACTGAGCAAAATCAAAAGTTTAGACTAACAAATTTAGAACTTAATAGTATAACTAACAGGTAGAACATTTCTAGTTTAAAAAGTGTTTTAACATATTTCAGGTTGAGGAGATAATTTTGATATGAATTTAAAAATGTGAGAAACTACCACAATCTTTATTAGGAATTGCCAATTGTTCATATTTTGCCTCATCTATTTTAATACTTACAATCTTTTTCCTCATTTTCTGTGTGTCCAAAAGCATACACATGTTTATGTATCTACTGAACAATTTGAAGGTGAACTGGAGACATGAAACTCCACTTCTCTAAATATTTTGAATGTACCAGCTTAGAACAACAATCTCCAACCTGGAACTACAGGCAAGCTAGACATGTTGGTCCCCTAGAAACAGCATAGGCAGAAATGAACACGCCCAATCCTGCAAATGTTTTCAAGCTTTCAGATATGCCATACCCACACACTTCAGTAGTAAAGACATGTGGCCAAATTGAAAAGAAAGGGAAAAGAAAACAGTTTCTGCTTTTGTGGGGGTAGGAGAAATGTTCCTAGACAGTAACATGCCAAGGACCTGGTTACTGGTAGGAACAAAGAACAGGAACTATTCATGCCATTTATCATATCTGGGTGCTTAGCACCCAAAGCTTACTTATGGACTGAGAATCAGTACTTACTTACCATCAGTCTTTATGGGATTTTGATACATGATACAATCTCAAAGTCACTAGGTTCTGTAGACTGCTTGAACTTTGCACTAAAGTTTCTTACTCAAAAGGTCTCATGTAACATTCCAAAACATATATTTCTAAAAATTTCCTCAAATGACACCAATGCAGTTGTTGCATGGACCATATTATTGGGAAAGAGAAGAAAAAATTCTGGTGAAATGTCATTTGTAACAATATTTTAACATTTGATAGAAAAGGAGGAAAAACAAGTGGAAAGGCAAACAGATGGAGAACTGCTTAGCAGGTTTAAGACCCAGATGGACAGAACCACATATAGGTTAAAATAAAAACAGGCAGGAAATACCACAGAAACATCTACATGTTACATTAATGTAGTCCAAGTGCAAGTAAAATCTACAGGAAGCCACCAAGGATTTTATAATAATAATAATAATAATAATAATAATAATAATAATAATAATAGAACAGACCTGGAGTTAGCACCTACTCTTGGGCCACACTATAGAAGATCTGGAAAGCAACAAATTGTAGGCAGGAAGAGTACGTAGGAAATATATTGATGAAGCAATGAGACCTATAAAGACGGGCCAGGATAATACCAGGGAAGAGCGGGACATATAAAAACCAAATGTGGTGGCCACCTGGATATGGAGAATGAGCATCTCAGAACTTTAAAGAGCTGGCTTGGGCAACTGAAACCATAACACATACAAACATAGTTTCATACATAATAAACATCATATCTAACTTCATTATAGAAAATTCAGGGCAAAAGATACATCTGAAAAAATAAAAATAAAAATGGTACACAAAAAGCACATTATATTCTCCTTCAAGAATCCAAGTATTAACACTCAAATGAAAATTAATTCTCATAACTTAGCAAGACAAAGAAAAAAATCCTGTTCATAAAGTTGTATAGCAGCAATTATTCAAAGCTGAGAGATCTTTTTCCAGTAATTTCTCATAAAGAACTGGGACTTGGGTCTAGAGAAATAGCATAGTGGTTAGAAGCACCAGATGATCTTAGAGAATACATTTCCCAGTTCCAGTACCTATATGAAGGCTCACAACTATCTGTAACCCCAGTTCCAGAGGATCAGACAACCTCTTATGGCCTCGATGGTTACTGCATGCATGAAGTGCAAAGACATACATCTAGGCAAAACACAAATACACATAAAAACAAAACTAACCCATCAGTTAATTAAGTTTATTGTGACTAGATGAATGATATCATGAGAAAGTCCTTGACAGCATCCCCAAACTTCCTAAAGATCTATTTTGGATCTGTTGTTCTGTTTTTGTTTTTTGTTTTCTCTTAAAAGACACACAAAGAAAATACAAACAAAAGGTGTGCTGGAGAAATGGCTCAGCAGTTAGGAACACCAGCTACTCTTCCAGAGGTCCTGAGTTAAATTCCCAGAAATCAAATGGTGGCTTACAACCATCTATAATGAATTCTGATGCTCCCTTCTGGAATGCAGGTGTACATGCAGATAGAGCACTTGTATACATTAAATTAATAAATAAATCCTAAAACAGCAGCAAAAATTTCATATCCTAAAATATATATAAAGCTATAAGGAGCCAAAATAATAATACACATATATAATACATCTAATGACATGATTTATCTAAGATTAAATTATAAAGAATTCAGAGGAATGGACAGAATGCCATATAATCAGTACTCTAACAACACATTTCCTTAATATGTACTTTTGAAAAATTTGGATGGATAACATCTGAAAACATTTGGTATTATTTAGGGAAGGAGTATATATAATTAATCATATTAAAATGGCATTATTAGTTATAAAGGTTGTGAGCCAACATGTGGGTGCTAAGAACTGAATCTGGTTCCTCAGCCAGGGCTTAACCTTCTTTCCATTCTCTGATATCATAATTTAAATGACTTTATTCAGATCAGCTGCGGTGGCATAAACCTGTAAGCCTAGCACCTGAGTACTTGGGAGGTAGATCATCCTCGGCTATACAGTAAGTTTAAAGTCAGCCTCACCCACATAAAACCATAGCAAAACAACAAAGCAAAAGAGGAAAAAAAAAAAGCTAACCATCTAATTAACTATTCTACTTTTATATTGCTACCTTGGGCAAAACCTTGGGCAAAATACAATATTCTCCAAAATAAGACTGATATTGCATGATGATAATGAATGAGTAGACTGTGGTTCATATTTATAAAACCAGTGCTACTAATTATATAGATAAATGTTATACATAATATATACAATTTTGAAGATCTGATGAAACAACTCATATTAGGCAATCTCATAATGCCCCTATTGTTCAATGCCCTGCAAATTGACTTTTGCAGAAAGAAATATTACAGCTGAGCAAATTTACCAGGCTGCTTAGTGAAAGGCAACCCATAGCCCATATTCTGAGGTGTACATGGGGAGAAAGAATCTTATCTACTGGAAACCATGTGCCTTGCTAGTTACTTATATTATTTCCTTTCATTTACTGTTCACAACAGTTCAACAAGTATGTTTCATCCTCATTTTAAATGTGTAAAACAAATAAATTTAAGCAAACTACCCAAATTATAAAACTATCAAGACCTAGAACTCAACAGTAAAATCGGCTTGAAACAGCTTTTACAGTAAAAAGACAATCTTATATTTAGTACCAGACATATAAACCAAAACTACACTATAAAACAAGGTTTTAAATCTTGCCCACCACATTAGTGACAAACAGCTCTTGTTGAAGACTGTGGCAAAAGAGGTACTATCATTTTTTATTATAAAGCAAAATGGAGCTTAATGTATCAATACTTAACCAAATTATATTTATTTAAGCTAGGCACAGTGGATCATGCCTGTAATCATTGCTACAGGAGGGCCAGACAAAAGGACTGTGCACTCAAGCACAACCTGGGCAGCAGATTCTCATTCTCCCTTACCCTTCACCCTTGCCTTCCCTTTGAGATAGTCTTATGTAGCTGAGGCTGACTTGAATTTGTGATCCACACACCTCAGTCTCTAGAATGTCAGGGTTATAGGTGTGTGGTACCATATCTAAATGGCCTAGTACATAAAAATCTGAAATATGTACTATGAAATATTATAAAACAATTAAAAACCCATTTACAGACACACACACACACACACACACACACACACACACACACACACCCCTACCTGAAAAGACCTCTACCAATATAGAGTAATTTCTAGGATATAAAAAGAAAAGCAACATATTACAAAGTATGCATAAAATGTCACTTTCTCTAATGAAGGAGAATTAAGAATATAGTCAACTGCTTGATTAAAAATAAACCTTGAAACTAGTAAGACAGATATTCATAATTAAGGGAGGTAAAAGAGGTCAGTTAGATTCAGAGTGTAGCTTCTTAGTATAACTTTGACTTTTTGAACTGCTAGATATACTCAAAAGGTAACATTAATAGAGAATAAGTAAATCCTATACAACCAAACACAAATAGCAACAAATGAACTTAACTTTATTATTTATTTATTTATTTTTTATTTTTCGAGGCGGAGTTTCTCTGTATAGCCCTGGCTGTCCTGGAACTCAACTATATTATTATTTCTACACAAAGAAAAAATTACTTCTAGAAACTAGGAATTAGTATTTTAATTGTAAATTTTCACAGGGTCCAGTAAGATGAATAATATAAAGATTCCTTTCCTTCCAAAACACTCTACTGAAAATATATAAATGTGAATTTATTAAAAGGAAGGCGATCCAGATGAAACAATCTTGGGTATAGGATAGAGCCTTTATCTAATGGTACATATACAGATAGACAAAGAAAGCAAGATAAAGACAGAGGAAGACTGGAGTTACACAGCCCCAAGAGAATAAATATCTGGAGCCATCAGAAACTAGAAGAAGGAAGAAAAGTTTCTTTCCTAAAGCCTCTGGAGGGAAAAATAGGTCTAGCAACTTGGTTTTGGGCCTCTTGCCCTAAAACTGGGAGGACACATGGCTTTGTGCTTAGTCAACCAGATTTCTAAGAATTTGTTATGGCAGCCCTAGGAAGACATTCAGCTAGAATATATTTTAGGGACAAATAAGTGAAAAGAAAATTAGAAGCTTACATAGACAGCTTTGTACTGGCAGTGTTGCTGATATAGTAATTCTAACACAACATTGTGTCTTAAAGCCAGGAAAACAGTCAAAACTGAGACCTGATGGCTAGAATTAACAGGATGGAATATAGTCTAGGTGGCTATGAAAAGACTCATTTTGAAAATGACAGGCTATAAGAACAGTTACGAGTATGTTTAAGAAAGAACAGGAGTAGAGAACAACTGTAATTCACAGCTGACAATCAATACAACAGTAAGAAGTAGGGTCAAGACAACAGTGTGGGTTTGTTTTTTTTTAAATCAAGGTACTTGAGTGTGTTAGGCAAGTGCAGGAGCATTCTCTCTAGCCTAGGGCCAAATTTTTATCTCAAACTCAAAGACCCAGAAGAGAACAAAAACAACATAAAAGAACAAAACCAAACTACTCTATTATTATCTTATCTAAATCAGCAGATAATGTGTAAATAAGTTTTAAAAACAATTTTTCACACATAATAAATTAAAAGTTACAATTATACAGACACATTTGACCAAAATAATTCATAGTTTTACTAGTCCAACTCACCTTATTTTGCATTAGAAATAAAAATTGTATATATTTGAGTGTGGCAGTAAACATTTTTTTTTAAAGATTTATTTATTATTATAAATAAGTACACTATTACTGTCTTTGGATGCACCAGAAGAGGGCATCAGATCTCATTACGGGTGGTTGTGGGCCACCATGTGGTTGCTGGGATTTGAACTCAGGACCTTCGGAATAGCAGTCAGTGCTCTTAACCGCTGAATCATCTTACCAGTCCGGCAGTAAAAATCTTAATCCCAACACTTGAGGGCTAAGGTAGGAGGATGAGGAGGTCATGCTCAACCTGGTTTATACATAACAATAATAATAATTAAAAAAAGCAATACACTATGAACTACTTAGGAAAAATATCCATTATACTTCTGGTATCATGGGTAAACTAGAAATTTATAAGTAACTCTGAAACAAACATAACAGAAGTTAGTAAAGGTTATGATACTACACTTGGAAAACATGGATAGCCAACTCCAAAGGCAAAAACCCTAGAACTGACAACACCATAAATTCAATGATGCAAAATAGTCACAATTATCATGGCATAAATAAAATCTTTGTGATTATTTAGAAAAAAATAACCTTTAAAATTAGCTCTCATTTGAGATAAATATGGTTGAACTTTCATTAAAGGAATTATTTTCCCCAATGCTACAATGATTAAATTATGAAATATTAATAAAAACTATGAAAGCAGTTGTAATAAGTTAAGACAGGGAGATCTAAATAAACTCTATAAAGTAGTTTTTTAAAAAAAATCTACACTGGAACTTGGCACCCTAAAAGAATATTTAACACAAAAGATGGCAGGAAAGAAAAAAATAGAATAAACTAAGTACAATCATAAAGTATCAATAATCATACCAAATAGGAACAGAATAAGCATCCACAAATCAGAGATGAAATGACAAGTCATTTACATACTTCTACAGAAGATACATCTGTATTCTAAGGCACAAGTCATCTACATACTTCTACAGAAGATACATCTGTATTCTAAGGCACAAGTAAGTGGAAAGTAAAAGAACAGAAGTTATTCCAGACACATAGTAACAATACGAAAGCAGGAGTGGCTATAGTAACAGAACACAAAATGGACTTCAAGATAAAGAATTTAAATCAAAGACAAAGGGGGATATTTTATGATAATAAAAGAATCAATGTATCAGGAAGATATAGCATTTATAAGTAGATTAAAATAAAACTATCAAAACAGGAGTAAAAAAAAAAAAAAGATAAGCCTAAATGAAGAAAAAGAATTCTGAACATTCAGAATACAACATTCCTTCTAAGAGAACAAAAGCACATACAAAATAATACAAAACAAAATAATACATTCCACATGTTTAAGTCACAAACTAAATATCAATACATTTATAAGTGAGACATTTAAAAAAGTGTAACGACAAAAGAACGAAATCAAATCCATTACCAAAAAAAAAAAAGAAAGAAAGAAAGAAAGAAAGAAAGAAAGAAAGAAAGAAAGAAAGAAAGAGAAACCTAGGAAAAGCTACTAAAGAAGAAATTACAATAGAATTTAAATATTTTGAACTGAGTAAAAACACAACACATCAAGCTTCATGAGATGCCAAGGCAATGTTCACAGGGAAAGTCAGAGCTTGAAATGCCATACAGATTACGCATCCCATCCTCAGCCACCAACCTGTTAGTCACAAATCCTTATAAGCTTCCAAGCTTTAAGAAGCTAGTAAAAGAGCAAATTAAGTCTAAAGTGAGAAGGAAAAAAAAATAATTAAAATACATGGGAAACAGTGAATTTAAAAGTTGGTGATTTTAAAACAACCCCTAAAACCTGACAGTTCCTTCTACGGAATGGCCAAGAAAACAAAAAGACACAAATTACAAAAAGCAGGAATGAAGACAACTACTGACCTTTTGAAATTAAAAGGGAATACTATAAACTTTAAACAAATTAGACAATTTATAAAGAATTTTTAAAATGACAAATTACAAAATCTGACTCAATAAGAAAGAAAATCGAATAGATCTGAATATAGCAAATAAGGGAACTGAATTGCTCATTCACACCAAGAGAAGGCCAGAAAGACCTAGTTTCACCAGTGAAGGTTATAAAACAAACAGCAGTTTTTAAATATGTCTTTCAGAAATATAAGGCAACACTAACTTTCATGAAGACAGCAAAGCCAGGCTAAAACATAACAAAACTTCAAGCCAACAGCCCTCATGAAATCAAACATAAAAGTCGTCTAATTTTTTTGCTGTTATTCAGTGTTGTTTAAAAACAAAACAAATTTTCTAAGAAACTAAAAACAAATGCTGTGAATTGGTTCTATGACTTCCTTTTACGTGTACCTGACTAAACTTTCTCAAGAGGAATAGGAAAATAGTAATGCCAAGCCCATCAAGCTCAGTCACCTGCAACAAACACATCTTCAATAGATTATCCCACTATTATGTTGGTTACAATCTAGACCACTACTGGTTTTTTGTGTTTTAACTAAAGGAGAAAAAAATTCACACAAAATGTATTCCAGGCCTCAGGAACAAAAGCCTTAAACTCCTCTAAGTCCCCACCTGTGAACAGACCACCAGGACATGAGGAGCAAGAGGTCCTCGAACAAACACCCTCACCCAGCTCCCTGTTGTAGGGATAAGAGGAAGCAGAGGTAGAATGACAGGCTCAAAACACACTTTAAAGGGTGGGTGCCAAGTTTCAGTCTCCCGAGTTTCCTGCAAAATTAATATAATTCTAAGAAAAATCAAAAAAAAAGAAAGAAAAATCAAACATGTACATGTTTACAAAAAAAAATGACCCCAAGAAAAACTTCCAAACAATGGATGAACATAAAATTAAATTTTTATGCCTAAAATAAAATTAAAAAAAAATCTGCTGTAACTTCAGAATATCATGTCTTTCATGTTCTATAAAAAGAGAAAGAACATTTAGAGGGAAGACTCACTTTATTTGATAATAAGATAACTTTCTATGACAGCTTATAAATTACTGTGCCCCTCTCTCTCTTTACACTTACACACACACACACACACACACACACACACACACACACACACACACACAAACCTGAAAGCCAATGATGCTTTTATGTACTTCTTTAAAGTAGTCTCCAAACCATTTAGTTCTATATTATCTTTCTTACATAAAATGTCTAGAAAAATTTCTAGAAACACAAAGTAGTTAAGTAGAAGATATGCTGCAAGTTACAAAATAGATATTTCAGAATATAAGCTTAAGGGGAGGTAGTGCTGTGATAGGGATAGTTTAGTAGTTAAGAGCTCTGGCTGATCTTCCAGAGGACTAGGGTTCAATTCCCACAACCTACATGGTGGCTCACAACCATTTGGGAATCCAATGCCCTCCTGTATCCACCAGAAGCACCAGGTATGCATGTGGTGCACAAATATTCAGATAAAATACTCACACATTAAGCAAAATGTAGATGAGCATCCTAATATCTTGTCCATGATGGCCTGCTTATCTTCCACAGCCCCAGGACCACACAGTTCCAACTTCTCCAGTACACATATTACTTTGGAAACCATGGCTATAACTATTACTGTTATTACAGAATTGAAGTTTATCCTCATTTAAAAGCTTTAATTCTTCTTTCTAATTGCATTTACATAAATACACACATATAGTTTGAATTCTGTTATTTCTTATTATCTTTTATTTCTAGGCTCTTTAAATTAGAAATATCTTTAAGATCTTGAATCAGTTCTGATATAGTAGTTTATATTTACATATATTATAGTAGTTTATATTGTTTGGGTAGGCAAATGAACTTAGGCTGAAGAAAGAAGGTATTTTTCACAATACTAAAACCTGTTTTGTTTTGTTGTTTTGTTGGAGACAGACTTAACCATGTATCCCTGGAGACCAGACTGGCCTCAAACTCCCAGAGATCTGATCTGCCTGTCTCTGCCTCCTGAGTGCTGAGACTGAAGGCACATGCCACTGATTCCAGCAAGAGTCTGCTTTTTAATATTAGAGGGAGTAGATTATGATATTTCACAAAAGTAAAACGTTTTCTTCATGAGTAAAATAAAAATACATGATACTGTTACTGACTAGTATGAAATCAGGAAGTAGTAATCAGCTTGTATTATATGCATCATTAGAATTCAACAAATCTGTATTGAGCTTATGCAGAAGTTTATCTAGTTTAGATGTGCCTGGCTTTGTATTTACTTATGAACCAATATGAAGTGCACGGCAATGCAAAGTAAAATTCTGCTTGCTAAACCTAAGATTTTGCTGTCCAAGTCTTTCCAGATGTCAGAATCTTGTGCTTACCTATCAAACTTGTTTGCTCCCTTACAATACATAGCCATGTAGTATTCTATGCTGATGTTTCTCAGATTATTAGAGCCACAGGTTGCTCACTGATTACCAACCTCCTTAAGGAAACATTTTACAATTAAGACTCTCCTCTTCAGAGGGGCTGGGGAGGAGACTGTGGGCAGGGACCAGGATCAGGAGTGGGGAGGGACAGAGGGATAGCCAGATGGCATGAGAATGAATGGAAATCTGCAACTGACTGGGTTAGGGAGGTATGGGGGCATCTTGAGGAAAGGACAGAAGGGAGGCACCGAGAATCAACGCGGGTGTCCTTAGCTTTGACTCACAGATTGGGGATATGGAACCTGAAGAGACTACACCTCCTGTAGCCAGGCAGGAGCTCCAATGGAGCGATAGGGATACCAACCTAACCACAAAAGTTTCAACCCAAAATTTATCTTGTCTAAAAAAAAATGCAGGAACAGGAGGACAGAGTAGAGTCTGAGGGAATGGCCAATCAATAACTGGCCCAACTTGAGACTCATCCCCAAGAGCAATTATCAATCCCTGACACTATTAATGGTTCTCTGTTAGGCTTACAGACAGGAGTCTAGCATGGCTGTCCTCTGAGAGGCTCCACCCAGCAGCTGACTCAGACAGATGCAGACACTCAGCCAGCCAAACAGTGGATGGAGCTTGGGGACTCTTATGTAAGAAAAGGAAGAAGGATTGGGGCCCAAAGGGGATAGGAACTCCACAGGAAGACCAACAGAGTCAACTAACCTGGACCCTTGGAGGCTCTCAGAGACTGAACCACCAACCAAAGAACATACATGGGCTGGGCCTAGGCCTCCTGGCACATATGTAGCAGATGTGAGGCTTGGTCTTTATGTGGGTCCCAAACAACTCGGGCTGGGGGGCTATTCCAAAAGCTGTTGGTGTCTGTTGGATATGTTCTTCTATCTGGGCTGACTTACTTGGCCCCAGTGGGAGATCAAGTGCCTAGCCTTACAGAGACTTGATGTGGGAGGGTGAGGTGATACCCAGGGGGCTCCCACCCACTCAGAGGAGTAGAGAGGGTGACTGTGAGGGGGCAGTGAAGAGGATGTAAAATGAGTAAGTTAAAAAAATTAAAGACTGTACTTTTCTCCAACAATTTTTTACCCAGTTGGGGTGGTACTGTTCCTTTAGAGAATACATGTACTCAATTATCTTTTTTTTTTTTTTTTTTTTTACAAAATTTAGGAAAATAACATAGCATATTTTAAAGCAATTTAAAATGTATTTTGCTATATTTGTGTGTGTGTGTGTTGAGCACATGTGAATGTGCACATAGCTAAAAAGTAACTTCGGTTGCAGGGTACCAATCGTCTCTTCTGGCTGGCATTAATGTGAGATACACACACACACACACACACACACACACACACACACACACACATTCAGGCATGCATACATAATGTTAAAAACTCTTAAAAATGGGATGAACTTAAACCGTTTGTTTAAGCTTATTTTTACTCTTGAAGAACTTTCAGAAGTCCACCTTTCTGAACAATTTGAAAACATGAAATAAAAATAAAGAAATTCTGGAAAAACCAGGGATTGGTTGAACTTGGCATATGAAGGAGGACTAGAAACTGCAAATGACTTAGAGACTGTGATAACACTTGGAACTACAATATTTTTGCTTAGAAAACTTCATGTGATTGAAGACACAGAAAACTATAAAGCCAACCACACTTCATGAAAGGGAGGAAGGGAAAGTAAGTGGTCAGTCAGGAAGATTTTTCAAGCCAAAACCATTTTCAGACTGCCTCTCCCTAGATGGTGTAACCATTTGCCTATAACAATGTAACTTCTGCCTGTGCAACAGTAAACAGCATTGTTAACAAAATAGTGTTAGCCATTTCAGATTATTTTAACTTGGGACTATTACGCATATGTAATTACTTATCATACATCTCTAATCAGATTTTCATAGGTAACTTTAATCCTAGCAGTAGTCTTTAAATTGGTTGTCTTGCTCTATTCTAGTATTAAATCCACCATGTTATTCTTCAGAAATCAGAGTCTGCACAGGCAATTTCATGCTTCCTCTGTATCTGAAATGTACTTGTAACTCTCAATTTCTCTTTTCTTTTCTTTTCTTTTCGTTTCGTTTTTTCGAGACAGGGGTTCTCTGTGTAGTCCTGGCTGTTCTGGAACTCACTCTGTAGACCAGGCTGGCCTCAAACTCAGAAATCCGCCTGCTTCTCCCTCCCAAGTGCTGTGCCACCAGTGCCCGAGTAACTCTGCATTTCTATTGTATGTAATTATTTATAAAAGTCTTGGTTTCACATTAGATTATATACAACTTAGTGATAAACACGGTCCCTTATTTTAATATATTCCATGCCTACTACTGTGCCATTTAGTTTTAAATGATGTTACATTGAATTGCTAACCAAAGTTCTTTCCACACATACACACATTCTACAAAACAAACTGGCTTTTAAGAAAACTACTTTCTAGTTTCCTACCAAAAGAAAGAACTAGAGAGATGGCTCATTCCTTAAAGTACTTGCCGTGCAAGTATGCAGATCTTAGTTCGGATCCCTAGCACCCAAGTAAGACATGGGAATGGCAGGTGTGGTGGCACATGCCTGAAATCCTAGCCATGGTGAGGCAGAGACAAGAGGATCCCTGGATCCCAGCTTATCTTGCTGAATTGACTAACTCCAGGGAACCTGTCTTACAATATAAGATAGAGATAGATATAGGGAGGTGACCAACATTAACCCCTCTTCTCCACATGCACATGAACATGTATACATATATGAAACATGCAAAAGCAACACACACACACACTTAGTAGGATTATCTGATCAAGAACTCTTTTTCTTGAGTTATCTGCACTTAAAAGTTTATAATGCTTGAGGTATATTCACACACACACACACACACACACACACACACACACACACAAAGGAAAGTGTTGCTAACTCAAGTACCCACTGTGGTGATGAAGTTACTTAAAACAAGCGAATATAAGAATGGGTATTAAGCAAGAAAAGCCCCTACTGTCAGATCTGACCGTTTCTTAGCCACTACCCCTGCCCCCATCTTCTCATGTAAGCACTGCACTCTGATTTGTCTAATGCGGCTCCTTACTCAGTAGTCTTTTCTGTCCTTGACACTCCTAGGAAGTTTCACACAGCAGCCAGCAATTTTGCTAAAATATACTACTGTTTCTCTCTGATGAAAAACCTTCCAAGAACTTCCTTTTTTCATTCAGAAAAGGGTACAATCTTTAATATCTAACAAGCTTGCATGTAAATTTTAACATTTCTTCACCAAAATTATATCTTGATATTGTTTTCTCCCTCTCAGTAAAATACAAGTCTATATCTTAGTCCATAAAAATATTATTTATAGTATACAAAAATTATACACATTGATGAATAAGAAAATAACTCAGAAATTAAGAGTAGAAGACTCTTGTCTTTCTCTGAATCTAATCTCTACAAATTCTTTTGGTTTGTTTTACAGTGATTTTTTTTTAAGATAGGTGTGTGTATGTGTGTGTGTGTGTGTGTGTGTGTGTGTGTGTGTGTGTGTGCGCGCGCGCGCGCGCGCAAAAGTGCCCAGACAAGCCAGAAGGGACAATGGGGTTTGTTGGAGTTGGAGTTATAAGTGGCTGATTGCTGAGCTATCCATAGTGGGTGCTGGGATCTGAACTTAGGCTCCCTGGAAAAATACTACATCTTACTCTTAACCACTGAGATATCTCTTCAATCCCCCATATCTACAAATTCATAAGCTCAGGATATGAGATGAAGTATTACAGTATTAACTAAGAAGCAGACATCCTATGGAAATTTTATATATTTAGAAGAAAAAGGATTCTAGCTTTAATGATAACAAAACCAACTTCATCTTACAAATCAAGCCAAGGAATGCTTTGGTTGAGCTCCAGGAGAAAATTAACTCCAGTTATAGCTGTTCTGATTCTAACAAGTAAGTGCTTAAATTTGTCAGTGGCAGGAAAAAAAAAAAAAAAAAAAAAAACCTAAGAAATCATTTGCACTCCCTAAAACCAATCCAGTTTTCACTTGAATTTATACAATCTAAAATTGGTGTGATTCATGGTGGCAGATTAAAAACAGCTACACATTTTTGCTGGTTCTCATTGAAGTAGTTTAATGTTCCTCTTTGATTTTGGGCTGATTTTTGTAACTTGCATGGCAAGTAAAATACAGTAGAAACATCCTCTGGGATACCAGAAATGTTGGAGGATCATGAAGAAGCCATGTAAGTGGTTCTGTACACAGGTGTTGCTGCTGCTGTACCCAGCTTTCTTCTGGATATCTCTATCAAGCTATTTATCTGTCTGAAACTAGCTTGGATCCACCAGCCAATACCTTCAAGTAACCACCAGCAAAATCACATGACCAAAGCTAAGTACCAACTGAATTTCTGATCAACAGAATTACAAAACATAAAAAAAAGGTTACTATTTTAAGTCATACTAAGTTCTAGGGTTAGTTTGTTACATAGCAACAGACATTGGCAGCAAGTAGTTTTCAAAGATGCATTTAACAAGCGTTAGATGGCAAGGGGTACTTGAAGTGAGTTTATAAAGTCAGGAAATAAAGCTGTTGCTGTTTTTCATATTCACTGTGGGTCTGAGGCTTGGGGAAGCAACTTGACATAACTGATCATTAAGGAATGAGAGCATTATGGGCAGAAGAAAATACTCATAATCCTAGCAACAGCAGCAGAGTGAGAGATTAAAATGTATCTAAACATGAAAACCTGGGCAACAGGACATGAAATATTGTGTTCTTGATGATCTATTTGTACAGAAAAAAGAAAAAGCAAAAAATGTAACTGGAATACAAAAATTAAACAGACAAGGATACAAGAGATTATACACTTTCTCTTAATTCAGTATCAAGAAGAAATATTGGCCAAACAATGTAGAATGGCAAGAACACAGGCTTTAAAATTATAATTTTACAGTCACTAGTAGTTGAGCAGCTTTAAGCTATTAGTTTCTTTGTGATGGTATCCTTAAATATAAAGTGAGGACAAATAGTATTGAGTGCACATATTTTTAAAATACTAGGCAATATACATGAAATCAATATAAGATAAAGTTTTTGAATAAATATTAACAGTTGTGTGATAAATGTGATATGGATGAAACTATTTTTAAACTATTATTACTAGTTACTGCTATGGATAAGCTGCAGAGTACCTCTATGTGGCAGACACTTTGTTAACTGTATTATATAAATGTTAATTTTCACTACATTCTTGATGGGCAGAGATTAACCTTCACACATTTAGGAAATGCTTGAATAAATAGTCAAACTAATTGTTTAACAGCACTGTAAATTATGGGAGATATGAGTATACAGAAAATTCCTATATTAGAAAGATAAAATTTTCTATTATCATTGATAGGAAAAGTAGCTAACAACTCTGATGTATATTACTACCTCTTATACATTCATAATTTTCATTCAAATCATGCAAAATACATACTCATTAAAAAAACAAAACCTTACTGAATACCTACTAGGTGTTTAACATTGTGAACTCAATTATGCCAAAGACAAGATGGTTTCCCTGGCCTAATCAACTTGCAGGATGTTACAGAATAGAAGCCTTTTCAAAGAGGTGAAGTCATTTTCTCAAGAGTAACACAGCCAAAAGGAGACATATGAACTCAAATGTTACTCTAGATCTACATTCTTAACTTCTATTCTCAATGCTTCAAAAATGGTATTTTAAAATAAAAAATTCCACAATTCCTGAGCACTAAAGAAACTGAATGAAAAATGGTGGTTATCCCAAATACAGTTTTCTACTACCTGAAACATTTAACTCATCACTTAAGCAATCATATTGCCAGACAGGAATGAGTGTTGAGAGTGATGTGACCATAGAGAAGCAATAATTAAGAACAACAAAAAAGATTTAAAGATGGAACAAAACTAGATCTTTGTGTAAAGCAAAATGAGTGGGCAAATTATAAAGATGCCACCTACAGGATAATTAACAGAATACAGACAACTAATTTAGAAGTTAGAAACAATTCTTAACCTCCTTTATTAGGAATTAATTCAGAATAAAATTATTCACCAATAAAATATTCACATTGGGTCTTGCTCTACCCATTTTAAGGCTAAAACTGTCCAGAACTTGATTTTCAATACATGTACAACATATATGGACTTCCTACACAAGTGAATCTAGTCTGACAGTGTTAATTGGGTCACACCACTTAATAATACATAATATTTTAAAGAAATGTATTCAGGCCAATCAGTTGAGGTCTAAGACTACAAACCCTACATGGGAAGTCAAGTAGATACAAAGTGACTTCTAAGGCCAGTGAGATAGTTGGGTAGGTAAGGAAGAATAGAACCCACATGGAGGTAGATAAACCTAGAAATCACGTAAAGGTGGACCAAGAGAATCAATTCCACAAAGCTGTCTCTAACCTCGATATATGTGCATTGTGGCAGGCACATCATAACTAACAAACCTCTCTCTCTCTCTCTCTCTCTCTCTCTCTCTCTCTCTCTCTCTCTCTCTCATATGCACATACACATATACACACACACTTAATTCTTTGAATTATCTAACTTCTACAACAGCAGAAAAGGCTCTTCTGTTTATAAGAATTTAAAGAGTATCAGAACACCTAAAGTACAAGGCAAAAATAACTAAATTTCATCTGTTTTCAAGCCACAGAGAGGAGAATAACAGAAAACGTAAGAAGGAGGAAAATTTTCATAAAAAAATCTTGATATGAATTGTTAGCAATTATAAACATTTAAAGATTATTCTGGTTACTAGAAATAATGACCAGGTTACTCATGAAAACAAAGGAAGTAAAATCCTTGCCTCATAAAGATAACATCACTGTCATACAGAAGTGGGTTTTAGAATTGTTTACAACAAACCTTGTCCTTAAAATGTACTTCTCTTTAGCTTTGTCAATGGATATTATTGGAAAGTACCTAGAGTAATTAAAGGTGGGTGAAAATTAATATTTCAAATCATCTAAAAATGCACTGTCCTATTATTAGCCATACTTTACAATTTGCACTATCAAAGGCAAGATAAAGAAAGGTAATCAGTTTTACAGGGGTTTGAATTTGGCATTTACCAGTACCAACAAAATTGCCACAGCAATTAAATCTTAATGTAATAACTCTATTTAATAAATAAGGCGAGACATGACTAAGATGAGAAAGCCTCAAAAAGCCTGTTACTCGCCTAATCTGGAAAAATGACTAAGATGAAAAGCTAAAATCTGTGTGTTGTATGGTAATGCCAACTACCAGCCATAATGGCAGTGATATTACAGACGTTATTCTCTACTGTGGTCTATATTTTTATAATAGGTGAGAAGTATCATACTTGATAATGGTCAAAGAAAACAATCCAGTTTTGTTTTATATACAGCTCTTAAGAGACCAAACATTACTTCTAGGAATATATTCCAAAATTGGTTCATTTCTCATGAATTATTCCCTTACTATTAATAGCATGATTTTTCTAAAACAGGAGACAAGAGTAAAGAAATTACTAAAAATCCAAAACAACAACAACAACAAAACAACAAAACAACAAAACAACAAAACAAAACAAAACAAAAGGTCAAAACCGTAAGGTTGAGGAGATGGTTTGGTTTGTAAGTGCTTGCCACACAAGCATGAGGACCTGGGTCAGGGTGGTGGTATACACCTGTAACCCTACATCTGAGAAGCCAGAAACAAGATTTCTGCAGCTAGATGCTCTGTTAGTTTTATCCAATCAGGTTCAGTGACAGACACTGTTTCAAAAAAAAAAAAAAAGAAGAAAGGGAGGGAGGGAGGGAGGGGGCTAAAAAATAGTAGGTGGAGAATGACAGAAGGCACTCAACACTGGCCTCAGGCTTCATTACGTACACATAAAATGAGCATGCAATGTACACATGCATGTAACACACACACTAAAGATCAAAGGACATTATAATAAAAGATTAATATGGAATATGGGGAGTAATAGAAACTGGTAACTATCTTAAGAACCATAAAGAGAAAAGGTTCTTGGAAAATAAAATGACAAAACACTTACTTTACTTCATTAGTGGATCATAATTTATCTAATTATCACTGAAGTTTTAAAGCATTAGTCAATTCTATGTTCTTTGTTATCCACATTCACCTTGGAAAGGAAGGATTTTCATTAAATAACCTTGTAAACTATAGAATTTTAAGTTTTTGATACATTAATTCTCCTTTACCTAACTGAAACAAAACTTTTGGCTACTTTTTAAGAGTTACAAAATTGAAGAAGTAGTGACAATACAGACTTAATTCAATAAGCTCTCAAGCCTTTCTTTTGTCTCAGCAAGAATAATTAAATCTATTTTTAAAAAAAGGTTCAGAGAAGCTGTAAATATCTTTCCAACTAAAGCAGATATTTAGTAAATTTAGAGTATCTTCTGCTTAAAAAACAAAACAATTAAATAAACTTTTAAAAAGAGAAACTGTGCTACGTGGCTATTAGCTACTTTTATTAGGAACTTCGAATTTATATAAAGTAAATTTTGAAAAAAAAAAGACAAGGGCATGGTGGCACACACTTTTAATTTCAGTACCCAAGAGACAGAGAGGCAGAGGAATCTCTGGTGAGTTCCAGGTTTGCCTAGGCTACACAGTGAATTCAGGCCAGCAGCTAGAGTTTGAACAGTTAAAATTTATCTCCAAAAAAAGTGACAGCTATCACAAACAAACAGCTAAGTATAGTTGTTTTCAACATATTTTTATTCTAGAGATAAGGATAATGAATTGGAAACTGTACTGGCTAGTTTTGTGTCAACTTGAGTTATCACAGAGAAAGGAGCTTCAGTTGGGGAAATGCCTCCATGAGATCCAGCTGCAAGACATTTTCTCAATTAGTGATCAAGGGGGAAGGACCCCTAGTGGGTGGGACCATCTCTGGGCTGGTAGTCTTGGTTCTATAAGAGAGCAGGCTGAGCAAGCCAGGGGAAGAAAGCCAGTAAAGAACATCCCTCCATCAGCTCCTGCTTTTTGACCTGCTTGAGTTCCAGTCCTGACTTCCTTGGTGATGAATAGCAATATGGAAGTGTAAGCTGAATAAACCCTTTCCTCCCCAACTTGCTTCTTGGTCATGATGCTTGTGCAGGAATAGAAATCCTAAGAAGAAACTATATGCTTTCCTTTATCCTGTATTTAATAAATATATTTTCCCTCAAATTCAATGTACATGTATTATATACTTTTTTTAAGATCATGAATAAAAATGGGTTTTGGAAAAGTCAATATATATGTAGCAAACTGTGCCATGTTCTAAAACTTCTTCATAAAACTTTACTATATAGTTTAAAAAACTATAGCAGTGATGCCTACTATCAACAGATTTAAAGAATCTAAACAATTTTTTGAGATGAACTACAGTAGATAATAGAGATATTTGCCATGTGTGACCCTAACATGGCTCAGATTCCTACCAAATGAGCCATGAAATAACGTATTTTGATTAATGGGTCGTGGGTGAAAGTGGGTGAAAGTCATTTCACAGCTAAAAAAAAAAAAATTTTTTTTTTTTTTTTGAGACAGGGTTTCTCTGTGTAGCCTTGGCTGTCCTGGAACTCACTCTGTAGACCAGGCTGGCCTCGAACTCAGAAATCTGCCTGCCTCTGCCTCCCGAGTGCTGGGACTAAATGCGTGTGCCACCACGCCCGGCAACAGCTAAAATATTTAAAAGTCAAAGGAAGACCCCCATCTGTTTATTTCTGTATTGGGTCCTAGTGCTCCAGATGCCTAGCTGAGCAGGATGGCAGAAACTCTATTGGTGTGGCTTTCTGAGATACGGTGTGGAGAGCATCTATTCCTTAGCTGACTGTTGAATAAGTAACTTAAGCCACTGGACACTGTAGGATTAATTTATCTTAGTCTGACTAAAACATGGTTTATCAATACTAGATAACAATCCCCAAGATGTGACCATGGCTTTTATAGTTGATGCTGTATGGTATGCCTTTCTGTAATTAACTCAGAAGGGCCTAACATGGAGTAAATATAATCTTATTTAATCTCCAATACTCAACCACATACATTAAGAAAACTAGGCTGGATGCAGTTCCAGGTGCCTGTAGTCCCAGCACTTGGAAAGACGACATAGTTTCAAGCCAGTATGGACAATATAAACATAACCCCTGGAGTTGTTAGTTATATAATGGCATTCTATCCTGAGAAAGCAGTCATTCTCCTATATAACAATAAATGATCACTACATTTAAGACTGACACTATTTTCTAATATACAGTTCACATTCAAATTTCCCCATCTGTACCAATGATGTACTTTAAAAGGATAATCTAGGATCAACCAATAAAGGATCCAGTTGCATTTAGTTGTTATGCCTCTTTTAGTCTCCTTGAATCTGGAACAGTTTCTACCCTTATCTTTAATCTTTCAAGATGCTGACATTTGTGAAGCATTAGTATCATTATTTTACAATGTTTAACAACTTTACACTGCTCTGGTTTTTTTTTCTTCTCATGGTTAGACTCAGGTCAAATTATATAAAGATAATTAGAGGAAAAAAAGTAAATGATAACTCATCTTCTGAGCAGTGGGGACAAGAGAAAGAGAGGATGGGGGTGATGGTAGTGGGAGACCCCACCCACACTGGGTAGGATCTTTTCATGCTTTCTACCACGGCCACTAGCTAATTCTACTCTGGCCAAAGAAATGCAACCTGTGACTAACTGTCATCTTTGACTGTTTTATACACAACTCAAACTGATTATGTTTAAAACCTACTTTAGCCACAAAAGTTACTGTTGCTCCTCTAAGTCCAATTATGTCTAACTCAAATGTCAGTACTTCATCCCGTATGTAAAGCATAGTCAAGACACTTGTCTCTGCTTTAACCCTACACATGAAGTAAGACACCAGGAAGCCTGTTAAGTTTTACTATATTTCTTAAACATATTCTCTTCCATCCTACTGTACTGCCTTTGTTCTGGGATCTTAGAGCTGCTTCTCTCCTTTTCAATAGTCTAGCTGGTTTCCTGTCTCTTACTCTTATCATTTAGAGAGACCTTCTTCACCGTGTAAGAGTAACTTATCTACAAACAAGCTTGATCAAATGACTTCCTCTTAAAATCCCTCAATGGCTTCCCCTTAAAGCACAGGATAAAGGGAAACTGCATTTCTTATCTATATCTCCAGTAACTGACAAGCATTGATAATACTGTCTTCAGTACACTGTTCTGCTAACTTTAGTTATTAGCCATCACTTTTATGCCTGTTTATTTCATGGAGAGAAAAATTACATTTGAAGTTCACTAACTTTTTCCTAGGTAATAATCAAAATAATTTGATCAGAAAATATATAATGAACCTCTAAACCATGTGAAAGGTGTTGGTATTAAGTAATGTGAAAGACACAAAAGAAGTTATATACCCTAGGAAAGTCTTGGAGAATTCTAGAATAGATTATAAACTTATTTTTTTAAAGGGGCACATGCAATTACATAACAAGGTAGAAATTTACAATACTCATAAAAAGATTCAGATAAGGTCAGAGGAAGGAAAAATTATTTCTGAGAAAGGTTAGAAAGAAACCAGACAAAATTTCCTAGAGGAGGTGGTGTTGGCAGCCTTTATAAACAGACTCTTTTTAAAAAATTTTTTTAATTAGATATTTTCTTAATTTACATTTCAAATGCTATCCTGAAAGTTCCCTCTACCCTCCCTCCAACCCTGCTCCCCTACCCATCCACTCCCACTTCTTGGCCCTGGCGTTCCCCTGTATTGGATAAACAGACTCTTCATGAGTACACAGATAAAACTGCTCCCAGAAGCCATGTTATTAACAAAAATCCTAGTATCAGGGATACCTCTGCATGAGCTATCATGGTCAAGGAGGTAACAGAAGCCCTCAAAACAATACAAGCCATTGCCAAACTAAATGGCAAGACTATTGCTAAAGACACCACATAGTCTGGCTGCAGAACATAGAGACATCAAGATGGACCTGAGCTAGTAGCTAGTAGCTTCCTCCTTGTTGGCTAGCTTTTCATGTGAGGCTGCTATGAGAGAAAAGCTATCAATGGACTTATCCAGGAATGGTCTGTGCATGCTAACAGTGACCTGCAAGTAAATATGTGCCCACTAATCCAATAGTGGCAGAACTCTTGAAGGACACCAATTGCTTTCAGATTGGATTTGAAGCCTGCTCCACAGGAGGGAATTCATGGCTGGGGAGATCATAGGTCCTAGGAGGTACCTACTACTGTTGTTTTGCTAAATGGACATGTAGACAGATTGTCTTCTAAATATTTTCGTTTATACCTTAGATTAGAGATGCTCTCTACCATGGTCAGAGAAGATTCTTTTTGTCATAAGCAGTGGTTAATTCTGAAATTTATTAACTGGTCAGAGCTCCGAGAATAATTGACATGGAGTACCTAACTGGTACATGTATATCAACATCTCCCACCCACAACTCCACAAGTCTCAAGGAACACTGAAGAAGGAACAGAGAGAAGTTAAGAACCAGAGAATGGGGAGAAATGCTGTGATACACTGCCTTCTAAACATGACATGGCTATTGGTGCAGTTACTACATGAGACCTATGCAAGAGAGCCATACACATTTGAGAACAACTTGGGAGGGGCTCATGAAGCTCCACCCCTCTCTGAAGAACTATTGACAGCTGATGGCTACTGGAGGAAGGGAAGTAATTTTTCTTATTATACAGCCATTGGTAAACTGTGTTACAAAAATAACTACACTGACACTCATGCAAGTAACTAACCTCAGTAGGGCTAAGATACAACAACAAACTAAATAAATTAAAACACATAAAGTAGGAAAGAGATGTTCAAGGAAGAAGTGGTCCTGAGAGTATAAAGCGTAATTTAACATAATTATCCATTGTGTGTATGAATATAATCAGAATACGTTACATATGTGTATATGTGTGTGTGTGTCTATATACACATATAACAGTTTCATGCATGCAAATAATAAAAGCTGTTTTTAAAGGAGAAAGGAGGTTTGGGCATGAGTGTGAAGAAAACAATCATACTTGCTCCCAAATCAATTTAAGCCAACTATACTAAACAATGTTCCTACACATAAGAAACCTTCATTAAATATACTTTATTAAAACAGAAACTGAAAAGATGGAAGGTATTAAGTGGATACAAATTTAGAATCTAATGAATATCTTTTTTGATAACGTTCTTCAGGTGTTACGTCCTCTCTATATGTCTTCCAAATGGAACATTTTCTCACCCAGTGGTTCTCAAACTGTGGGTCACAACCCCTTTGGGGGTCCAACACCCCTTTCTTGCTTATCAGATTTAACAATGCAACCCATAACAATAAAATTAATTATGAAGTAGCAACAAAAAATAATTTTAAGGAACTAACTGTATTAACAGGTCACAGTATTAGGAAGTTGAAAACCACTGAACTAACCAGTTCCTAGCATATTTTCCAGATTCTGAAGTCTTCATAGAATGTTTCTAGATTTGTGAATATATTGATTTTTTTTCTTGTTAGTTGAACCAAGAATTTCACAAAGAGAAAACAGAAGGCGGGACTGGTATAGTGGTCAGTGTTAACTGTCAACTTGTCAAGCATCTAGAGCTGCCTGGGAGACAGGCATCTGGACATGCCTAGCAGGGATTATCTCCAGTGCCTTGGTTGAGGTCTGAGTCCCTTCCTACCCTGCAAGTCTTTGGTTGGGATCCTAGATTGGGTAACTGGAGAAAAAAGCAGTAACATTGCTCCCTGCTTCCTGATTGCACAATATGCCATCTTTTCCAAGCTCCTACTGCCTTAGCTTTCTTGCTGTGATAGATTATACCCTGGAACTGTGAGCTGAAATGAACTCTATCTCTTCTGGGTTGTTTTTGCCAGAGTATTTTTATCACAGCAACAGGAAAAGAAAACAGCCAGAGAGATGGCTAAGTTGGCAAAGTATTTGCCATGAAAGTTTGAGTTCTGACTTTCGTCCATCAGAACACACATTTTAGAAAAAACAGGCACAGTATGTTTGCTTGTAATCCCAGCACAGGGATAGCAGAGGCAAGGATGATCCTTTGGGCTTGCTCACCAACTAACCAGTCCAGCCAAAGCTGGAAGTTCAAGGTTCAATGAGAGACTGTCGCAAAAGATAAGGTGAAGAACTAAGAGATGCACATGCTATCAACTTCCAACCTTTACACAAATGTGCGCAGATGTGAACAAGCAACCATTCTCTCTCTCTCTCTCTCTCTCTCTCTCTCTCTCTCTCTCTCTCTCTCACACACACACACACACACACACACACACACACACACACACACACAAATACAAACACACATGCAGGAAAATAACAAACGAATAAAGTAAACCAATACTTAAAGATCTATCTCAAATACAGTTTACTACATAGGCTTCTAGCATAAATGTATCTATTTTTAACTCTTGGCTTCAACTCGTTCTGAAAGTTTAATATTCTCTCTTCCTCAAGAACTAGTTCAGTGTTCTATCTTATATAATAATTACTGTATTTAGAGACAGATTACTAGTACCTAAGTGTAGTAATATCAGCTCCCACACCTCTCTTTTCCTTTACTTGCTTTCTCCATCACTCCAAGAAAAACAACAACAACAATAACAATAACAAACCAACACACAGAACAAGAGATGGGAAGTTGGCCATGTGGCTAAGTTTGCAGGGCCAACAGGAGAACCTAAGCTTGGTTCCCAGAACTTATATAGACACAGTAGTAGTAGTTCCAGCATTCCTTCTGTGAAGTGGGAAAAGGAAACTAGAATCCTTGAACATTTGTGGGACAGTTAGACTGACTTATGTAATGTGTGTACATGTACATAAACAGATACAGTAATTCAGATACAGTTCAGTGGTAGAGCTTTGGCTTGCGCAGGAGTCCATGGGTTTGATGATCGGCACTGAAAATTAAAAATTGTTTCCTTGAAGAGAGGAGAGGTACAACCTACTAAAGCAATTATTTTTCAATCAGCAGATGGTGTTTAACAATTTCTCTATATCTAAGTAGATGAAATTTTTGTTGTTGGTTTTCTTTTAGATTCATAACTATTTTAGCCAATTATTTACCAACAATACTGTAAATGAATATTCTAGCAAATGCATTTTGATGCTCCTCAAATTCTCTTAAGGTTAAATTCTTAGAAGTGGGATTCATGAGAAATGCTTATTTTAAATTTTGATAGAGAACAAGACAAATTATCCTCCAAAATGATTGGAATTCATACTCTTCTGCATTTCTAAATTATCAACCTTGGAGAGGGGTGGGAAACAGAGACAGCAGCAAAGTCCTGATATCTGTTTCTCCAATCTGCTGACATATGACATGAAATTCACCCAGTGGGCTGGGGTTGGGGCAGGCAGCAGGGCAGGCAAACACTAACCAGTATTTTTCCAAGATACCAAACCAATCCTCATTAGAAGGTGGTTCTTGCTCAGCAACTTCAAGAAAGCCTCAAGGGTATTTTGGCACTTAGTATCTGTGGGTTCCAACTAGCCACACTGAATGGCCCATTAAACCACATTGCTAGATGCAACTTACATGAAAAAACAAGGAAACTAAAATTAGAGTTTACAGATCAGTTTTCAATGCCTAAAGTCCTTCAGTAATATGTGAAAGCTATCTCTACTATCTATTTTAAAATAATAATCTCCTTTTGCAAATAACTATATTTCTTACTTTTCTATTGCTATGAAAAAAGACACTATGACCAAGGCCACTTATAGAAGAGTTTATTGGGGCATTGCTTAGAGTTAAGGAAGGATAGGGAGGCAGGGAGTGGGAGAGAAAGGAAAGAGGACTAACTGGGAGGGGCATGGGCTTATGTAACCTCAGTGCCTACCCCCAGAGACACACCTCCTCCAACAAGGCCACACATCCCCAATCGTGTTCCCAAATCATTGTGCAAACTACAGATTGAGCATACAAATATATGGGCTTATGGGGTTATTCTTATTCAAACTGCTATACTGTACCACAGTGCCCAGTTTTCTATTGAAATTGCTATGATTTTCAGATGTACTGTCAAGTTTTTATTTAGTTTATGTATTGTTTTCAACATCTGATCTTTGGTAGCTTTTTTGAGACAATTAAGGTTTTTTTATTCCTTATTGTAAATGTAATATATATTTATATTATAAATACTGGAGCAATAGATAAAAGGAGATTGTGCCTGTGATTCCATCGCCCCACTCTAATTACTATATTTTTACATGGGGGGGGGTCTTTTCTGAGCAAATGCATTTCAGTTTTAGTCATATTCTGCATCTGTAGGAATTGTTTTCTTAAGGTAGGAAATGACATATGATATAATACTTCTTAATTTTTTAACTTTCAGTTGGAATTCTAAGTACAAATACTATTTTAATCACTGGAAGCTACATAAATAATACTGCCCTTTGCCTATGATGAATATCCTATAATGAACATGTAAAATAATCTTGCAAAGACACTGTAAAAATAAAATGAGAAATTAGATAAATGAAAACTTACAGCTTAGGGTTATAAAACCATAAAAAGCCTAATTCTCTTTAATAAATTGTTAAAGATCTATTTCTATTTTTAGTGTATGTGTGTATGTGTGTGTACCCACACGTGTGTGAAGGGCAGAATTTCAGATCCTCCTAGAGCTGAAGTTAGAGGATACCAGACATGGGTGCTGGAACTGTCCTCAGCAAGATTAGTACGGTGGCGCATACCTTTAATCCCAGCACTCGGGAGGCAGAGGCAGGCGGATTTCTGAGTTCGAGGCCAGCCTGGTCTACAAAGTGAGTTCCAGGACAGCCAGGGCTACACAGAGAAACCCTGTCTCAAAAAACAAAACAAACAAACAAAAAATAGTACGAGCTTTTAACCACTGAGTCATTTCTGTAGCCCTTAGAAAAATTACTTCTGAGCCATCTGCTAGTCCCTGGAATACTTCTTCTGTAATAAAGGTATCATTACACTTAAATCTAAGTCACTGAGCAGTTTAGAACCTTGCCAGGGCTATCACATTGCCTTTGAGTTTGTTAGAAATGCAAACTGTCAGACCCTACTCTAGATATGATTCATAAGCTACATTTAGCAAGTTTGAGAATAAGCTCAAAGTAGTGCTTTTTAAAATTTTGCTACCTACTTGAATGGCCTGGAAAAACTAAACAAGAAAAATAGAATCCTAAGGGAATCCATATCTACCAGTCACCACTTGTGCAAAAGCCATTCCATGTCATTTTTAGCAATATACTAGAAAACACAACCAAAGTGCTGGGGAGATGGCTCAGTTGCTTAAAGAGCTCCTTTGTGAGCATGAGTGCCAGAGTTCAATGCCTAAAACCCAATGTCTAAAACGTTCTGCATGAACTTTCACATAATCACAGAGCTGGAGAGCAGAGAACCCTGGGCCTTGCTGACCAGCCAACCCAACGTTTGTGGAAAGTTCCTTTGAGGCCTTATCCTCAAAGGTGTCTGAGAAACAACATTCAAGGTTGTCTTCTGGTCTCAATACCCACACTTACACCTTTACACACACCCATGTGAGTATGTACACAGACAAAATGGAAGGAAGGAAGATGAGGGAGGAAGAGAGGGATAGAAAAGAAAAAAAAAATAAAGCCAAATGTAAAATTATACTATAGTATATCTTTGGGGCTGGAAAGAAGAAATTTCATACATATTTTTCATAGACTTATTTTCTCACATCAAGATATCTTAAAATCAATCACTTCACCAAGAACCAACATTCTAGGAAATACTAAAAGCATACTAATCCCTAACCCAATGCCCCTTTTCTTCAGCAGCTATATTTAGGAATAACTTAGTATCTACTGAAGACTTAGTAAGAAACTTCAATAAAACACAATGTTGAGTTATAGTCAGGTCAGTTGGTTTATTTAATTAAGGTAAACAGTTAAAAGAAAACTATTAGTGGGAGATAGACTAGTCTATTTGACCAAAATTTCACCTCATTTCATACTCTAAGTCAATAATCTTAAGGTACTAATAGTAAGTAACACAAAATGTATTTTGGCAAGAAAAACATTTTTATAATACTAAATATTGAACCTAGATATACAGGCAGGATTGACAACACTCTACCACTGACTACATCCCCTTCCTCCCTTCCTTCCTTTCATTTCTCTAAGCACACATACACACATGCACACACACACACACACATGCACACACACATTCATACATGTATGCACATATGCATGTGGAGACAGGACAGAGGTCAATGGTAGATTATCTTCCTCAATTACTTGCCATCTTATTTTCTGACTGAACCCAAAGTTTATTGATTTGGCTGGTCCAGCTGACCAATGAGCTCCAAGGATCTGTCTATATCTGCTTCCTTTCCAGGACTGAGAATACAGCTATCACCACACCCCACTTTTGTAGAGATATGGGGAATCGGAACTCAAGTCTTCAGACTTTCAGGATAAGCTCTTTACTGGTTGAGATGTCTTCCCAGCCTCAGATTTCCTGGTCTACACGAACAGTGTAGATAAGCTCAGATTTCCTGGTCTACACGAATGGTGAGATAACAAATATTGTTTTAAGCTGTTAATATTGGTGTAATTTGCCATACAACAACTAATAAACAACAGAGGTTTTAAGATACTTCGATTTAGTGATAGGGTCTCAATAAGCAGCTCAGGCTGCCTCTGAACTCATGACTGGAACTAATCTTCTCTGACCCTCAGCATTCTGAGTGCAGGGTTGCTGGAGAATACTACTATACAGGCTAAAGATTACCATTCAAGATCACCCATATACTATTCTTAAGAGTTTTTCTCCTCTTTGTTTGGCAGTGTTGGGGACAACAACAATACCAAAACCCTTTATCTATAGCATCTATAATGATTTGAATAATAAATATCCTCTATAGTCCTGGGTATCTGGCTATTTAGTCTCCAGTTAGTGGTGCTATTTAGATGGGTTTAAGAGGTGTGGTCTTACAAGAGGAAGTATGTCAGGAAGTATGGGTGTGGACTTGGAGAGTTTAAAGAATTGAACCATTCTTAGCTTGTTCTCTCTGCTTACGGTTCAAATGGAGCTTCGGTTGTTTGCTGCCATACCTCCCAACTATAACGGGACTCTTATCCCTCTGGAACATAAGCCCAAATAAACTCTTTGATAAGTGGTTGTGAGGATGGTATTTTACCATAGCAATATAAAAATAACCAATCCTTACATTATCCTTATCCTTGTGTTATAATTATTATATTTAGGAGCACTTCTATTTACAGTATTTCAACTGAATCTTATATACAACTGTCCATGTTCTGTGGTGATATAATTTAGACTCATATTCTCTATTTAAGGATTGCGTGGTTTAATTGAATATACTTTATATACTGAAATTCTTAAAAAGTTGTTCATTCTCTCATATATCTGGCTATTTAGTTTATTATTTATCCCCTCCCTTTTAAAGTTTCCTTCCTTTTAGAAGTTGTGCGCGCACATGTATGCACAGAGAGGAGCTGTGAAAGCCAGAGTAGGAGCTGGGAAGTAGAGTTTAGACAGGCTGAAGAGGTCAGCGGATGGGAATAAGAACAGTAATGAGAGAAGAAATTATGACCAAAATAATTTTTACTGCATACAAAGAAACTGTCAAAAAATAAAAATAAGGACAGTTCGAAAAGCACACTGGGATGTTGTAGAATCTCCTCAAGTATTCAGACTCCCAAAAAACAGCAGTCTAGAGTATTATCATAAAGGAAGGAGGAACATAAAACCAAAAGCAAGTGAGTCATTTAAAGACATTATTTAAGTAATTGCTTCACTACTCATCTAAAGTCTATTTTAAACTGGTCTTTTAAAATTATTCACTTCAAATATTTACTGAGCAGCTACTAAGTTCTAGAAACCATACTTGATGCTGATTGAGGTGAGAAGAAACAGTCTTAACTGAAGCCTTTCCTGCTCTCTCAAAGAGTCCTAGGCTGGCAAAAGAAGGTGACTAAGCCATAACATAATAGACATTATAATGAAGGGAAGAGAAGGGAAGAAAAGGATGAAAAAGAGAATGATAAATCCTATTTTAAAAAGATAAGGAAGGCACTACATAAAGGAACTAGTTGAAATTTGTTAGATTTCCTGCCAAACAGAAAAATCAGTATTCCAAAGCAAAATGGTGGAAAAATCATGCTGAGATACAAATAAAATTCATATAGATTCTTGTGTCAAAGGACAGCTAGGACTAATCTACTTTTTAGAACTTCGATCACAAATAAAACAAGATACACACAATTAGCAAGTACTATCTGGCTGATACTGTGCTAGGTACTAATATTAAAGCAGAAATATAATATTACATCCCTAGCCTCAGGAAACTTAATAGTCTTACAGAACTAAGAAGCATGCATCATTTTAATTACAGTAACTCTGAACTGCCTGTGAAACTTCTCTATCACTTTAGAGGCACATTCTTTATCATCATTAGTTTCTGATGTGTAGAGATAATCCTAAATCTATAACCAAAACTGTAATGAAACTTGATAAAATTAACATTATTGCTATGACTATCATTCTTTTTTCATAGCTCTAAGGTATGTATTACGACTTACTCATGCATAGACCAATTTACCATACATTTACTTAAAATTTTTTTCAAAACACAAAGCTAATTTATTGTACAAGCATGTTTTTGCTTGCAATCTTAATCTATACCATGTGTGCCTGGTTCAAGAAGGGGTCTGAAAGAGGATGTTGTTGTTGTTGTTGTCTTTAATTGGGAGTTACACCACTATGTGGGCACTGAGACATGAACCTTCTGTCCTCTGAAAGAACAGCCAATGGTCTTTATAGCTGGTCCATCTCTTCAGCCCCTAACTATAATTGTTACTTAATCTGGAAAGTGAAGTTTTGCAAGGTCATGTCCAGAGCTGACATTTAGTAATTTTCTTCTGCAAAGCTGATATTGGTGAAGGTGTGTCAAGAAGACAAGTTATTTGAACAATATCTTTTAATGAATATATTTTCAAATACACTGGAGAATCATGCAATGCTGCCTGCATTGGATACCATTCTGGGCCACAAGTCTGCACACTCCTTTGCAACTAGACCTGTGATAGTAGAACTTTTCATCTCACTTTTATTGTTTACTATGACCCCTGCATTATCTTCAAAATAAGAAACACCCATCTTTTCTTTGCTATGACATTTATGGTTGAATTACCACTACTGGATGGACCTTTTCCCTCTAGTTCTGGTTTGCCCTTAAATAGGGCTTAAAACTAACGATGTTGCCTCCTGTCTTGGCATTTGGGTTCAAACCCACCACTGAAGGCACTTTAAAAACTTGCTTTCCCCAAGGCTCCACATACTATGGCTTGTAGAACACTACAGCCTTCAAACTCCTCAGCAGCAATGAAGGTACGGTCAGGCTGAGTGCTCAGCTGTGCTGGCCCAGCTGCATGCCCGCCCCGCCCCAGGCACTGTGCTCTTACTCCTAGCCTAAGCCAACCACCACTAGCCACCACTGAGCCAGCACGGACCACCATTAGTAGTAAAATGGAAGACTTTTAGGAAATACATTTTCTACTTTCTAAATCAGAAAGAAACAGAAAGACTTTGGTTTAGGTGATTATGTATTCTATAAACAAAATACAAATATTACTAATGTAATTATCATCTTAGGTAGGCATTAAGTACCCCTACTCTATCACATTATTTTATAAAGAAAAGAGTACTGAAACAAGTTCTAATTCATCCACCTAATAATACAATCTAAGATAATCTGAGTACTAACAGATTTCTCAACTCCGCATATATGTATGCTTTAAAAGTACTATTTATACACGCACGGGGCTGGAGAGTTGGCCTGGAGTTAAGAAAATTGGGACTTTTGCAGACGACCTGAGTTCTCAATACCCAAATGGTAGCTCATAACCATCAGTAAACTCCAGTTCCAGAGGAGAATCAAACATCTTTTTAGCTGAGGGTATCAGGCAAACATGTGATACACTCATATCTCACACACATAGGCAGGTAAAACATTCATAAATACAAAATAAAAAAATACACTTTAAAAAAGAAGTAATATTCAGTAACAGAGGAAAAGGATTAATTATCTCACTTTGGGCCTAAATATAAAAATGATAACTAAGAAGGTGATTTAAAGTAAAAAAGGTTATTTCAAATGATATGAAGAATGGAATATGTAGTTGTTAATGGAAAAAAGAAGGAAAAACAGGTTGCCTGAAATGATTAAGTGTGTGTAATTACAGAAAGATGATTTATGTTTAAAACTGAAAAAAAAAATCAGGAAAGCCTCTATTAAAGATGTAGAAACAATGCTTTGGAGGTAGTTCATTATCAGTTATTTTAAACCTACTTAAAATTTATTTTTAAAAAAATGGCTTTGATTTATTTACCATCATTATTATGGTATTTTTGTTATGTGTATTATGTGCTGGCATGCATGTGAAGGTCAGAGGACAACTGTTGGGAGTTTGTTCTCTTCTTCTACCTTCAAATGGTTCTAGGTCAGCAGGCTCACTCCGAAAACTTAATCACATGCTTAGCCACCTTGTTAGCCCCCTAAAAATTTATTTTTATAGGACCATGACTCCCAAAGTTTTAGGAACTTCTTTTAGCTAAATTTTCTTCTATGAAATTCTACCATTCAAATATTCAACAAATCAAATTCAGTAAGTAACAATGGTTTGTACCAAATATGAGACCCTCAAAGATAGGTATGGCAAAGTATAAAATTTTCATTAAGATTTAATTTTAAAAGCCCCAACAATTATTAATGTTATAATTAAGACAATTATATTACATTTTTATGCAAGAGGGATTTAAAGTATACAGAAATGTTCAACACAGAGAAAACAACTAGAGTTTAACTCTTAGCTTTTAGCTATTCCTGTCTTAATTTCCTAAAACTATAAAAGACATCTCCTAGAACTTATTTAGTTCTGGCTGCAAATCTTGACTCAAATGCCCATTTCTGAAAGAGAAGATTAAGAACACTTAACATCATGACTAATTCAACAGCATTAAAATAATGGGCAAATCTTGTATCTGATATTTCAAATACAATGACATGACCGTTTTCTAAATAAAATCAAACTTCGACTTTTTCTCTGCATTAAATTTTACTTAATGTGGCTTGAGAATCCAAGCATTACATTTAATATCATCAACTTTGGTATTAGCTTCTTAAAGGTCATGGAGAAGCAGTAACTGTATAGAAACTACAAGTTCTAGGACACCAGCCCTTGTCGGCTTGCCCCCCCCCCCNCCCCCGAAACAAGTAGCAAGGCCCGTTGTCCACCTGGCTGAACTAGAGGAACAGAAGTTTAGCTGTGCAATTGGAGATGAGTATGAGGGCAAAAATATACACCCGGGAAACATCTACAGAGAACTGGTTCAGTATAATGAGGTGAGAAGAAAGGGTATTTGTACCCTTGGGGGGGGGGGGTCAGGGTCTGTGGGACAAGGTTTGTGTGGCTGTGTACAACTGGCCAGGACAGGGATGTTGGAAGGTGCTTCATCTGCCTACTCAGAGGCTTTAGGATAGGAGTTGTGGGGAGTCCCTTATAAGATCAAACAAGGAGTGAAGCCTGATAACCGGCAGGGTAATAAATTCTTACTAGGGTTGATGGTGGGACAGTTGGCTTCATGGTGCCAGGTTGGGAAGGGGATAGGGAGCCAATTCCTGTAGTCCTCATTTTGGGTATTGGGAGTTGAAGCTCTCCTTGACCCTTCCTCTGTAACATAACCCTGGCCATTTCGTTCCCATGCTAGGCTAGATTGTAGAATCTAAAAAAAAAATTAGCTTCAAATTTCTCCTCCTGTTTCAAGCCATACCTTTAGCAAACTACTAATATCCTAAGCTCCTGGCTTTTCTTTTAAACCAGTAAAAAGTCTATTCCTAATTTTTTTTCAAGAGTATTAAATAAGGGAATAATTAATATGTAAAAATACATTTAAAACGTGTTTAAAAGAAGAAAAGGCAGGAGTTACTTCACTGATCTGTCTCTATTACAAATCTAAAGGTCAGTGATGGAGTAACAATATCATTGAGATGGAAACAACAATCTGCTCAGACTTTGAGTAAGGATTTTTCATCTTATTTAGTCCTTGATTAACAGAATATATTATAAGCTAGCTAGAATTTTACTGTTTATTTCCTTAACTGCTAGTCAATTAGATATTTTTTTTGTATGTCATTTAGTTACTTAGCTATTCCTGCAGTAAACACCTACTAGGTGGCTTATTAAAGGCAACAAACATAGTTATTTTAAATACTAGAATCCTGATGTATTCAAATAGCAGTGAACAAACATACTGACACAACTGAGTGGGTATATTCCTTCCCCACACCATCTAATCTTACTTCATATGTGCACAAGTTTGTTCAGATCACAAAGAAGCAGGATTGGGCAAACAAGAAAACTGTCTCATAACTACTGTGGGCAGGCAAAGAAGTACAATACATTTCCAATAGAAAACTGAAAAAAGTTCGAAGAAATTATGGCTTAAAAAAGAGAGCACTGTTCTCCTGTGCTCATGGATGGGAGCCGTCCTACTGTAATGATGGCACTCGCCCTACAACAGATCCACAGATAACATCCGAAACCAAATCACAGCTGCATGTTTTATAAAAACTGTCTTGACCTTATAATTCCTAGAAATATAAAAGACATCCATAATGACAGACACTTAGGTCAAAGTAATAAAACTAAGTCCAAAATAAATCTCAGATATATGTTCAATTGGATCCTTAGGAGTGTTAGGAGATGACTCCACCATAAGTCATGCCCCAGCCCTGACTACCTTTAAAAACCTCAACTGCATTTTTATTTTTATTTTGTTTATGTTTGAGCTTATGCGTGCCATAACATATGTCTGTGGATCAGAAAAACCTTACAGGATCTGGCTCTCTCTTTCTACTCTGTGGGTCTCAGGGATCAAACTCAGATTATCTGGCTCTCTTTCACCAACTTTGCCTACCAGGCCCTCTTGCTAGCATGGCATTTATTGATTTTTGTTATGTTTTTATGAAATAAGGTCTCACAATTGCTCAGTATGGCCTAAAACTTGTAGTCTTTCTATCTCAGACTCCCAAGTATTGGGATTAAATTATGCACTACTATGCCTGGCTTCAAAATATTTTTGACAAGAGTGACAAGGTTGTCTTTCATTCAATAGCTATAAAGAATCTTTTTACAAATAATGATGGGCATTCCATAGGACATATTGAAAGGTGAAGTTCAGTCTAACTCACACTATATGGGGGGGGGGGCGGTGAATATGAATAAAATAAAATGAATCAGAGACTTAAATGTAAGAGCCAGAACAGGAGTAGTAACTCTTCGTGGTCTAGGATTACCAATGCTTTTTTAGGCATGGCATCCAAATCACAAGCAACCAAAGGGGGCTAGTAACAGCAACCAACAGAGTGTGAGAAATACTTCACAGATGTGAGGAGACTTATCTAGAAGGGGCAGAGTCAGAAAACAAGTACCAGGAGAAGGTTGGTAGTAAAGGCACTTGTGCCCAAGCCTGATGACTAGAGTTCAATCTCTGTAATCCCGTGGTGGATGAGAGAGAGGATCAACTTTTGCAAGCTGTTTTCCCATGTGTGTTGTGGCACCCATCCCCTGCCAACACACATACAAAATGACTAAATGTAAAAATATTTTTTAAAAAGTAAGTACTGGCAAAAATGTAAGCAAATTAGAATCCAACAAAAATGTTGAATGGTGCAACTATACTGGAAGAACAGTCTGATAGTTTCTCAGAGAGCTGAACATTGCTATTGTACAACTAAAACTTCCACTTTTATATATGAACCCAGGAAAACTGAGGTATAGATATATACATACATTTATAAATGTGCACATACATTTTATATCAACATTATATACATTATCCAGAAAGCAAAAATGACTCAAATGTTCATTTTTGTCTAAGTAGAGATTTACAATCTCGAGTAAAATGTNGAGCTGAACATTGCTATTGTACAACTAAAACTTCCACTTTTATATATGAACCCAGGAAAACTGAGGTATAGATATATACATACATTTATAAATGTGCACATACATTTTATATCAACATTATATACATTATCCAGAAAGCAAAAATGACTCAAATGTTCATTTTTGTCTAAGTAGAGATTTACAATCTCGAGTAAAATGTCTCAAGAGAATAAGTCAGAGTGATAGAGCAGGACATTCAATATTCTTCTCTGGCCTATACATACGTGTATGGGCATAGGCACCCACACTCACACTCATGTGCATATAGCACACACACAGACATGCAAATAAAAAATAAGAAAGGAATGTAGTCCTGATATATTCTCTAATACAGATGACAAAATGGGGAAATCTTCCAAACTGTAAGCAATAGAGGTCAACTGGAGGCCGTGGAAGCTCAGGACAAGAGGAAATCAGGATGACTGCTAACAAGTGTCAAACTTCTTCTGGGGTGCTGAAAATGCCCTGGAGCTAGGGTCCCCATGGGTGCCCATTTTGTGAATACATTCATCTCCCTTTATCTGTGGCTTCACTTCCCTCAGTTTTGATTACATGCAGTCAATTGCAATCTGAAGTGATTAACTGGATCATTGTGCAAATAATTCATACATGCTCTGTTACTAATCTAAGTATACTATTCTAATCTGTATCGCTGTCCCATGAGAAAGATAAACCTTTCTTTTATTCCATATGGCATATACTACATTTGCTTACCAGATCAACTGTGAGTTAACTCAGTGTTTATGTTCAAATTAACAATATTTTTCCTAATGGCCCCAAAACACAAAACTAAAGATAATAGCAAGTCAAGTACACAGAAGAGACACTACATTAATGCTTCCTTTAAGAAACAGCTCTTTTGCCAGGCAGTGGTGGTGCACTCATTTAATCTTAGCACTTGGGAGGCAGAGACAGGCTGGTTTCTGAGTTCGAGGCCAGTCTGGTCTACAGAGTGAGTTCCAGGACAGCTAGGGCTACACAAATAAACCCTGTCTCGAAAAAACAAAACAAAACAAAACAAAACAAAACAAAACAAAACAAAACAAAACAAAACAGAAAGAAAAGAAAAGAAAACGAAAAAAGAAACAGCTCTTTGACAGGTATGGTGGCACATATCTGTAATTCCAGCTCTCAGAAGGCAGAGGCCGGCAGATGTCTGTTGAGTTTGAGGCCAGCCCGATCTACTCAAAACTACCTACCTACCTACCAACCAACAACAAAATGAGAGGAGAGATCTTTAAGACAAGAGTCAACAGTGAGATACACTATTATTTTGAAAGAGACAACATTTACATAACTTTTATTATAGTTTGTTATAAATGTTCTATTTACCTATTAAGGGTTTAACTTGTACCTCGTTTATAAATTAGGCATTACAATAGCTATGTACTCATAGGAAAAAAAAGCAACTATAGAGTTGAGTACTATCTATGGTTTCAGACTGAGGTTCTTTTTTTTCCTCGTTCCGGTCAACCCCGCTCGCTCTGGCCAGCCTGCTCCACCCGCCCCCCCCAAACTGTTTGGCCCCTCTCACTGCTCACTGCTCACTCCGGCCGGCCCCACTTGCTCAGTCCCCGCTCTCTCTGGTCCAAGGATTCATTTATTATTATTCATAAGTACACTATAGCTGACTTCAGATGCACTAGAGGAGGGCATCAGATCTCATTACGGGTGGTTGTAAGCCACCAAGTGGTTGCTGGGATTTGAACAGAAGAGCAGTCGGGTGCTCTTACCCGCTGAGCCATCTCACCAGCCCCAGACTGAGGTTCTTAAAACACATCCTTCATGGGTAATGGACAACTATTGTATACTAAAAACCACTGAGTTTGTATACTTTACAAGAACGAATTTTACAGTTTGTAAGAATATTAGATATAGTCCAGATGAGCTGTATTAGTTAGAAACAAGCAAACAAAACACTTGCTAGGAGCCTGACTGAGACAAAACACTTTTTACCAAGAACCACAACAGCCCTTGCACACTAATTTTAATTAATCTTACTTTGTATGATTTATTTTAAAAACTGTGACAGGCTCAGTTCATAAAGTGTGAGCTGTGTAAGCATGAGGAGCTGAGTTCAAGGCTCAGTTCATAAAGTGTGAGCTGTGTAAGCATGAGGAGCTGAGTTCATCTCCTAGAGTAAAACTCAGCTGTGGTAATCTGTACACTGGAGCCCAAAACTGAGATTGAGGGGCAGAAAAGGGTGGATCTCAGGCTCAGCTTGCTAGCCAGTCCAGCCAAAATGGGTGTGCATGTGTCTTGGTCTACGGAAAGACTTGAGACTCCGCCTCAAAAAACTAAAGTGACGAGAAAATAAGTTATCCAAAGACAGTCTCTTGCCTTCACGTGTGCACACACAGGTGAACAAACATGAATACATACACATTCATACACCACTGACCATCCAAAAGTGAGAAGCCAACACTTCTGTAACTAGTTAACTTATACAACTAGAAAGCAAAAACAAACAAACAAACAAACAAAATCGCACAAATTGGGAAAGAGGGAAAATGAATAAGTATTTTAATCTTGATGTGTGACCATGATATTCGACCTTCCCTAGTTAAACAAAAACAAACAAAAACCTATAAAGTCATAATAAAAGGAAGAACTTGGATAGATGGGAAAACCAGGATGTAATATTTTAATTAAAAATTGTAAGCCACATATTTACAAAATGAGTTATCAAGTGTAGTAGACACAGTTACACATTTTTGAAAAGGTATACACACACACACACACACACACGGTGGGGTGGGCAGGCATGAGTCCAACCAAACCTCATAGAAGTAAGTAGTTATTACTTAGGACACTCCATCTAAGGCATAGCAGCTAAGCTGTGTTGCAAAGGAGTGTTTACCCAATACTAGAGTAATCTAAGTTTGCTTAATTACTTTTGCTTTATTCTGTTTTAAGACAGCCTCAGTGTGTCTCTTCAGTTGGCCTTTACCTCAGTTTACTGACTAGGTGACTCTCAGCTTCACCTGCCTCTGCCTCCAGAGTACCAGGATTAAAGAAAGACACATGGTACTATGCCTGGAGGATTTAATCAATTCTCATCAAATACTTTCCTTTCTAATAATCTATTAAAGTGTCACAAATTAGCACATTTTTGTTTGAAAACGTATGCAACATTTTATTTAAAGTATCATTCAAAGAGTTTGTTGACACCTGATCAAAAGAACAAATATTTACTAAGGAATTAGTCTAAGTATGTATACAGCATGCTTCTATGCAGCCAGAGTACTTTTAAGTAGTGTATATCTAATAGGTGAAAAACACTTGAGTATTTAGAATATTCTTTTAAAATATATGATACTCTTGGGAACACATCAGTTCCACTTTTTAAAATGTATTCTGCAAGCACCTGTTTTCATGATTTGTTACAAGTTTTCCACAAGTTTATCCCCAGTTGCATGTAAAGTACCTGTTACCTTAACTCCTCCCTCAATTCAATGGCCTAAGAATATCAAACAATTCTCTTTACTTTTCAAAAGTAAATACATCTTTCCCTTCTACCACTAGCTGTTCACATAATTCCTTACCCTTCTACACTTCACAGGTGGGTTGTTTTTGTTGTTTGTTTATTTTTAAAATAAAATCAAATAAGATGCCATGTGGGGCTGCAGAGATGGCTCAGTTGTTAAGAAAGAACACTTGCAGAATCCAGCGTTCAGTTTCCAGCACCTGTATCAGGAGTCTCACAACAATTCCAGCCGGGCTTGGTGGCACACGCCTTTAATCCCAGCACTTGGGAGGCAGAGTCAGGCGGATTTCTGAGTTCGAGGCCAGCCTGGTCTACAGAGTGAGTTCCAGGACAGCCAGGGCTATACAGAGAAACCCTGTCTAGAAAAAAAAACAAAAAAACAAAACAAAAGAAAACAACCCCCACCCCCAATTCTAGGATCCCCTTCTGGCCTCTGTACGTGTGTGTGTGTGTGTGTGTGTGTGTGTGTGTGTGTGTGTTACATATTCAGACAAGCAGGTACCCACATATATGCATTAAAAAATGAATTTTTAAAAAATTAAAATCAACTGGTCAATTATTTTTGATAAATAAGTTTGTTGCTTTATTTCTATTGGTTCAATTATTTCTATATTTCACACTTTTGAAAATCTACTGGCATTTTAATTATAACTATAAAGAGAGTCCCCTTGTGATAGTTTGAATAAGAATGGCCTCTATGGGCTCACATATTTGAATGCTTAGTCTTCAAGGAGTAGCACTATTTGAGGAAGGATTAGGAGGTGTAGCCTTGCTGAAGGAAGTGTCCTTGGAGGGATGGGGGTGGGGGTGGGGGTGATTTTTGTTGAGGATTCAAATGCCATGCCAGACCCATTCTCTCTCCCTCACCTCCCCTCTCTGCCTATGGGTCAGGAGGTAGCTCTCAGCTAATGCACCTGCCTGCTGCCTGCTGCCATGCTCCCCACCACGATGATAATGGACTAAGCCTCTGAAACTGTAGGCAAGCCCCCAATTAAATGCTTTCTTTCATAAGAGTTGCCTTGGTCACAGTCTCTTCACAGCAATAGAACAGTGATTAAGACACCCCTTATGAAGTAAGTAACAGTTCTCATTATAATGTATGATTTAGTAAAAATGGAAGGGCCAGTTTTGAAATTATGCTAGGTAGATAAATATACTAAGAATGCCTAAAAGTGTGTTCTATGCTAAGTGCATGGCAATACAGTCAATATATTGGGAAATTAAGCATTATAAAAATATAGTATCATTATCTTTTTATAATTTAAACCATACTAGATTGTGAATACACACACACACACACACACACACAGCCTAACATAACACTTTTAACATTATATGAAGACTGGTTAAGATCTTCTAGGTCACCCTTCAAAATAATTTTCAAATAATCATTTGTAACCACATTTGGCCAAGCCACTAAATTTTTCAAAATCCATTCCCTCCAAAATGTATAAAGTAATGCACCCTTTGATAAACTATAGTTTTTATTCAGACAGCCAAAACTTGTATCTCAAACTCCAATGTCCACGTGTATGAAACGTGGAAGCTAAGAAGACGTTAACTGCCTTTATTCTCCATTACCCACTGAAGGTATAATCACTGCATACCTTCATGCTTGTACATTATCAATACCTTAACTGAACACCTCATTAACTTACAGGCCTCCATGACATCCTACTCACTGCTAACCAAAATTTAAAGAGTAACAACTATAAATGGTGACCAAATAATTTCCCAATACCCTGTTACCTTTAATGCAAACAAAATATACTATTCAGAGCAACATATGTGTGTCCATGTGGTGTATGCAGGGCACTTCACCCATGCATACAAACAGAGAGGCCTGAGGTTCCTTTATCATCATCCACCTTAGGTTTTAAGGCAGGGTTTCTCAAATACCTGAAGCTTGTTGATTCAGCTAAACTGGTTGGTCAGTGAACTTCCAGGTCAGGATCCACCTGTTTCTGCCCTGTCAGTGATGAGGTAATAAATACATTGCATTGCTGCTGGCTTTAAACTATATGTTGGGAATGTGGACTTAGGTCCTCATGCTAACACAACAAGCACTTTACTCCATGAGTTATCCCTCTGGCCCCAGGTATATACATTTTCATGATCTTGCCCTTTCTCTGGTTAAATATTTTTTGACATTTTTAAGCTGGTGCCATCCACAGTTTCCAAAATCCAACTATTGCTCCGGGCTCATACGTCTAACTAAAGCCTATGGTTTACATACCATCTCTCCTAGAAAGGCTTTCCTGGCTTTTTCCTACCACACTCACGTAAATTAGGTTTTTAACACTCTCCTCCCCTGAACCCATACTCTCCCTGCTCATCTTGATCACAACAGTCCAGCACCTACAAAATGATCATTTACCCATCTACAAGCTTCATTAGACTGTAATGTCTTGGTAGGTAGGCAGGCTGAAGGCTTTTATTTTGCCATTTCCAAAGCCTGTTGTAGGGAATGGTTCTGATGCTCTTGATAGGAAATTTGCATGTAAATACTGAAGGTCCTTTTCCCCAATTTGGTTCTTGATCAATCAAATAAAGATGCTAATGGCCAATGGCTGAATGTAAGAGGCAGGACTTCCAGGTTCCCACAGGCGGGCTAGTAGATGCAAGAGAGGAAAGAGGATTGGCCATGCTTCACAGGGAGAGAGAACCACCAGCTAGCTATGTGAGATCTTGGATGGAGTGAGATCTCCACTGGCTCCTTACAATGGAGCCTGGAGTAGCAGGCAGGAGATCAGAAAGGCAACTAAGCTGAGGGCAGGCAGATTGAGGGTGCTGAGCAAGGAGAAGGAATTGAGGACAGATTTAGAGGTGTTGAGCTGGGAGTGAGGTATGGACATGTTAGTCACATGTGCCTAGCCATTGAGCTAAGAAGCATATTAAAAATAAGTTATCGTGTGTGTGTGTGTGTGTGTGTGTGTGTGTATGTATGTGTGTGTTTCATCCAAGGATCTGGGGTGGTTCCTGGGTGGTGGCCAGCAGCACTGAGCTTAAAGCAGGGTAGTAGAAACTACTCGCTATAGCCTGTTGTTTCTGAGTTGAAACAGACCTCAATGTATGATGATCAGAAAAATGGAAACTAGATCAAAGCCATGTACATGCCATACCAAACACTCTGTATTTCAAAAATGATCACTACATAGCATGGGGCTGGTAAGATCATCAGGCCTGACAACCTGGGACCCACACACTGAAACAGAGAATGAAGTCTCCAAATTGATCACGTACACATGCTGTAGCACAGGTGTGCCCAAACACACATGCACATGAATTCGGTAAATAAAAATACAATTTAAAAATTAAAAAAATAAAAGACTAAGTAATAGGACTTACCTAGAAACTACTTTTGTGTCCACTACATTAGAGTTCTGGCTTTCTTTACTATTTTAAGCAGATAAAAGATTGATTATCCCTTTTTAAAATTCAAAAATATTCTTTAACAATCAGCACTTTTATTTTTAATCTAGTTTTTTTTCACTTTGTCTTGACTAGTCCATAGACTTTATAAACCTAAGATGGTTTATAGAAGAAATGAGTTTGGATTAATAGCTGGCCTACATGTTCCTTGGGTAGAAACTAGATTAGATCTTACACAAATGTCACTGCACATCTCCAAATGATATGTATAGTTTGAAGAAAAAAAAACATGATTTTTACCATCAAAATTTAAGTACTGAAAATAGCCACAATACTGGGGGAAGGGGCAAAGGGGGTTTAAATGACCTAAAAGTAATCTTAATAGAATCAGGGCATTCTACATAAAAAACAAAATTAATTTTCTTTATGAACCACAACATCAAGGAAAATCAATTATGGCAGGGCAATCTATTATTGGAACTACATATTAAGAACCATAAAAATCTTTGGCTTTGTGCTTTCTGGATTCTACTCTAATGAATAAAGCCTTGAAAAGGGGACCCCTACACACACTCCAAATTGTACTGATAATGTTTATAAAGAAAAAAATAGAAGCAAATAAAATATTCAATAGTGGAATGAAAACTTATGTCTCATCTACAAACAAATTAACAGATAGCATCTGAAATACTAACAACATAAAAAACTAGGAAAGTCTTTATAATATGCTCTTAAAACAATATGTATTATATTTATAGTGAACATATAGTTATATGTACTTATGTAACTATTGTTATTGAATGATTAAGAAAAATAAAATTTTAATCTATCAAATTCCACATTTTCCAAATATCATAAAGAATTCTCAAGTTTCTTCTAAAATGAAAAACAAGGACCTTGCTAAATCTTCAACTTTAATATTCTTAAAAAAGTTTAAGCACCAAACTTATGATTTAACCTTATCTAACATACCAGAATTCTATAAGCAGTTCTGGCTTTAAGAAAACTAATGAAGGGGCTGGAGAGATGGCTCAGCTGTTAGTTAAGAGCACCGACTGCTCTCCAGAGGTCCTGAGTTCAAATCCCAGCAACCACATGGTGGCTCACAAGCATCTGAAATGAGCTGACTCTTCTGGTGTGTCTGAAGACAGCTACAGTGTACTTACATATAATAATAAATAAATCTTAAAAAAAAGAAAGAAAGAAAACTAAGGGAGAGTTGCTGAACTACTATTCTACTAAAAATATGTAAATATCTTTAGGTAAAAATATTTAATTATTTTAAAGCATATAATTGCTACAGGCAACAACATACATAGCTCAACTTCTAGTCAGCATATTAGAAATCCAGGCACTGAAGTTCATCCTAGTACAGCCATGAGCTTATAATTGAGCCATTTTAAATTCCTGTATTGAGACGCTTACATCTGAAGACAGTATGCAGTACAATGAACACTGACATACACTAGGAACCATGAGTAGTCAGATAAGATTTAAAGCTATAAGAAATACTTCCTCTTTCCCCACCAATACCTTCTAATTCTTAATACGCACAGACAGATTATATAGATCATTTTAGCCTGGAGTCTACCAATATGTCTTAAAAAAAAACATTGGAACAAAATAATAAAAAATGGACTACAGATCTGAAAAGAGGCTCCAGAAAAGAAATATGAATTGCTAATAAGCACTTTAAATTATTCTACATCATTAGCCATTAGAGAAGTAGAAGTTAAAACTTACTTTGAGGTTACATCTCACCCCAGTCAGAATGGCCAGAATCAAGAAATAAATTTGTGAGTCATCAGTATGTAGATAGCGTGACGGAGCTGTCTTGTCAGTCCTAAGAACTCTTTAGGCAGACGCCAAAAGCACTCTGAATAGAGGCCTAAACCTGCAAGTCCATCGACTGTGGGCTGTGGATGGAGGGGGGGGGGTCTGTGAGCAAGATCAGTCTGAACTATACAGTCAATGTGTTTGTTCCCCCCCACACACACACACACAAACACACACACACACACACACACACACACACACACACACACACACAGTGTGAGAGAGAGAAACTGGTGAGGGTGGGGATGGGGGTTGGGGTGAGGTAGAGTGTCAGAAACTACACACAGTTAAGAGCAACTCTTCTTTCTGTAGAGAACCTGAGTTTGGTTCCCATCATCCAGTCCTGATGACTCACAACTGCCTGTGCCTCTAGCTCCTCTCTGGCCTCTGTGAAAACTGCATGCACATGTACAGACCCACATATATGTAAAAAGAGATCTTTTCTCTTTTTTCTTTTCCTTCCTTCCTTCCTTCCTTCCTTCCTTCCTTCCTTCCTTCCTTCCTTCCTTCCTTCTTTTTATGAGAGGGGAAAGACACAGAGAAGTAACAAGATGATTCCCAAACCCCAAAGAGGAAGCTATTTCAAAACCAAGTTGGGGTGGGGAGGTCAAATGAAATAAGCAGAGAACAGCTTGTATCATTATCTGCCTCCATTTTTAAAGTTAACAGCACTTTTCTCCAACTTTAATCTTTACAGGAGACTATAAATGTTCTCACTGTAACATATGCTTTATTTTTAGTATACATTTATAAATGTTCAACTTACAATCTAAACGATCAGGTGTAGGGTGTGATGCCTGCAGTCGTAGAACTTGGGAGACAGGAAGGAGGATTGCTTCCAGTTTGAGGTTGGCATAGGTCAGATACTGTGTCAGCCAGAAACAACCCTGTCTCAAAACCAACCAAATTGCTGGAGAGATGGCTCAGGGGTTAAGAGCCAGGACCTGGTTTCAATTTCCAGCACCTAGATGGTAGGTCACAACTTTCTGTAACTTCGGTTCTAAGAATCCCTCTTCTGGATTCCACTTGGTGCAGATGCGTGCAAGCCAACACAAAATAAATAAATAAAATAAAAATCAAACAAAAAAATCAATAAAAACAAACAAAAAAGTAAATTCAGTTATACTTAATTATTAGGTCCCTTAAGAGTCTACATGCTAAAGGTTTAAAATATATGATGATAATTATTTTCCCTATATGAGAAAGAGTAATGTCTACTTCACCTACTTGGTAAGGCATTTAATTTAACAGCATGCACTAATATAAATAAAAGGCATTTAATAATGCCAATTATACTGGATTTAAGGAGGTAATGGACAAGTACAATATTCAATAATAAAGCTTCTGCTAAGCTCTGTGAACAATATCCACACTGTTTAAAGTATTACTTTGATAATACTTTTTCATAAGTAAACTATCAAAGAGTACATTCAATATAACTTCAACATTTAGTCACCAACAAACTATTGATACACATAAATGACATGAATGTATCCCAAAAGCTTTCTAAGTGAAAGAAATAAGACATGCAAATAAGCCGGACTGTGGTGGTGCCCGCCTTTAATCCTAGCACTTGGGAGGCAGAGGCAGGCGGATTTCTGAGTTGGAGGCCAGCCTGGTCTACAAAGCGAGTTCCAGAACAGCCAGGGCTTTACAGAGAAACCCTGTCTCGAAAAACCAAAAAAAAAAAAAAAAAAAAAAGAACTGTACATGGGAAGAACTCTATCCCGGTAGCTTAGTGATGAAAGGGAAAGAGAAAAGGAAGAAGGGGGATGTGGAAGGAAAGATACACTCAATTTCAACTAAACAATTCAACAAAGCTTTACCAAGCGCCTAAAGCAGGAAGGCTATAGCATAGGGTGAATGGACATAGAAACAAATTATTTTCTCTACAGGTATGCTATAAACTGTACAAATGCTATAAAATGTAACACATGATCAAGAAGTGCTCATAAAATGCTTTACTTCTCACAAGAAGCACCCACTGATGTAATATTTTGAAAAGCAAAACATGTATAGACATGTGGGAACATTAGACAAGCATTTCCATAAATAATGTCAAGGATTTTCTATCACCAATATTTTGAACTTTTCTGTACCTATATTCTACATGCTATGTGAAAATTTCACGCAGGCAGAGAATATTACATAATCGTCTCAATTCCTTTTATACAGTATATACCGAAAGTCCTATTGGACTCGTTCCGACACCCTATGATGTTAGGATCAAGAAAAGAGTTCTTCCTTTATATCATTGAAAATCCGAATGATATAAAGTTGAAAGTCAGAGTTCTCAACAGAAGATTCCGTATTCTTCTTGGAACCTCTTTTACAGGCTTCTTCAAGAAGGAGAAGGAGAAGGAGAAGGAGAAGGAGAAGGAGAAGGAGAAGGAGAAGGAGAAGGAGAAGAAGAAGAAGAAGAAGAAGAAGAAGAAGAAGAAGAAGAAGAAGAAGAAGAGGAGGAGAACTACTAGTTATAATGAGCTATGACTAATGTAACCCGCTTCAATTTTCAATTTGGCGATTACCAAGGAAAAACTAACTTCATATAAAGCCTATCTCAGATAATCAATTTCTTTAGCTGAAATTGGCAAATCATAATACTATCAGATAAAAGACATGTAAAAGAAAGTTTTAAGTAGCTCCTTTAACTGTGGCTCTTTCGGGACTCTAGGAGTCATATGGGTGCTGTGAAAATTTAGCAATAATAAAAGGTTTATGTACATAAAATAACCAAGAATGAATTTGAAGCCACATGTAGATGACATCAGAGGCGCTTCCTCTAGCTCTCACCCGTGCTGCTTCACTCCACTTCATTGCAGCCTTGATTCTCAACTCAACACACCTCTCCCACAGTTCCAGAGTAACATACTCTATATACTGCAAAGTTGGGAGTACACATTAAAGTTTTCTGTCGTATAGAAACATAATAGCTTGTTCATGGAAAACAAAAATTTCTAATATTTTCATGACACACTCCTCAGTTTTTATGTATTAAATTAGTTTATCTTTGATTTCAGTCTAACATAATTAGAATGTTAGATTTTTTAAATTACTATTTAAATTGCCACCTGTTTTGTTAACTACTCACTGTATGCATTTTGGCTTGGGAATGGGAACAAATTTCCAATGACTGACCCTAACATATCTCTGCCATTCTGCACCATATATTTATGTGAAGTGGTGCTCTTGCCATGCACGAGTATAGAATCCAAATAGTGATCCACTCTAAAAAAGTGGTGATATACCAGCACTAAGGAGGCAGAGGCAAGGAGATCTATTTGAGGCCAGTATGGTTAACATAGAGAATTCCAGGTTTACATAGTGAGACCTTGTCTTTTTTTTTTTTTTTTTTTTTTTTTTTTTTTTTTTTTTTGAGACCTTGTCTTTAAAACAAAAACAAAACAAAAAATACAAGCCTGAAGATATTACATCTTGTAGTAGCAAATATGCAGCCAAGATTTAATCTTTTCTGTAACAAATAAACAAACAAACATCAAGCATAGTTATCACTTTAGTATACAAATTTGCTTTAGTCTTTTTGTTGTTGTTTTTTTTTGTTGTTGTTGTTGTTTGTTTGTTTTTCGAGACAGGGTTTCTCTGTATAGCTCTGGCTGTCCTGGAACTCACTTTGTAGACCAGGCTGGCCTCGAACTCAGAAATCTGCCTGCCTCTGCCTCCCGAGTGCTGGGATTAAAGGCGTGTGCCACCACGCCTGGCTTGCTTTAGTCTTTAAGTGAGTGGAAAAATAGTAAGTATGACAAAGATTTGTTTTAAAATAAATCTTGTTTATAATTTATTCTTAATTATTTTTATTTTACATATGAAGGCATTTGTTGCATTTATGTCTGTGTACCACATGCTTGCTGTTCCCACATAGGTTAACAAAGGATATTGGATCTCCTGGGACTAGAGTTATAGATGACTGTTGGCTGCCATGTGGGTGCTGGGAATCCAATTCAGGATCTCTGGAGGAGCAGCCAAAGCTCTTAACCTCTGAGACATCTCTCCAGCCCCAATGTTTACAATTTATTACCAGTAAATGCCTTATTTATACACCTACATACCCCAGGGCCACATAATAGTTTCTTGGGCAAAAAAAAGATCATGAGTGGAAAAAGTTTAAGGAACCCTGCTTTATAATTCTTAAAGGGTTTCCAAAGAGCAGTGTTGGCTAACACAGTGATATATTTCTTTGTTAGGATTAATTTCAAGGGCATTCTTTGTTATGAAAATAACAAATACCATAAATACCAACCATAAAGCTTAAGTTTTAATATAAACCAAGTTCTTACTTTTAATACTAATTTAGAGATTGCTAAAGTATCTAGAACAATATGCATTCTTAAAAATCATCACATATCATCAAGTATGCATTTCAGCTATTTAAGACAGCATGATTTTCTGGACTGGAGAAGACAAATAAGCTAAATATCAAAAATGAATCTACTATGTCATGGCTATGGATTACCTCAGTTAAGTAAAACCAAATAAAATAGTTTTAATAAATTAAGTTCTGCATGTCCCAGTTGTTTCCTTTCCGATAAAAGGCAAATATAAATAAAAGATAACTTTAGAGTTTACTGTATCGATATTAAGTGATAAGTTTGATACAAGTTAGATGGCAAAGTCAATTACCTACATAACTATTTCTAAAAATGTAGTGCATCCAGGACAAAATCCTGATGTTTAGTATTTTCATACAGTAATTAAACACTGCAATAAAGTCATGAAAATAAAATAGCTCTGACATTTTAAGAGCTATTTTATACATATATTTTAAATATATGGCTTATATATTTAAAATCGTTATCCTATTTAAATACATATGTATATATATATATATAAGTATGCATGATATATAGTAACAAAGCATTATCTAAGACTATAATCTAGTAATAAGTAAGCTATAGCTTATCAAAACATAACTCTTCTCTTCTGAGGAGGCTAGGGATATAGCTCAGTGATACTGATGGGGCCCTGGATCAGATCCCAAACACTATACGCACAAATTATTTTAAGGCTCTCTTGACAAACTTTACCAGAAAAAAAAATACTCTACTTTATAACCAAGCCTACACTTTCCATGAAAAATTCCAGTATAAAATTTCAGGCTGGAGAGACGGCTCAATGATTAAGAGCACCAGCTGCTCTTCTACAGAACCCAAGTTTGATTCCCAGCACCCACATAGCAGCCCACAAAAGGCTGTTTTCAGCTCCAGGGAATCCAAAACCTTCTTCTGTGGGAACCAGGAATGCTCATGATGCATATATACACATGCAGGCAAAACACCCATACACATGAAAAAAAGTATAAACTCTGAAGAGGCAAGATAGAAGAATGCAAAGAGTTGAGGTATTTTAGGATTAGACCATTGAGTTGGAATTCCCTTAACACTCACTAGATTTACTACCCAGAACAAGTTCTTAAATAAGCTTCTATTTCCATGTCTGTAAAACAAGAATACTACGGCTTCACTGAGTAACTGGACAGGTGTAAAATCATGGAAATCACGGTCCACAATATAGGTGATAGAGTACTGAGGACAAAGTACCAACACTGTGATACTTTTTCTACTTTTCATATTTTGCTGTGCAACCTTGAGCTAGTTACTTAACCTCCTATAAGTTTGTTTTACAATATGTCAACCTCAAGGTATTGAGAAAATTTATTGTAAAGACTCCAGAAGTGTTTCTGGCACAAAAAATCCATTCAATACTATTACATACTACCAGGTGTGGTGGAGCAAAACTATGAATCCAGCACTCAGGGGAAATACAAGAGGATCCAGGCCAGCCAGCCAAGAGTACACAGTACCATGCCTCCTGTCAACACACACACCCACTCAACAACAAAAACCAAGAACAAAACAACCAAGTATTACAAATCAAAAGGTGTAACACCTCATTGAAAAATATTAAATTTTAGTGTTACTCCTATATTTAATTCAAATCCACCTTTTGAAAATAAAAATTTGATAAACGGGCTGAGAAAGAAATTAGAGAAACAACACCCTTCACAATAGTCACAAACAATATAAAATACATTGGTGTGAATCTAACTAAGAAAGTGAAAGATCTGTATGACTAGAACTTCAGGTGTCTGGAGAAAGAAATTGAAGAAGATCTCAGAAGATGGAAAGACCTCCCATGCTCATGGATTGGCAGGATTAATATAGTCAAAATGGCTATCCTGCCAAAAGCAATCTACAGATTCAATGCAATCCCCATCAAAATACCAACTCAATTCTTCACTGGGTTAGAAAGGGCAATTTGCAAATTCATCTAGAATAACAAAAAACCTAGGATAGCAAAAACTATTCTCAACAATAAAAGAACCTCTGCTGGAATCACCATGCCTGATCTCAAGTTGTACTAAAAAGCAACTGTGATAAAAACTGTATGGTACTGGTACAGCAACAGACAGGTAGATCAATGGAATAGAATTGAAGACCCAGAAATGAACCCACACACCCATGGTCATTTGATCTTTGACAAAGGAGCTAAAACTATCCAGTGGAAAAAAGACAGCATTTTCAACAAATGGTGCTGGCACAACTGGCAGTTATCATGTAGTAGAATGCGAACTGATCCATTCTTATAACCTTGTACAAAGCTCAGGTCTAAGTGGATCAAAGACCTCCACATAAAACCAGAGACACTGAAATTTATAGAGGAGAAAGTGGGGAAAACCCTAGAAGATATGGGCACAGGGGAAAATTTCCTAAACAGAACAACAATGGCTTGTGCTGTAAGATCAAGAATTGACAAATGGGACCTTATAAAATTGCAAAGCTTCTGTAAGGCAAAAGACACTGTCAATAAGACAAAAAGGCCACCAACAGATTGGGAAAGGATTTTTACCAATTCTAAATCTGATAGGGGACTAATATCCAATATATATAAAGAGCTCAAGAAGCTGGAATTCAGAAATTCAAATAACCCCATTAAAAAATAGGGCACAGAGCTAAACAAAGAATTCTCAACTGAGGAATACCGAAAGGCAGAGAAGTACCTGAAAAAATGTCCAACATCTTTAATCATCAGGGAAATGCAAATCAAAACAACCTTGAGATTCTACCTCACTCCAGTCAGAATGGCTAAGATAAAAAACTCAGATGACAGCAGATACTGGCGAGGATGTGAAGAAATAGGATCACTCCTCCATTGCTGGGCGGATTGCAAACTGGTACAACCACTCTGGAAATCAGTCTGGAGGTTCCTCAGACAATTGGACATAGTACTACCAAAAGATCCAGCAATACCTCTACTGGGCATATACCCAGAAGATGTTCCAACTGGTAATAAGAACACATGCTCCACTATGTTCATAGCAGCCTTATTTATAATAGCCAGAAGCTGGAAAGAACCCAGATGTCCCTCAACAGAAAATGTGGTACATTTACATAATGGAGTACTACTCAGCTATTAAAAACAATGAATTTATGAAATTCTTGGGCAAATGGATGTATCTGGAAGAAATCATCCTTAGTGAGGTAACCCAATCACAAAAGAAGTCACTTGATATGCACTCACTGATAAGTTGATATTAGCCCGGAAACTTAGAATACCCAAAATACAACTTGCAAAACACAAGAAAATCAAGAAGAATGAAACCAAAGTATGCATACTTCATTCTTTCTTAGAATAGAGAACAAAACACCCATGAAAGGAGTTACAGAGACAAAGATTGGAGCTAAGACGAAAGGATGGACCACCCAGAGACTACCCCACCCGGGGAATCCATCCCATAATCAGCCACCAAATCCAGACTATTGCATATGCCAGCAAGATTTTGCTGAAAGAACCCTGATATAACTATCTCGAGTGAGGCTATGCCAGTACCTGACAAATACAGAAGGGGATGCTCACATTCATCTATAGGATGGAACACAGGGCCCCCAATGGAGGAGCTAGAGAAATTACCCAAGGATCCTTGTTGAAAGGGTCTACAACCCTTTAGGTGGAACAACAATATGAACTAAACAGTACCCCCAGAGCTCGTGTCTCTAATATGTAGCAGAAGATGGCCTAGTTGGCCATCACTGGGAAGAGAGACCACTTGGTCTTACAAACTTTATATGCCCCAGTACAGGGGAATGCCAGGGCCAGGAAGTGGGNGGGGGTGTATAGGGAACTTTCAGGATAGCATTTGAAATGTAAATAAAGAAAATTTCTAATAAAAAAGAAAAGAAAAGAAAAATTCACCATAATGGGCTTTATTTTAAATGGACTATTTCAAGGCTGGGTGTGTGGTACATGCCTTTATTCCAGCCCTGGGGGAAGCAGAGGTAGGATGATCAGCTTGGTCAACACAGGGAGTTTCAGGCAGACCAACGCAGTGAAACATTCTTGAAAAGGAAAATGAAAAAGAAAACAGGGTAAAGAAAAAAGGGGAGAGGAGAAATGTTCCTATTTCAAATGCTTTGCTGGATCCTGCAGGCCATGGTGATGCACATCTTTAGTCCCAGCATTTAGAGAAAGAGATCACTGTGAATACCCAGCTAAATAATGAGACCCTGCCTAAAACAAAACACAACAAAACAAAACATGACAAAATTCCTACAAAGTTATGTAATGGCAACAGCTCTTGAACTCAATCAAGTGGATGATTCTGAAAGGATCAACATTTGACAACTACATAAATTCTGGCATTAAAAAAATTTAGTCACTAATTTATACATTTATCTTTCATACTACAATTAGTTGGTCATTTTCATTTTTAGAATGAAATAACTAAACAATTATTTTTTCCTTTCTGAAAACAGATACTATGGCAATTACACACACACACACACACACACACACACAAACACACACTTAAGAGAAGTAAAAAAATGCAGACCACTTAACACAATTAAAAAGCTAGTTAAAATTTGATTTCAAAAGTAGCATATGTATAGGACATAAATCCTATCTTCCCAGTATGACATACATAATTACTTTGACAATATAGCTTTGAATGGTGCACCAATTGAGAAATCAAAGGACTGTACTATTTTGTCAAACTAAAAATATAGAGCCTTGAGTTTTTAAAAACAAAAGTGTACCAGGCCAATTAATTATTCATATACTATATAATTATGATGAATTTTCTACATATTCCTAGCCTCAGTTTCTTTATCTGTAAATTGTGGATAACTGTTTCTACTTCATGTACTTTCTAGAATTAAATAATATTATGGGGAACATACTTAACACAATTCCTGGCAAGTAATAGGCAATCAAAATCTTAAATGGGGAAAATCTTAGTTGGCAATACTCTTATTATTAAATAACCTTTCTTATTATTAAATACCACTTTGGCCCTAAAAATGAGAATTCATTAAAATCAACTCTAGGTTTCTACAAAAACAAAGTTGCATACAAAACAAATATCTAAAAATCACTTTTATTAACTTACTTGGGAAAAATATTCTAATCATACAAAATACCCTTTAAAATTAGAATGATGGCCTTAATTGGACAGAAATGGGTTTTTTAAAGTTGCTGTAAAAAAATCAAATAGAAACACTAAGACTCCACTAAAGTCATTTTTAAAAACAAAAAGTAAACAACTCAGAAAATATTACATATCCTTTACAACAAATATAGTCACTTAAAATTCTTAATAAATACACAGGAAAATAAAATCAGTAGTTTGAACACACAAATGTATATCAAACTACAAAGCTCTCACCAGAAAAATATAACTTGGGGGGGGGGGAGATACCATATCTTTTAAGAGTTAATAAAAGTAAGGTATAGTATATTACCACTAAGAAATACATGGTTTGAAGAGCAAAGGGCAGACATTTCTTAGAGAAACATAATCTGATACAAAGAAAGTATTAACTATCAGGAAATCCCTTTAACTTACTCACTCACTATACACACACACACACACACACACACACACACACACACATATCACTTGATCGCTGAGTGTGAAGTTTTCTATTTAAAAAAAAATCCCAGTTATTTCTCTCATATAAACATAATACTATTTATAAATGGATTCAGGCAGATTGAAAATTCTAAAACCATAAAATATTATTATAAAAGACAATTATTGAAAATAATAAATTTTAAAATGATCTCTAAAGTTTTGAAGAGTGTAAATTTACCATCAAAGCAAAGAGTATGATTAGAACATTAAAATAAGCATCTTCAAGGTTAAAAATGTATTATAAGGATTCTATAAAAGCGCCTAGTCAGCACCTTGATAAACAGAATTAAACTACGTTCCTCTCAAAGGAATTCACTCTAGAGCTCCCAGTGAGTCAATATAAAAGTGAAATTTTAATTTAAAAATTTACTAATACTTTCAAATGATGCTTTTCTTAATAAGCAATAGAATTAAATTAACACTAAAACACATAGTTGCTAATTGTGTTATGTCTTATTCTGAGAAAGTAAAAATAGAATAGGCTATGTCAAAGTCTAATACAGACATGTCAGATGTTTTTTATGATAGTCTGATGAAAGATTAGTATAGATAATTAAATAAGAAATTAATAAGAAGGCTTTAAAGTGCATTTTTCAGTTCAGTAGTCAGGTTGAAATAAACTTTCACTCATCAACTGGTATAGTTCTGCTCATATTTTAAAATTTTAATAACAATCACTATGCAAAACCCAAGTTATTTACTACCATAGTAAAAATCTTCACTTTTCATCTCTACTGAAAAACCTCAATCTTTTTTCCAAATACACTACTACTTTTCTTCCTAAATGTAAACAGCAGTAAAATAATTTCTAGCACAGGTTCAAAGTACATTCAAATATCTTTAGTACACAGATGGGTGAATGGCTTTAGAAAGCATCCCACTACATTTCTTAAAAATGCTTAAGTTATTATGTATTTTAACTTTGATTTACTAGAGTCTCATTATTTACATTAAGATTATTTTTCTTTCCAAGTTATACAAGTTATTGGTAACTCCACACTCAAGAAAAACACTAAGCCATAGAGTTGAAGTTAGACACACTAGGGACACATTAGGTATATAAGAATAACTAACTAGAATTATTAAATTGCTGGAATGTTTGGTGGTTGAATATTCTCACTGGCTTAAAGGGAGGAAGGGCAGCACAAGATTTTCACTGGTGACTATCTCAACCAATACAGGTGACATGCAACAGACTACCCATAATCCTTCATGAAACATAAATTGTTCTCTCAACTCAATTGTCCAAAAAGTTCAAGAACTGAGTTTTCTCTTTTAAAAACAAGCTATTTAAATTAAACTGAGCCAAACAGAAACATTTTCAAATTACTTTAAAGAACTGTTAACACTATCTTATGAAAGCATCACTAACTGAACATTACTTACAAATTACAAAATATGTAGAACTCTGATAATAAAGAGAGGAAAGGACTAACTGTAACCTAATTCCAAAGACTTAAAAAAATACGCTGATCACATCTACCAGGCTGATTCGCACGTTTGCATGAGACTCCTTGTAACAACTTATAAAGGTTGCTTCTGTTTATGAAAGCTAAGCAAGAACTCTTTTCCCATCATCTTTCATGGAAGTAAGTTCATCTCTTGACATACAGTTCAGATAAAAGTTGTAACGATAATCACAGAGCCTTTAAAACATTTTATTTTTAATGACACCTTTACCTAACCTTTTTACACGCCCCCCCTCCCCCAAACTGCTTTCTCAAGATGTCAAGTCTTCCTCACTTCAGCATTCCCTATTGGCATACCCCCCCCTCCGGCACCCGCCTTCACCCCCGTAGGCCTGAGGCCCCGTAGCAGAGTCTAACAGGAGCAGGCAGCACAAAGACAGGAATGGGAGATTAGTGGGAGGGAGGGAGGCCGGGATTGGGGCTCAGCAGGACCTTCAGGCTTTTTAAAATTCAAACTGCTCCCGGACCAATACAAATCACGGACACGCTACTGACTACTACACGGATTTATAGCATTAAAAACATGCCTAGTACGTGACAGCTATATTAACTTCACTCTTTTTAACATTTATCCATACGTTTGCAGTAAAGGTGGAGCAATTTTTTTGTAAGCAGCATGTTAAACTCAAAAATAACCCGCAGAAAAGTTACTTATTCTACAGTGACAAAAACTTAAGATCCAGAATATTTAAAGGGCTATTTTAACCACTACCATTAAAAGGGGCCGTCTTGAGCAGTGTTGCTTCCTTTTAACAAATGAGTTCTCCCTCAGCGAATATGAAACAAAGTATCAAACTGGACATTTCTTTTTCTGTGCAATTTTTAGAGTCTGAGGACTTTTAAAAAGGTATTTCCGTCTTACACCAACTTCCATTGCCAAAGCCGCCAGAAACAAGCTCCCAACATCTAACTTACTCGTGAACTAGAACTTGTTAAGATACAGAACTGATATTTTTCTCCAGCATCTACAGATACATTTGACCTATTAAAATGACACCTCGCTCATTACACAGTCAAACATCATGGTACAAACAGCCAATGACAATCCTGGGACTCAATAAGATCTGCCCTGACAAGAAAGGATGGCACCTTCTATGTGTGTGTATGTGGTTTTAAACCTCCCAAAGATTCTAAGTGTAACTTCACTTCTACCCTTTGAAAGAAAATAGGTTTCATCCTTATCTCGGCATAAGCTCAAAAACACTTAGAATGCTTTGTATTCTTGCACCCGTTTTGGCTAAAAAGTATCCAGAGAGTTTTATGTAGTCATTTAAAATTATCCTTACATAATAGATACAAATACAAAGTGTCGGAGTAAACCTGTCAAGTTCTTTCTACTTGGTCTTTGAATAAAAAGTCCATGTGCAACACACACTGTCAAACAACATAAAAGCTCCTGGGCGGGGGTGTGCAGTGTGCACAACGCTAGGGTTTTCTAGATTAAATATACATGTTACAAAGGAAACCAGTCTTTATTAACTTTCCAAAACGTCCAAACAAGTTTGGCAGAGAATTACCACTGTAGCCGTGTCTGAGTATTTACATTTGTTTCACTAACTGAAACTACTTCCTCCCTTCATGGGGTCACAGGGGGAAGAAGGGGGGTTGTTTGTTTCACTGGGACGTTCCCCACTCCCGGACCGGGAAAGTTGTAAATATGGGGGACGATCGGGGCACATTTGCTGATAGTTGTATTGTTTCCGCCTCCTCACTAGCTACGGCTCCTCTCCCGGGCGAGGCCTGTCACCGACCAGCAGTCGCTCCGCTCAGCCCGGAGCTCTCCTAATCCCCGAGCTCAAGTAGATTCCGCTGGCCCGCGGCCTGCACTCTCCGCCGGGCCTACGCCTCCCCGGCCGCCCGGCAGGGAGCCCGGTTCCCCGTCACCGAAGCCGGCCGGGAGAGGCTACGAACCCCGCCGCCGCTGGCGCCGCCTCCGCCGCCACCCAGGGTGGCTGCCGCCGGAGAGGAGCGAGCGAGAGAGCGAGCGAGCGAGCGAACTCTCTCTCTCTCCTCTCCTCTCCTCTCTCTCTCTCTCTCTCTCTCTCTCTCTCTCGACTCGCCCCGTGGAAGAGACCCGGGGCCGCTGAGGAAACGGCGGGGAGGGGAGCGAGGAGGAGAAACGCTGAGGGACCTGGCGCTGGCGCCGGCGCCGGCGCCGCCACCACCGCCGCCGCCGAAATAAAAGAGCAGGAATTTACCTGGGCGAATCGGCGTCTGAATCCGAAGCGGAGGCCGAGGCCGCGGTGGCGAGAGCGAGAGAGCGAGAGAGCGAGACTATAATCCGGGCCGGGAGGGGGGGTGGCTACGGCTCCTCTTCCGTCTCCTCAGTGCGGGGAACATGTAGAGCCGGGGGGAGAGCAGCCGAGAAGACAAATCGCGGCTTCTTCTTCGTCCTCCTCCTCCTTCTCCCACATAGAAACACTCACACAAACACCCGGCCGGGGGCCCCGAGCTACCGGGGGGGCATCGCCGCGGGCCCGGGAACCAATCCTCCTGGCGGCGGGGGCGTCCCTCCCTGGCGGCTTTGCTGGTGTCGGGTGAGTCGGTACCGACGGAGGGAGGGAGGGAGGGAAGGGCAGGCGCGGGGGAAGGAGCCCAGTGTGTGTGTGTGTATGTGTGTGTGTATGTGTGTATGTGTGTGTGTATGTGTGTGTGTGTGTCTCTCTCTCTCTCTCTCGTTCCGTCTCTCCCTCTCAGAACAAAATGCCGACCGGAAGTGCAGCTGCAGGAATGACTCCCTCCGCCGGCGCCAAACACTAACAACCACCCCCTCTTCCCTACTCTACTTCCGCCGCCGCTGCCGCCGCCGCCGCCACTCCGGTTCGCAGCTCTGCCTTCAGCGCGCCGGCTCCTGCGGGCTCCGGAGGCTCGGCAGCGGCGGCGGTGACAGCGACGGAGGCAGCGACAGCGGCGGTGGCGGCGGCGGCAGCAGCAGCAGCGTCGGTTCTGCTCCGTGCCCTTGTCCTGTGCAACGGACCGCCGCGGATGCTGCCCGTGGGGTCGCTCCTGCAAGACACCGTCTACACCGTTGCTCGGGTAGCAGGCTTGATTTTTTTTTTGTCCCCCTCGAGGCGACAGTAGCCGGGCGCTGGTCCGGTGTGGTGGCGTGAGGCCGGGATCTCCCTCTTCTCAGGTGCCCCGGGCCTCATAGGCCCCCCAGAAGGCGGCCAGCCGAGGCCGTGCTGCTCTCCCTGACTCGCTGGCATCGGGCCCCGGGGGGAAGCCGAGCTGCCACGGCCGGCCGGTTGGATGCCGACCTTTCAAACGCTGTTCCCGCAGCCGTGATGGATGGATCGTCCCGGGAGCGGCTTGGACCCTATGTCTGTCTGGGTTATTTCTGCTAAGAACACAGTCCTCGGAGGTGAAGGCTCCCAGCTTGGCTGAGTTGGAATCGTGATGGTGGTGGTGGTGCATTAATTTCTGGAAATACGCGGGTGCTGCTGGACTTGCCTCTTTTTTTTTTTTTTTTTTTTTTTTTGGCCGGTGGTTTTGATGCCTCCCTGGTAGTCGGGATAAGGCCTGTAGGCGACGCTGTGCGAGCAAGGAGTGGGTCTCTCTGGCGCTGAGAGCTAGGTGTGGGTGGAGCCCAGGCCATTCGGACGCCGGGCACCGAGGACCGGCGCACTTCAAAACATCGTTTGCTTCTTTATGTTTGAAAACTCAGAGGCTCTGGACAAAGCTGGAGTACAAAATGTGAATACGAATACAGTACCGTGCTCGATGCTAGTGTCTTACTGTAAAACTGGAGGGCATTTCATCGCCAGTTTTCTCTGTATTTTTTTTTAATAAATTGTAAGGGGGCTAATTCTTCAGGTAAAAAGTGCCAGTAGGTACTCAGATTTTACTCAGGAGGAACCATATTTTTTTTAAAAAAAATAAAGTAAGTTGTCAGCGTTAATCGTTTACTTGTATATGCACGGATGTATGGGACAGCTTGCCTACAGGTTATTCTTTTGCTTTAGAAGTCACTGGGGGTGAGGTGTTAAAGATTTTGTCATTCCTGCTCTCCTGACACTAGATGACTATCGCGACCAGAGGGAGTAAGTCAGGGCGGTGACTTCGGCCAAAGGAGTCCTGCAAGTAGGGGAAAAGGTCCGGACTTGATATCCGTGCAAGTAGAACTAAACCTCGCCATGCTTCTGCCGTCCCCTTCCCCCAGAGTGCCCCTGGGACTTGGCGGCGCCCTCGTCATCAGGGTTTTGCTCGAATGTCACCTGGGTGACTCCAGCGCTTCTGTTTACGTTCCAGGTTGGCGGCGTCGTTCTCATTTTTTCCTCCGGGCTTTCTATCTCGTCTGACTCTTTCCCCAGTAGCCTTCAGGGCTTCAGGAAATGAAGTTTAGCTTTCCTTCGCAGGTGTTGAGCATCACGCGCTGTGGATGCCTCCGTCACTCTCCCCCCTCATTTCTGAACTCTACCCTTTAATATGAGTTTATATATACCTAACAGAACTTCTATGAAAGATGGTGAAACTGGAAAAATGTTTAGATGGAACCGAGGTAAGTTTATCAAAGGTCAGGAGAAAGCGCTCTTCTAGACATTCGAAAGCTCATAAAGATAATTGCTTTTAGGTTTCTCTAGATGGCATGGCAGAGGCCGGAACATTTGTTGATCACGTGGCCTTGCCCCTAGTGGGCTAATTCATATTACTCTAGTGACTCACAAAAGTGCATTCTTAATCCTGTCTCCCCCCCCCCCCGCCCCCTTCTTGCAAATACATGCTATTTTGACTGAACCGAAGTCTAAGAATTTGATTGGCTCAGCTCAAATACAGCATTACTGGAAAAGTTCATCCAGCGAGTATTTATTGGTGCATGCCTAATGCATGCTGGACACTGGGATTCAGAGGGTGTGTGTTTCACAGGTTGGTGAGCCTTGGATAAAGGGCTGCGTTCCGGTACTTCGGTTACTACTTAATTATGCTGTCAAAGCAAAAGCTACTGGGATTTTTACGTTTTCTGACACACAGGTTCTGTGAAAAATGAGGGTAAGCCTAGTGTTGGTATTTTGTTCACCATTGGGGTTGATGTCTCTTTAGATTTACTTACCTTACTGAAAGGTATTTTGGAAAAGTACAAATGTAATAAATTTTATTTCCTAGTAGCTGGAGAGTAGGTGTTAGAAATTTATTATAGCAGTAGGCTGGAAGCTGTACAGTAAAAGTTTTATTTAGTTTCTTTCAGAATTTTTAGACAAGGATTGTGTTTTAGTAGCTATTTTATACCCATTAACATAAATAATTAAATATTATTTGGTATAGTCAATCTGCTTGGTATTAATTAATTTTGAGAACAGATTTAAGTGACTTACAAGTGGCTTAGAATCTTCCTCACACGTTCTGTTTTTCCACGGAAGCAGACTTATTTACCTTCCTGCATACTTCCTTGAACCTTATTGGTGAGCTACTGATCATGCATGCTTCAGTAAAGACAGTTGATATGCTGTTGGGTACAAAATCTTGTCATGGTTTCGGCATTTCATCTAAACTAATACAATTTTGTGTGTGCATGCTTATGTATGAGAGTGTACACATGTGTGACAGGAGCTGTCCACCTTACTTTCTAAGAGGTTTCCTCCAGGGACTTGGGGACCTGTGCTTAGAGTGAACTAGCTAGTCTAAAACTCCCAGGGATCTACTTCTTTTGGCTTCCCCAGTGCTGAGATTACACGAGGACACCACCATGCCCACTACCATATCCAGCTTGCTGGGGACTCATATCAGGTCCTATGTTTGTATTTTACCAACTGAGCCATCTCCCCAACGCCTAAAATTAATAACTTTAATTTATTCCCTCAAAACCTACTGAAGATTTATTAGGTGCTAATTAGCTCTTTTTCTAGCCACCTCATATAAAATAAGGAATGAAAGCAGACAAGGGCTCACTTTGTTTGAAGGGTCTTCCGATAACAGAATTAAATAATTTTAGTGTTTATGAGTATTTCTTCACAGAATCAATTTGTATTTTGCTCGCCTAAATTTCAGATCCCTGTTGTTTTGAGGCAGCCTCTCACTATATAGCGCAGGCTGGCCCTGCTCTTCCCATCCGTCTGACTCAGCCTGTCTATTGCTGAAATGAGTGGTATGGACCACCACACAGTGGCTCCATACTGAGACCTTCCATAGACTCAGTTGCTCTGAGAGTGATGTTTTCTTGATTTTGTTGTCTGTTTGCCTAACACCTGTCTTCCTCAACACTACTAGTTTGTTTTGCTTTCACATTTTTAATCTCTAAAATCAGTTTGCTTCTATACCTTGCATTAAGGGAATGAGTTTCTTGGTTATTTGCTGAGAATGTTCATGTATATTCCGATTTGTGTTTTTAATCATGAATTACAGAAAGAATACAACATTTTAAATGGATCTTTAAATTTATATCATTGCCAAAATATTGGTAAAGCTGATGAAATTATATATGTATGTATGTGTGTGTATATATATATATATATATATATATATATATATATATATATACTCTGTAGACCAAGCTGGCCTCGAACTCAGAAATCTGCCTGTCTCTGCCTCCTAAGTGCTAGGATTAAAGTTGTGTGCCACCACTGCCCGGGTATAAATATATATTTTAATGAATATAGTTGCAATTTGGCTTAAAGTGATAAAAAAATAAAGGGTTTTTTTAAATTATCTTTTTACTATGCTTGGCAACAAGTCTTATATATTTATCTTTAATAGGAACACTTTTATTTTTCTTTTTTTGGTTTTTCAAGACAGTGTTTGTCAGTGTAGCCCTGGCTGTCCTGGAACTCACTCTTTAGACCAGGCTGGCCTTGAACTAAAAAATCCACCTGCCTCTGCCTCCCAAGTGCTGGGATTAAAGGCATGCGCCACCACTGCCCAGCAAAGAACACATTTTTAAAAGGGAGAAAACAGCAAATAGTGTATGTGTGTCTTGTAGATTATTTTATAATAGATTCAAAATTATCTTGTGTTTAGGACAACTAATTTAGATTTTGGATGACTTGAACTTTAGTGAGGAGTTAAGGATGGAGATTTTGAGGGTAAAACTTAAAATTGTCAGAAGACTTAACAAGTTTACTAAATGTTACTGTTACTAAAATATGCTACTATTTTAGCTTTTGTGGATTTGGGGAGAGGGGGCAGGTGCCCTTTGAAGCCAGACTCAGGTTGGAGGACAGGTGGGCTGGAAGAGCAGGAAGCATCCTTAAGGGCTAACCCTCTCTAGCCTCGTCTCAGTGTGGTTTCCTATGTCTTTCTTTTTGTTGTTGTCTTTCTGAGGCAGGTTCTCACTGTGTAGATCTGGCCAGAAACTCACTAAGTAGACTAGTGTAGCCTTAAACACCCAGAGATCTACCTGCCTCTGCCTCTGCCTCTGCCTCTGCCTCTGGAGTACTGGGATTAAAAAAGGCTCCTCTCACCTCTCACCTCGCCCCTCGCCCCTCTCCCCAGTTCAGGGTTTTGCAGTAACTGCCTTAATTAAATTTATGGTAATATTTATGGAACAAATTTGATGTGCTTTATCCATTTTTTTTTGTTAAAATTATAGAAGTGAAACTTTCCCATGTGACTATCTTTGTTTTTACTTACATAGAATAAGGATAAACTTTGGCCTTTCATTAATCCTACTCAGTTATAATTAAGAATTTTCATTAACTCTAGATCTTAATTGTATCATCCGTTTATAACCATGTGTCCTAACCAGATTACTTTTTTTTTATATGTATAGCTGCTCTTTCTTTCTTTCTTTCTTTCTTTCTTTCTTTCTTTCTTTCTTTCTTTCTTTTTTTTTTTTGGTTTTTCGAGACAGGTTTTCTCTGTATAGACCTGGCTGCCCTGGAACTCACTTTGTAGACCAGGCTAGCCTCGAACTCAGAAATCCGCCTGTCTCTGCTAGGATTAAAGGTGTGCGCCACCACTCGGTAGACAGTTATATCTTATACTAAGTTTCATAAGTGTTCTAAAATATTCAATATAAAGTTATTTTAAGGTCATAAATCTTTATGAAAGTCTAATCTACATGCTGGATTTGAACCAGAGAGTTGAACTATAGTTGTCCTTCTTAGTACTGATCTAATCTAAACAATCTCTGGTTTAAAGGTGATTTTTATCTTTGAAGGAAGAGTGCAAGATGTGTTTAAAATCTGTCCCATCTACAGTAGGTAAGAGGGAGGCTTCTAAGAGTTGTTTTCAATGTTCTTTGGGCTGGGTTAGCTTGTTATCAGAGCGCTTGCCATATTATCTTAAATTTAAATGTATGATCATAAAGTCATAAAATTAGTATGACAAAAATATGACAGCATATTTATTGAAAATAGGACTCTAAGTGCATTGGACATGGTAAAGGTGTATTTTTTGTTGTTGTTTAGTCTTGGTTTTTCAAGACAGAATTTCTCTTAAACTGGCTGTCAGTGGAACTTGTAGACCAGGCTGGCCTTGAATTCTGAGATAGATCCACCTGCCTCTGCCTCCCGAGTACCTGAATTAAAGACTTGCACTACCACTACACAGCTCATATGTTAAAATAAATATGTATCTTGTTTATATGTGTGTGTTTTACTGGGATATTTTTTAAACTATATTTCTTACAGCAAGTTATAAGCAAAGGGGGGATTTTTTTTCCCTTTGTGTATCTTTAAAACAAAACAAAGTTTAGTTACTACTCACTCTAAAAAATATTAAAAAAAAGAAATGTTATAATGTTGCCCATAAAATAGTGAATTTTAGCAGAACAATAGATATTTTAAAGAAGACTTGATACTCTTTTTCAGGAAGGCATCTTCAAGGTAATAAAAGTGTTGATATAAAGTGTGAATTATGATTCAAGCGCAACAGAAAAAGCATTTTTGTCATGGATTGACATCTATTTTTAGTCCATTTTGTAAGCTAACATTTAATATAGCAAAATAATAAACATGGAACAAATGTTAGGTTTCTGTTCCATTCCTTCCCAATTTCTCTTAACTTTTATACCCGTATTGTCAGAGGAAAAAGAATTGCCATCTTTTACAGAGTCACTATAAGAATAAGTTATGTTTTAAATGATAAAAACTCGTTTCCATTAAAAAAAAAAACTATTCAATGAGGATTTTCTGTATAGCATAATATATTATTTCTTAATTAACTTTGATTTAACCCAATTTATTGTTTAATTACATACATGTGATTAAAATTGCATACAGAATTTTAAAAGGGAAAATATACAAGAACTGTAAACAGAATCAAAAGAAGAATATAATGAAAAAAAACTATATAACCCAAAGAAAATAAGGATTATATCATGCTGAGATTTTTAAATAAAATTTAAACATCTCATTATTTTTTTCATCTTATTTACTCTATATAGATTACAGTATTTTATTGTTGTGGTCTACTTAAGAGACTTAAAAGGTATTGGTTTTCACCATATCTTAGAGACCAGTTTGTGTGTGCTACATATCAAGATCTTGTTTAAAAACCAAACCAAACCAGAAGTGTTTTTTAAAACTGCTAATACTGGATTCCTTCCAGTGACAGATACATTAAATCTTACTTTTTTGTTGTTGTTTTGTTTTTCGAGACAGGGTTTCTCTGTATAGCCCTGGCTGTCCTGGAACTCACTCTGTAGACCAGGCTGGCCTCGAACTCAGAAATCCGCCTGTCTCTGCCTCCCGAGTGCTGGGACTAAAGGCGTGCGCCACCACACCCGGCTTAAATCTTACATTTTTTAAAGTAGCTAAGCATAAGTTTTATAAGAGATAAAATGATCCAGTTGGACCAAACCTGTGTACTCTCAGTAATACTACTACTAACCAGCAGGGGGAGGGAGTCGCCCTTGAAAGGCAAGCATTAGGAAGACCACATGACTTCCTGTTTTGAAGTTAACTGTTGTGGCAGCTGTTCTCCTGTTTAGTGTAGCAAAAAGCAATCAGAAAGAGACAAAGGCTACTAGTGTATCAGATGTGACACAGCTATGGTGACATAGTTAACCTTATAGGGAGCAAACTGAGAAAGAGAATACATGTGAACCCAAACATTTTTATGTTAAACAATTTTACATTTCTGATTAAATTAGAAACAGCTCAAAGAAGAATGGCATAAAAGACAATCTTTAAAAACAGATGTTAAGAACTAAGGCTACAAAATGTGCAAACATCAAGATACTGAGTTTCTTTTTGCCCTGGGTGGGTGGGTTAGGGAGGTGAAATGTGAATCAGAACAAAGCAGAGAGGACCAACAATGAAGCAGAGGGAACTTAAGTCAGAATACAGAAGAAGTGGAAATGTCACAGTATTCCAGGCTATGGTGAACAGAGAGAAAACAGTAACTAGGAGCCATGGAAAACTGCTCCCCAGGTGTCAGAGTCAACAGTTCTAGTATTCTGTGTTTAAAGTTGAAATTGATTTCTAAGTAGACACATTTTAAAATGCAAATAACTAGATCAAAAACTTGTTGATTTTTATATACACTTAAAGCAAAATACATTTTTGTTAGAGTATTATTACATTGAAGTGATTTTCCACAATGAAATTTGAAAATAGACTTCATTATCCATTATAAACAACAAATAATGCAATACTAGTTTTATAAGACTGCAGGTGTTACAATGATAAGGGAAAGCTTTTAAGGTCTCGTAGGAGCCTCAAAATGCCTAATGAGTAGTTATATGTTGAATGAACAGGTGTGATCTATTTGTTATTATTTCAAGTAGAACTAACTGCATCAAAATAAACTTAAAGACCCAAACACTGTTAAGCTGAATAATGAACTGAATTGTGGTAGCCTAGCCACTTACCCGATATACGATTGCAGAAATGCTATCTGAACTTTCAGATAATGAATCCTGGCAAGTTTTAGCCAAAGGTATGTTAACTTGTATTTATTCATTTAGAAAATGTATTCCTTGAACTCTTAACTACTATCGTACAAAACATCTTCATTATAAACTAGACAAAAACTTAAGTTCCGTGAGACTTAATGGCATTGAAAATTGGCAGGACAACCAGGGCTATACAGAGGAACCCTATCCTGACAAAAGAAAAAGAAAAAAAAAAAAGAAAATTGGGACATTTGTACAAATTCACTATGTGCCCCTAATTCTGAGGAAATGATCCTTTGGAGGAGATCATTTTGCATTGGAGCCAGAGATAGTATTGGTGGAGTATTTTGAAGTCAGTTCTCTTGTACTGCTTTGTTATAATATACTGTTATATATGTAGTTGGTATTAAGTCTGTTTTAATTATGACAATGAGTCTGAAACAAAACTCATGTCCCTTCCTACAGGAATGTGGTACCAAAACCAACCAAACAAACAAACCAAAAACACCCAGATATTCCTAGTTAAGCACATGTGGGCCCTTCGTACAAATTGTGATGGGTCTGAGCTAAAGAACTGTGTGAATACTCTAACCCTTTAAAAATCATATATAAAGTTTTTCTAGAGCCGGGCAGTGGTGGCGCACGCCTTTAATCCCAGAACTTGGGAGGCAGAGGCAGGCGGATTTCTGAGTTCGAGGCTAGCCTGGTCTACAAAGTGAGTTCCAGGGCAGCCAGGGCTATACAGAGAAACCCTGTCTCAAAAAAAAAAAAAAGGTTTTCTAATGCTTCTCCACATGAAAAAAATCACTAGAATAGTCTTTTAATAAGTACATTAATAAAGTGTCAAGAACCATTTTATGAACCAAATTTATTCTAAACTTAATTATTATCAAAGTCTAAAAAAATAATTCTTATCACTTCAGTCAGTTTCAGAACACATAGTATACATATATTTTATCTAATTTTTACTTAATAATTTAACACAGACTATAACTAAACTTACAAGAAAAAAACAAAAAAATGAAGGAAAGGAAATAGTTCATACCTTGTCTTATTCTGGACAAACTAAATGTGACATTGGAACATCAATATAGTGACTTCTGGTGGGAATATAGAACTTATTTATCCCTAAAAAAATCAAATACAAAAGTTTAGTCAGAAATGTGTACCCACAACAGAAATGCTGTTTTAAGTATTGCTTCTCAGATATTTTAAATGTTTTCCCTATGAAAGACCTAGGGCTGAGAAGTTAACTCTGTGTAGTGCACCTGAGATCAGTACCTCGCACCCACCTGAGATCAGTACCTCGCACCCACCTGAGATCAGTACCTCGCACCCACCTGAGAAAACATTAAGACTGGTTTTAGTAACCACTTCTCTGTTTTCCTTCACTGCATCTAAAGTCATCTGTTCAGTGTATTGTCTGTAATGCCTTGCTTTAATCTTGACATCAACATGCATTAGATTTCTCCTATACATTCAGACATCCTTCAAAACTTCCACATGATGTAAGGAGAAAAATAAGTATTATTCAGAAAAACTCTAGCAATATTTGACAATACTTCATACATGCAAAGATAATTTAAAACTTATCTTTGCAGAGATATAAATCATGCATTGCAAAAGTGTTTTTATTAAATTGGTCAGCTTTCTTTAAAATTTTTGAATGTTGACTGTAGCAAGGAATTCAGAATTGGTAAAAACCCCACGTTTAATTTGTATTTACATTAAATCTAGCGGTAGCATTGCTGTAAGAACATCATAGTTATAAATGCTAGCTCTTTAAGGGGTGCTCACTGGAAAACTAGTTTGAAAACCAGCATATAAACACATCATTATATTACTCCTCAGTATGGAAAGAGTTAAGCTTGCATCTGACTAACATTCGTAAGTCTAATTCTCTATTTTGAGGACTATTGCCTTAATGAAAAAATACTTTAAAAACATGTGGACTTGTAGATCCAGACTAGGAAGATGCAGATTTTTGTGTGAATGAACAAGATTGGTGTGGAGGTGCACATCTGTAATCACAGCACGTGAGTCAGAAGAATTATAAGTTCAAGGCCAGCCTGGCTACAGAGTAAGACCCTGTCTTAAATGAGAACAATAAAGAAGATGTAATAAAACAATATTACGAAGTTCTAGACCTTGCAGTCACTAAGTACATGTGGAACATCTATGTAGTACAGTGGTTCTCAGCCTGTCGGTTGCAATCCCTTTGAGGTCACATATCAGATGTATATATTACGATTCGTAACAGTAGCAAGCTCACAGTTATGAAGTAGCAGCAAGATAATTTTATGGTTGGGGTCACCACAACATGAACTATATTAAAGGGTCACAGCATCAGAAAGTTGAGAACCACTGATGTACTGGAAACAGTAAATGGGAAATGAGTAATTGTTTCTTTCCTCATATAGCTGACAAATTATTATCTAATATATTTAAAACATGCAATAAGTTGCATCAGAAGTACTGTGAAATTACTGATGTTAATGAAGATTTTAATAAAACTTTGCAATGATGGTAAATTTTTAATTTCAGTGAAGTAATTTCCAAATAGTTGACAGGGAAATAGAGACTAAATCTGTTATTCTTCATGAAGAGACAAAACAAAAATATATGTGCATTAGAAAGTTATAATCTGAAACCTAGTTTAGATATAAGAAATTAAAGAGGCTGGGATGTGGTACTCTTGTCTAAAAGAATTGCTTTTACTCCCCCAGGTTAAGTTTGAAAACTTTACATTTTGGAGTAGCTGCACAGTAACAATAGACTTGCTAGTTACATTATCCAGACAGGATAAGGAAAGTGTGGCAAACCTAGAAGTTACCTACAATTGCGCAATAGGAACCCAGTTGTTTAAAACCATTACATTCTTTGACATACTGCTTTTTGTTGTTGTTGTTGTTGTTGTTATGACGATATTGCTTTTGTAATTTCAATTAAAGCAACCAAACCAACCAAATAACTGCTTAAGCAGTGGGGAGAAAAATAGAAGGTAAAAGAGGATGGAGAAAGGAGACTCAATAAAAATTTATGTAATTATATGTTGAAATCACTTATGAAGGCCTGGCTTTTAAAAACAGATCTGGGGAGGAAGCAGGAGGAATTAAAAGATAAAATGGAATCAAGGACAAATTAATGGATATGTAAAAGAAAGGATGAGGAAGTCAAGGGTAACTGACCCTGAAACCTTAGTGCTCTAGACCAGTGGTTCTCAACCTGTGGGATGCAACTCCTGAGCATTACATATCAGATACCCTGAATATTAGATATTTACATTATGATTCATAGTAGTAACAAAATTACAGTTATGAAGTAGCAGTGAAATGATTTTGTGATTGGGGGTCATCCCAACATGAACTGTATTAAAGGATCCCAGCATTAGGAAGGTTGAGAACCACTGCTTGAGATGATCAGAGTGTACTTGACATATAGGATTAAGTATAGGCTTAGAGCAGGGAGAATAAATGTGATGTTAGAAAAGTTAAATTTAGCTGTGTGTGGTGGTGAGTGCCTTTAATCCCAGCACTCAGGAGGCAAATCCAGGCAGATTTCTGTGAGTGCAAAGGTCAGCCTGGTCTACAGAGTGAGTTACAGGACAGCCAGGACTGTTACACAGAGAAACCCAGTCTCAAAAAACAAAAAAAGGAAAGGAAAGGAAAGAAAGAAAAGAGATGAAAGAAAAGAAAAGGAGAAGAAAGAAAATAAGAAAAGTTAAACTTGAGGTGTTGACTGGCTAGGTAATTGGGAATGCATGTAGATATCCAGGAAATGGCTAGATATGGAGACAGGAGTCACCTTCATGTGCTAATTGAATCTACAGGGTTGAACACAATTTATAAAAATAAGAGGCAAGAAGTTTAAGGGATACTTGCTATGGCTTATTAACCCACTATTTTCTCTCTAAAACATTCTGAAATTATTTATTTATTGTATTCATTCAAATGTTTCAGATGCTGGGCTCTCATCAAGAACCTGCCAACCATCACCTAGTCCTGGGAGCTACTCAGTTACTGTGTCTTTTACATTTTGCCTGAAAACAAAAGATCAGGAAAACAAGTGGATTTCCTAAGAAAGCAAGAGAGTAACACTACTTTGTAGCAGCTAATTAGTAACATGAAATGAAACTTTGAATCTCTATCTAGACACCTTAGCTACACCTTCCTAACTTTCCAGTTAAGAGTTTATTTACAATCCAATCTACACATCCCCTGGCTATCTGATACTGCCTTTCTGTTATCACTTGGCTTTCTCTTGCTGCATGTCCTCACGTGACAGCTACCCAGCCACTGTTAGTTTCTACTCTTTCCACACATTTTGGCTCTTTCAAATCAAAGATAAACTCATGGTTCTGATTGTTCCTGTGACCTAGTGGTAAAAGGGATTAGAGCAAGAGTGGAAGTGAAGATTGTGCCGTATTGTAGAGCATTCCATTCTTAAGTAGTAAACCATGACAATCAAAAGTCCTGTAGCTAGCTAGGCTAGTGAGATGTTTTAATAGTAATTGCACATGCTCTGCAGCCCTGAGTTCTAGTCTGGAAACCAATGGAAGGTAGATGGAGAAACTTGAAATTTGACCTCCATTCACACACCATGACATGTACACCCCCACACATATAATATTTTAAGCTCATGGATGGCCGCATATGTTTTAAATGATACAAAACTTGAATTACAGTCGATTATCTATTCAAAATTATTGAGTTTTGTAGTATTCTAAAGCATTGCCCAAATATCTAAGTCAGCAATTTAGGGTATTATATATATACATATCGCCATAATCTGCACATAAATTTGCACATATGCAAATTAGGGTCATATACTAGTTGGTTAATTTGGAAGGCAATGCTGACATTACAAAAGATAAGGTTTTGCTAAAGAACCAAGGTGCTGTTCAACAAGTGGCCTAGCACAACTGAGTAGCAATATGCAACGACTAGGACCCTTCCCTCACACCATTTGCAAAAACTAGCTCAAAGATCAATGACAAAAGAAAAAAAAATCAAAATCTATGCAACTATCAGAACAGGTAAAGTTTTATGACTTTGGACTTGTCAAAGGATTGTTAACTATGAAAACAAAGCATCAGTTATTCAAGTTCACACTGGTGCCATCAAAGTCTTGTGTTTCAAGGGCACCCATGCAAGAGAGAAAGGTGAGAGCAAGAACAACACTCTACAGAACAGGAAAGAAAAGCACCCGCCATCATATAAGGGATCTCTGTGTGTGATCTATAAAGAACTAAACTCAAAAATAACTTGATTTTTAAAATAGGCAAAGAATCTGACTATCACATACTGTCCAAAGATGATAAAAATTGGATACCAATATCCAATAAGATCATGAAAAGACATTTGATTTCATTAGTTAGTCACTCAAGAAATGGAAGAGCACCACTACAGATTAAAGGTATTGTCAGTGATGCGGAGAAACTGAAAGCCTCAGGTGCTACCTTAGGACTGTAAATACTGTAGCCAGTTTGGAGAACAGAATGACACATCTTTGAATGATTAGCATTTAGTTCCATGTGACCTAGCGATTTTAGAGAAATGAAAGTGTGTATCTACATAGAGATTTGTGCAAGAACAATGCAGCATTATTCACAGGAACCAGAAGTGAAAGGCAGTGACTATGAATCAACAAATGTGCATAAACAGCATGTGGTATATAGCTCTACCATGGCACAACACACACTGCAACGCTGTTGAATCCTCACTCAACACCATTAAGCGAAAGGAGTTACTCACAGAATTTTATACACTGTATGATTCCTTTCATTCCCATAAACTGGCAAGAGAGAGACCTATGTAGAGAGCACAGCATTCTATACAGAGAGAAAGTATATTAGTGACAGTTTAAAGGTGCTGTTGGCAAGGTGGGGGTATAAGCTACAGGTATCCTTTTTGAGATTATGATGTTCTAAAATTGCAATGGTGCTTACACCAATCTGTGTGGACATGGAAAACAAACCAGTGAGTTGTACCCTTTAAGAGGTTGAGTTGTACACTGTATTAATTCTATCTCAGTAAAAGTGGTGAATGTCAAACAAGGACTTCATAACACACAGAGCCAGTCTGAATTCCAGCCAATCTAGGTTCACACTCTTTGAGAGTGACTCTTGGGTTTGTCTTCCATGGGTCAAGAAAGGGACTATGTATGACCATGTTTGGAAGACTCAGATAATTGCAAGAGAAAAGCCACAGAGCCCGATGTGCTGAGTCCTAGGAACACTGTGTGGTTGGTGAGCACTGTTTGCTTTCAACTCAATCAGTTGCTCTTGAAGCAGAACCAGGTTGAAAGCGCAGATTCCTAGAAAACTCCAACCTGGAAGTCAGCTGCAGGAACTTAACGCATAATTTAACCTAATGAAAATTTGTGAATTTATTTCGAAATTCAGATTTTACTTGTAGCAAACACTCATCAGTTCCTTCCATCCTGTGATCCTGTCCCATACAGGGCAGTTCTGGAATGGGACAAAAATTCACATGCCAAGTAATGTCTACCCATCTCCCATGTTCTGATTGGAATATTAATAACCAGTTCCTTCCTTCATAAATCCATCAGCTCTTGAAGTTTTTTCTTCACAGGCTCAAGTTCAGTGAATGCCAATACCTTCCTTGCAGCAAACAACAGAACATAAGTGCAGTAGGTACCTGGGCTTAGACAAAGTTTGGTTCTCAGGGTTTCTTAGGGAAGGCTTGTAATCCCAGCTACTATGATGCTGAGACAGGAGGTGTCCTGTGATCAAGTTCTCAACCTGCCTGTGATATAGGCAAGATCAGAAGCAGCCTGAGAAATTTAATGAGACCTTGTCTCTAAATAAAAATAAAAAGAGAGCTCACTCAATATATGTGTGCATGAAACAGTAGGGTTTACCTTCTACTGAGAAACAACAAAAACATAGCTGGTATGGTAGCAGATATTTATAGTCTCAGAATCTTAGACTCAGGAGCTGGAGGCAGGAGGATTGGGAGTTCAAAGCCTGCCTCCTCTACATACCAAGTTCAAGGTCAGGCAGAACTACAAGAGACTGTTTAAACCTAAAACAGTGTGATTGTTTAATAACCATAAATTTTAGATCTGAAATAAGTAGCATCAGTGTAATTCATCCAACAAGATTTCATAATCTAATTAGTTGTCCTACCACAGGAAAATGAAGTAACTAATGCACTATTTTTAGCACAAGACCTATTAGTTAGAACTCTAATCACAACAAGAAGTCTGTGAACCACCAGTAAGAATGGCTAAGATCAAAAAATCAGGCGACAGCAGATGCTGGCGTGGATGTGGAGAAAGGGGAACACTCCTCCACTGTTGGTGGGACTGCAAGCTTGTTCAACCACTCTGGAAAGCAGTCTGGCGGTACCTCAGAAAATTGGACATAGTACTACTGGAAGATCCAGCAATACCTCTACTTGGCATATATCCAGAAGAGTTTCCATCTGGTTATAAGGACACACGTTCCACTATGTTCATAGCAGCCTTATTCATAATAGCCAGAAGCTGGAAAGAACCCAGATGTCCCTCAACAGAGGAATGGATACAAAAAATTTGGTACATTTACACAATGGAGTACTACTCAGCTATTAGANCTATAGCATATGCCAGCAAGATAATGCTGAAAGGGAACTGATATAGCTGTCTTGTGGGAGGCTATACCAGTGCCTGGTAAACACAGAAGTGGATGCTCACAGTCAGCTGTTAGTTGGAACACAGGACTCCCAAGGTAGGAGCTAGAGAAAGTACCCAAGGAGCGGAAGGGGTCTTCAACCCTCTAGGTGGAAGAATAACGTGAACTAACTAGTTCCCCCTGCGCTCATGTCTCTAGCTGCATATATGGAAGAAGATGGCCTAGTTGGCCATCATTGGGAGGAGAGGCCCCTTGGTCATACAGACTCTATATCCCCCAGTACAGGGGAATGCCAGGGCCATTATGTGGGAGGGGTGGGTAGGGGAGCAGGGCGGGGACGCGGGAGGGTGAGGGAAAATTTCTGGATATTATGAGAAATGTAAATGAAGAAAATATCTAATAAAGAGAAAAAAAAAAGAAGTCTGTGAACTATACAGAGAATTTTACTAGAGAAGCTTTGAAGAACTGTTTATGGATTAATTTACAGCTCTGTTCCCCCCCAAAAAAGAAGTTGAAAAATGATTCTAAAATTGTAAACCATAAAAAGACAAAGATATTTCTCAAAAGAAGAATTGTAGATGGTAAGAATTACCTTCTTTAAATATTAACCTTGTAAAACTATAATAATCGGAATATGATTACCTTAGGGATTTATAATTATATTAGCCAAAAGGAGTGATGCAGTATTTAATATATTTAATATATAATATTGGAAAATACCCAAAAACCTTAAAATCTATAGCCTCCCTTCTTGTTATCCAATTTGTAGGTTGTGTGTGAGAGGAGAGGGATGGGGAGATGAAGAGAGACAGCCTTGTTTAGGGAATTTAGCCCAGACCCTCCTGCATGCTAAACCAATGCTCTTCCACTGAGCTATGGCCTTAACTCTTCATTTTATCTTCTAATTATCTGTTGATTTTGTGTATTTATTTCCAGAAACACCGATTTAGTCGAATGTAGTTATAATTCTTCGGTAAATAATTACAGTTGAAGTCCGACATTTTTAAATGTGAAAACGCTGAATTATTTACAGTTATAGATTTGGATAGATAACAGAACTCAGGATATGAGCAAAATGGCTGCCATCAATCTCAGCTACCATTACAGGAATTGCTTAGAGTCTGGGCTTCTGGCATCCACAGTGATACACCCCTTGCCCCCAACTTTCTCCTGCTGCCACAACGATCTTTTCAAAACATAAATTTGATAATGGAATTTGGCTGCTTAAAAGTCTTCAATGTCTCACGTTACTTTAAAGATCAGAGATAAGATCCTTAAATAAGTCTTGGGTGTTTTTCTAGCTGCCCCAGCCTTGTCTCCATCCCCTCTGCCTTAGTGCTCTGTTCCACCTGCTTACCCGTCTTTCCCAATGCTTGCAACAGCATTGTTTTCCACCAAGCCGGTGTGCTCATAAGGTTTATTCTTTTAGCCAGCTTACCTCAATTTGTATTTAGATACCTTGATGTGATTATTTTATGTCTTCCACTCCAAACCGTGAATTCCACTAAGAAGGGACCATATCTAGCTTGACATCACCTAACAGAGTATGTTTGATAAATTCAGAATGACTACCCCAATTAAAGAACATAAGAGAATCAGCATTCTCACATTGCATTCAAAGTAAATTAGAAAGTCCAAAGTTTTCAAATGGAAAACACAACAACTCACTTGAAACTGTGTTATTTTGGGTAAATTGATATCACCACAGACCCATGTGGGAGCATTCCCAGTTTTTTTTTTTTTTTTTTTTAAATAGTGCAAGGGTCTGAATTCAGATTTTCATGCTCACTTGCAGAATAAGCTCTCTTGCCCACGGAACCATTTCTCCAGCACTCCTGCCATCAAATTTTAGAAACTAAAGAACATCCTCAAAATAATCTGAATTCAATAAAATTAATAATCTACCATAATAAATGTGTTTCCACGAACATTGCAAAGATGTGACTCCATTAACATAATATACATCAGTTAAATCAAAAGCCACAGGATAATCTCATCAGATGCCACACAACTCCTTTCTATTGTGTGTAGATTGTCTTGGAAAGAAGAATGAAGTTTTCCGGTAAATGTTGTGGTAAAAACTGTGGACATCTGGCAAGACCACTGTGGTGTCTCAGAAAAGTTTTAATTCATATAAAGAATTATAGTTAAAAACGGAATGGTTCGGATCTAGAACATATCTCCCGGTACAGTGAGAGATCCTCGCTCAAGGGAATAAAGTGAACCAAATAAATTTGAACCAAAAATGTGAATGGATGTGAGTCTTAAAGTTTTTAAACTGTGAATTATTTTTTTATAAAGTGAGGGTAAACTGGGTTATAATCTAAAAATTATACTTCAAGGAATCCAGCATCCCTTGGATTAATGGTCAAATGTAATCTAAATTCTAAGTGAAAATTAGCTTTAGTGATATCAGCAAGTATGTTTATGATAAATGATTACTGGGATCTTTCATCAGCCCCTTGCTAGCTGTGTTAGAATTTATACTCAGACATGCACACACTTATACACTTCACAAAAGCAGTTTTGGTTAACTGTGGACTGCAGAGCAAGCGGTCAGGGATGACTTAATGGACAAGAGCACTTGCCGTACAAGGATTAAAACCTGGGTCTGAATCGTCAGCACCCATTGCTAGGCATTGCATGTACATACCTGTAGCCCCAGCATCTGGGGGAGGGGTGAAAAGAAGCAGATCCTAAAAAGCTCCCTTATCCAGCCTGGCTGAAGCAGTGAGCTAGCTCCCGGTACAGTGAGAGATCCTCGCTCAAGGGACTAAAGTGGAGCGTGACAGGCAAGGACACGCATGCTCTGCTGTGGCCTCTGCATGCACACTTGGCATGCATGCATCATACAGCCACACCCCACACAGACCACCACTTGCACACGCTATTTTTATAAATACATACGTGCTTACATAAGTAAATGTCACTTACACAATAAGTATAGATTTAAAAACAATTTCTTTAAATCCAGGCATGGTAAGATACACTTGGAATCTCAGCACTCAAAAGGCAGAAGGATCAGGAGTTCAAGGGTAGTCTTGAGTACTCAGTGAGTCTGAGCTATGTTCTCATAGCTTTATCCAACAAAGACGACCCAACTCATATTACCACAGTTCAGTGTGGCTCCGCAAGAATAAAACATTAGTACCCTCTTCTACACTCTGATACTCATTCTTCTGCTATCTTACAAGTAGAACTAAACTACCTTCTTATTGCTACTCTGACACAAGTAATACACAACTGTGCAGGGCACAGTGACACATGCCTAAAATCCCATCCCCTCAGGAGGCTGGAGCCAGAACATTACAAGCACTTGCCTGTGCTATGCAATTAGTTCCAGGCCAGTCTAGAATACATTGTGACACCAATCTCTCTGTCTCTGTCTCTGTCTGTCTGTCTGTCTGTCTGTCTGTCTGTCTGTCTCTCTCTCTCTCTCTCTCTCTCTCTCTCACACACACACACACACACACACAAGTGATACTTAGATTGACATCATCGTGGCTCAGACACTTATATGTAACTTTTCCTATCCCGAGAAAGTCATGGAACTCTCTCAACCGCATTCTCTCCTTAGCAGTTAGAAATTATAATGGTGGCTGGTGTACATGGCTGAGGGGAAAGGGAAAGGAGTCGAGAATTGTTAGATGTTAGTACAATGCCTAGCATAAAAATCAACTCAAATGCATGTTATCATTGGGAAGTTTTAATTTTGAAACGTTTCAAATATATAATCTTCCTTATAGAACGGACATAGGTGTTTTGAAAAGTGTATTTTTAAGTCACTAGGTAATACCCAAGTTTTTTTTTTTTAATGTTGCTTTTCTTCTAAACAACAAAATGTTACTAGTCAACCCTTCGCAGGTTTTTCTGAAACTTTCCATTTTACTGAAATTAGAAACCAAGAAATCGTCTTGGCTTTACTAAGAAATGAATATGCCGTGACTACAGTGTTACACCACTGTGTCTCTCTCCCTGACGAAAAAGCCAAAACTGACTGGCCTAAGTCACAAAGAGTTTGTAAGAAAGGGATAAATAGGCTGGCTGAGTCTTAATAAATCATTATTACACAAAATTCTCTAGGCTATATATAGCTACTTACATACAAGTGATCACAGACATAGTATGTAAACTGTAATGTTAGCCCTTATTTGTGCTAAAAAATTTACTAATATTAAGACCTAGATTAAATGAAGCAACTACAAATATTTTTCACGTCTTCAAATCTACATTGGTTAAAGAGAAGAAAGACAAAATTATTTAGTCATTAGAGTAACAAAATAGTCTGAATCCTAATGTCTATATTTTCACTTCCATTCTACCACTAATAACCTGGCTACTTTAAAATTAATATTCCGGCTAATTTGTTTAAATTGAAAATGACACAAGAAAAGTAACTGCTAAAGTCCTTTACTTGGAGGGAGCAACTGGAAATGGGCATTCATTTAAGAATAACATTTATTCTTAAAGATGAATGCTCACATCCTTAACTCTAACTTTTACCTTTTTATAATCCAGAAAATTTCTTGAAATAAAATCTCATTGGGCTTTTTTTGGTGGATAGCATGAGATAAACCATGTATAGTCCAAGCACATCAGAAATTGTGGAGAATTCATTTTTCTCATTAAACATACTTTTTCTTTTCTTGTAAAGACTCAACAGAGTTTCTTCTTGGACTTTGCTTCAATTATATTAAACAAAAGCTTCTCTCTGCTTTGTGTGTTTTCATTCCATAAGAGAACAATAAAGTAATGTACAAAACAAAATTATGTTATTTATACAAATATTTGTACAAAGAGGATAACCCTGTCTGTTGTCTGTGCGCCGTGGCTCTCCCTAATCTTGAGATTTACACTGTATCTGTATGCTTGTGGGAGATTCTTTTTAACTTTTACTTTTACAATTGATTTAGTTCAATTTGGCTATATAATAAACTATCATAAAAGTGAATATGTGTATCTATAGATAAGCAAAGTACAAATAATATAAAGTATTACTATAATGCTGCTCCTAATTCTTTCCAGGAATCTGGTCAACTCTTTGTCAGTGTATGAAAGACAGTGATGATGTTCTTTTGAAACAAATGGGCTGCCAGGATACCCTCCTAGTGTCTACAACTCCTGAAAGCTCGAATATCCTATTTATAGTATCGCAGCCCGCCCAGTCCCGACCTTCTGAAACCCTGATCAGGGACGAGGTCCCAAACTAAAGGCTCTATTAATTTTAACAGTTTTACAGAACTCACGAAGATGAGGGCTGGCGCGTCTGGAAGGAAACACTAAGAGAGACTTGGTAACATTAGAGTTACCTGAGCGGTTAAGCATGGGCAAAGTCGTGCTGCCTCGTATCTGAGCTTTCATTCAAACCGCTCTTCACGCGGAGGAGTTCTATCTGGTTGGAGCGAGGAAGACGGTACCAAATTAAATGTTTTCGTCTCACTTATATTATTGCACGTATTTGCTTACTGTGAGGTGTTCTGTTGGTCAAACTAGTAACCTACTGAGGATGAAGTCACTTTGCGAGATGGGGGGGAGGGGTAAAAAAGTTAGATTTCTAAGAATAACCTCCGTCTCCAGGAGAGTGGAACAGTCCAGCAATGGTTGGGGGGTTGGGTTGGGTGGGGTGGGGATGCAACAGTCCAGGTGTGGTCAGTGCAGTCACAGACCAGCTCCCCTATTTAAGTCAAGGAGGGCATGGGGTTTCAAATTAGAGTAAAACCAAGACAACTCTCTCATGTAAAAATTGATTTGCAGCCGGGCGTGGTGGCGCACGCCTTTAATCCTAGCACTTGGGAGGCAAAGGCAGGCGGATTTCTGAGTTCGAGGCCAGCCTGGTCTACAAAGTGAGTTCCAGGACAGCCAGGGCTATACAGAGAAACCCTGTCTCGAAAAACCAAAAAAAAAAAAAAAAAAAAAAAAAAA
>LR749731.1:1404921-1467024 GCA_902729485.2 Mus minutoides
TATATATATATATATATATATATATATATATATATATATATATATATGAGTATATATTCCTAAACACATAAATAGAGCCTTCACAGTCTATATAATGTTACTTTTGTGTCTATAATTCAGGGCTGACCACTCAGTATTGGATAGCCTGTTGTTGTGCTCTTCCCCGGGGGAGGATTATTTCTTCTGCTCTCCGTGTTCCTTAGTAGCCTGTATTTCTTTATGTGATGTTCACACCCTGCAGTCTTTCTCCTATACACACATTAGCATGTCTACTGGTGTAATCCCTGTTCCCATGGAACTATCCTTAACAAGATCTGCTAAATTGGCGGAAGAAATTATTCAATAAAAGTGGTTATTTAGAAGGTACAGGATGTGTAATCAATAAGAAGGCTGCCACTTGAAATCGTCATGACTCTTAATCTTAACGTATCAATACATTTGGATGTATCAGTGATAGAATTTTACTCACAAGAAAGTAAGAGAGTAACCATTAATGAATCACAAGATAAAGAAAGAAAATAGCATGGAAATTCAGAAAAGGATGAGCCCAGGAGAGCTGCTATTTATATTGAGGGCTCAACAGAACTCACTGTCAGCTGGATCTACTATTAGAAGACCTGGGTTAGGACCTGGTATGGCTCTGGCCCTGAACACATTTATTCTGTAAAGACCTCTCACTGTTTGCTCTCAGATCTATCTACTGCCCTCTCTGTTTCACAGTAGAATGTGTATGTTGGTCGTGTGGGGGTGGAGTTAGGGGAGAAGTCTCATTTCTTTGCAATTCTGTTGATTTGTTCGCTTTCCACCCAACTCATAAGCTGAAATTCTAACACCCCCCCCCCCGCCCCCGCGTTAGTGACAGTATATGGACACAGCGTCTTTTGGAAGATTAATGAGGTCAGAAAAGTAGGGGCTGTTTCAGCAACTTTTGTTATTGCTGTGAACAAATACTTGACCAGAAGCAACTCAAGGGAGGAAGGGTTTGTTTGGACCATGGTTTGTGGGGTCGGGGTGTGGGAGGCATAGCTGTGGAACAGCTTCAAGCTGCGGCTTCAGGAGCAGGAGGCTTACTCACTTCCGGGCTTATTGCCATGAAATTGAGGCAACAGGAAACGAGGCCACGCTATAAAATCTTAGACTCTCTCGCCCAGTGACCCACTTCCTCTCTCTAGTCTCCACTTCCCAAAGGTCCCACAGTCTCCCAAAATAGTGACACCAGCTGAGAATCAAAGGATGAAACGCTCGAGCCTTTTCACACTAAAACTTTGATGGATCCCTAATCTGACAGGGCCATGGTTTTATAAAAGGAAAAAAAAAAAAGAAAAAAAGAAAAAAAGAATAGGTGTCTTTTGAACACATAAAGATACAGCAAGAAGACAGCTGTCTCCAAGCTAGAAAGAGCCGGCACACTGACCTTCAACTTCACAGCTCCTGGAACTGCAAGTAGAAGATGTCTGCTGTTTAAACTGGCCAGGTCATTATTCTGTTATAGCAACCTAAACATACACAGGCGTTGGGTTCCTGTGTGGGCAATAGTGGGACAGGAAAAGAACGGAATTGCTGGGGTAGTTCTTCCCTTCTGGCTGCCTCAGCAGCACCTCCAGTAGCAGGTGTGGCTCTGGGATTCTAGTATCTACCAGGTAAGTATCTTCTTATCCTTGCAGCCCAGAGTACCGATAGCCATTGCTGGTACTGGATGCTGCTTATCTTACATTCAGCTTCTCCATCTCCTATGTTACCAATCCTTTGTATTAAAGTCCCTTTGATATAAATAAACAGATGCTTCCTGTTTGAAATTTGACTGAGAATAGAGTACGTTTTAAGAAACTGTGAAACCGGAGGCTGGAGAGATGGCTCAGCAGTCAAGAGCACTTACTGTTCTTGCAAAGGATGCTGGTCCCCCAATCCATATTCCCAGCAACTATATGGGGCAGCTGTCGATAGCCAGTAACTTCAGTTTCAAGAGATCTGATAACCTTTGTGCTCCTTGGACACCTGCATACATGTGACACATATAAACTCATTCAGGCACATGTACACACACATAAACTGAACAAAAATGTGGGAAAATGAAGTGACCCTTAAAATAACATACCGTGAAGCTATGCTATAATGTGCCATTCAAGTAGTAGCAGCTAATCATTCACAGATGTCACCCTGCAAATGTCTGTCTTTGCATCTCTTGTTCAAGAAGGGCACACGCTGGTGGTCTGTCTACTCTGATCTAATTGATCATGCCAGAGAACTCAAAGGGATCCATCGTGGTCATGCTGCTGACCCACTCACAGCGCTGCCGCCCCCCTCCACCTTCAGAGTGTGCGCTGAGGCTCACAAAGGACCATTTGAGCTGAGATTGTCAGTAGAACTGAGAGACCAGAGTAGGATGCAATGCTACTGAGCAGAAGAATCCTGAGGAGAGACAGAGAGACGGAGAGATGCTCAAGGACCAGGCTGTGGCTTGTAGAAAAGGTAGCCAAGATTACAGATAGTTAATTTACTTCTCAGTTTTAGTTTTGAACAAAGCTTGCTACTCCTTCCATCAGATCTCATGGAATTCTTTGCATGGTATCCATAAAAGCCCCCTCACTGAAGCTAACTAGACGGGCACCTGTATTGTTAAATCCTGATTAGAATACCACATGTATGTATCCCTCTCTCTGTCTATCTCTGTCTGTCCCTCTGTCTCTTTCTTTCTCCCTCTCTCCCTCCTCCTCTCCCTCTGACTTTGAGCTGCCCTTAACAACATTTAGCCTATGACTTGGCAATGAGAGTTATGTGGAATCACATCCAGGAAGAACAATATGAGCAAAAGTTAATGGACAAGAGATAATATTCTAGAATATCTCTGCCTCCTTGCTTGTTTTAACAACCCAAAGTGTATGAAGAACCATTAAATACCCAGGCAAAAATTCTTTTAAAATTACATAGCTGGAATTTTACAGCCTTTGCTTTCTGTAGTTGGCTAATAATGTGGGTGTTACCTGAAGCCCATTCTAAAAATAACCTAATTATAATATTCAAAACAGAAGAGTGGTGACCATAACACTAAGATACATTTAAAACAGATCTAGAATGAGTACATGTCTTCTGCTTCCAGGAGGGTCATCTCCTCCGGTTGTTTAAAAATCAGGTCAGGATAAAAAAAAGTAAACAAGGCCCTTCTCTGAAAACCAACTTTGCAATTTTCTAAAGATGAGCTTTTAAAATTCACTCATAGAACCTAACAGATTGCCATCCACAACACGTGTGTGTGTGTGTGTGTGTGTGTGTGTGCGCGCGCTGCAATTTTCCTGAAGTTGTTTCTTTGAATGTTTTAAAAATTATATTTATTGCTTGATTGGGGAGGGGGGAGTCCATGTGCCACCGCCCACATGTGGAGATCAGAGGACAGCATCTGGAAGTCGGCTTTCTTCTACCTATTGGGTACTGGGGATCAAACAGGTCGTCAGGGTTGGTGGCCAGTGCCTTTACTCACTGAGCCATCTTACTGGCCCCAAAGCTCTTTTTTTAAGAAGAAAAAAAATCTGTAAACAATATTTGTGGATGATGTGGATTTTTAGCTGATTACACACACCCATTTGTTGCCAGGCAACAAATATCTTTACAAACTTGCATTTTTTTTTTATTCCAGAGGAAAAAAAATTATTTTTTATTAAGATTTTAACATACTTCCGTCTGAAAACACACATGCACCTCCTACCCCCAATGTGCATGTGTGTGCATGCACACATATACACACACACACAGAGGGGAGCATTAAACTATAGGAAATAAAAGTCATACAGTTACTAGCACAAATATTTTAAAATTTACATTGATAGTTTTAAAAACAATAACCATCTTCTGAAAAACAGACATAAGAAGTTGGTTAAGTTTTTTAAAACTATCAGATTACTAAAGCTCTTCTTTTAATAGGACTTGAGTTTTTTTTTATTTAAAAACTTTTATTAGATATTTTCTTTATTTACATTTCAAATGTTATCCCCTTTCCTTGTTTCCCCTCCAAAAATCCCCTATCCCCTACCTTGACCCCTGTTCCCCAACCCACCCACTCCCATTCCTGGCCCTGGCATTCCCCTATACTGGGACATAGAACCTTCACAGGACCAAGGTCCTCTCCTCTCATTGATGGCCAACTAGGCCATCCTCTGCTACATATACAGCTAGAGCCACAAGTTCCACCATGTGTTTTCTTTGATTGGTGGTATGGTTCCAAGGAGCTCTGGGGGTACTGGTTAGTTCATATTGATGTTCCTTCTATGGGGCTCCAGTCCAACTTTCGCAAATTGTATCTTGGGTATTCTAAGTTCTGGGCTAATATCCACTATCAGTGAGTGTATATCATGTGTGTTCTTTTGTGATTGGGTTACCTCACTCAGGATGATATCCTCCAGATACATCCATTTGCCTAAGAATTTCATAAATTCATTGTTTCTAATAGCTGAGTAGTACTCCATTGTATAAATGTACCACATTTTCTGTATCCATTCCTCTGTTGAGGGACATCTGGGTTCTTTTCAGATTCTGGCTATTATAAACAAGGCTGCTATGAACATAGTGGAACATGTGTCCTTTTACAAGCTGGAGCATCTTCTGGGTATATGCCCAGGAGAGGTATTGCTAGATACTCCAGTAGCACTATGTCCAATTTTCTGAGGAACCACCAAACTGATTTCCAGAGTGTTTGTACCAGCTTGCAATCCTGCAAGTGGAGGAGTGTACCTCTTTCTTCACTTCCTCGCCAGCATCTGCTGTCACCTGAATTTTTGATCTTAGCCATTCTGACTGGTGTGAGGTGGAATCTCAGGGTTATTTTGATTTGCATTTCCCTGATGATTAAGGATGTTGAACATTTTTTCAGGTACTTCTCAGCTATTTGGTATTCCTTAGTTGAGAATTCTTTGTTTAGCTCTGTACCCCATTTTTAAAAATAGGTTTATTTGATTTTCTGGAGCCCATCTTCTTGAGTTCTTTGTATATATTGGATATTAGTCCCCTATCAGATTTAGGATTGATAAAGATCCTTTCCCAATCTGTTGGTGGCCTTTTTGTCTTATTGAAAGTGTCTTTTGCCTTAAAGAAGCTTTGCAACTTTATGAGGTCCCATTTGTCTATTCTCAATCTTACAGCACAAGCCATTGCTGTTCTGTTCAGGAATTTTTCCCATGTGCCTCTATCTTCCAGGCTTTCCCCCTTTTCTCCTCTATAAGTTTCAGAGTCTCTGGTTTTATGTGGAATTCCTTGATCCGCTTAGACTTGAGCTTTGTACAATTCTTCTACATGATAACCGCCAGTTGTGCCAGCACCATTTGTTGAAAATGCTGTCTTTTTTCCACTGGATGGTTTTAGCTCCCTTGTCAAAGATCAAGTGACCATACGTGTGTGGGTTCATTTCTGGGTCTTCAATTTTATTCTATTGATCTACCTGTCTGTAGCTGTACCAGTGTCATGCAGTTGTTTTTTGTTTGTTTGTTTGTTTTTTGTTTTGTTTTTTAATCACAATTGCTCTGTAGTACAGCTTGAGGTCAGGCATGGTGATTCCACCAGAGGTTCTTTTATTGTTGAGAATAGTTTTTGCTATCCTAGGTTTTTTGTTATTAGTTGCATTTTTAATTCCTCTATACAATTTTAACTTTTGCCATATAATGTAAGCTGGTATTCACCTTAAGTACAGCCCATATGTGAAAGCACAAGAATTTCTCCTTTTTCTACCTATTAAATGATATTAATGACATGTAATCATTAATGCGTTTCACAGTCTTGGTTGCTATTACGAAATGGTTGAGTATTCAAATTGAGATATAGAATGTTATCCCCTGAATCCCTGTATGATATTAGAACAATAATGACTACTAGAAAGAAACCAGACTTGTTTCTCTGTCTTTAAAACAGAGTCATACTTTAGAGAAGAAATCATTTTATAGACCTAAGCTTTATAGAATCTGATAAACTAGTTTAGCTTTCTATTGATGTTTGGGTAACACATTAAAAGTTAATACAAGATATTTTGTAAATGAACAGATGTTTTACATATTTTAAAATTCAATGTCATTATTGTTGTTTTTCAAGATAAGGTTTCTCTGTGTAACCCTGGTTGTTCTGGAACTTACTATGTAGCCCAGCCTGGACTTGAACTCAGAGATCTGTCTCTGCTTCCTGAATGCTGGGACTAAAGCTGTGTCTCATCACTGCCCAATTCAGTAGTGTTAAAACCTATAGTTTTATTGATCTAAGATCCTGCCACCTTAGTATGGGATGTGTAATATTTATTTGTTAATATTTATTGATTATTGTCAGGCTCTGCCCTTTAAATTCTGTTTCCCAGGCATGGCTATTCTCATTGCTCCGTGTCTCTGGGATATTCTGTATTTTCTTGCAGCTGGAGGTATGTGAGCCTTTGCAGTGGTTACTGGAATCTGCAGCCCTCCTGGTCAACTGTGATTTATTTCTCTAGTCTCCCCCACCCCAGCACCTTTGACATTCCGTGACCTGCTATAACCATGTCTTCCCTGGTTCCTGCCAGACTCCTGTGCATCCCAAGACCAAGCCTCTCTAACTTGGTGGATACCAAAGGGGCAAGGTAGACTGTGCTCTGGCCCTCGCCTGCTCCATGTTCTTGTGCCTTCTGTCTGATCATGTTCCAGTCCTCGGCATCACTGGGATCTATTCCTGTCTTTTAAACCTTTGCATTTAACCCCCCACTCTCCCTAATATCCATTTGTCTCACACTTAATTTACATCATTTGAATGTCAGTCTCATTGATTTGAACATGGGTTTTTGACAAACCTTGGCTTTAATACTGAGCAAATTCTAGTTTGCCCTTCAGACTGGGAGATTGACTTTCTCTCAAGGACAAAGCCTTTCTTGACCTACTGCATTTCCATCCCCAAGCTCGCTGCTTGCTGCTCTTCTATTAGGGGTGTAGAACGGCTAGGATTCCTCGGCATCCACTGCGTCTGCCAGTTCATCACTTTCCTTCTTACCATTTGGCATCACCTGCTAGCTCTTGCTACCTCCAGATGCCCTTTGATTCTAGGTACCAAAAGTAACAAGAGATCTTTGGGAGCTTTTCACTACAGGTCTTGTTGCTGAATTACAGCTTCCTCCAGGTCTCCAGGGCTTTATTCCTTCTGTGCCTTACAGTCCCAGCATGACTGATCATAAGAAGTGAGCACAAGAAATAATGCCATACACACTCATCAAGGTCTTCAGCAGCAAACAGAAAGAAGAACGACATCTGCACATACTTTCTCAAGTTGTCCTTTAAGACTCACCATTTTTCCAGTGTTCTGTTTTATCTTGACCCTTGCTTAAATACAAAATGTGAAACCTATCTGCTTCTGTGAGAGATCTTTTTCTAGGAGTACTTTTATATCACGTAACATTTAAAACTCAAATGAAAATTTTAGAGGCTTAGTTTCTCAAAACCATGTTTAGTAAAGATCACATCTATAAGTGATTTCACTGAAGCACGTGTTTGGCATAGAGGCAATCTTGTGGGGGTGACTCCTTGGATCTTACTCTAGGTTCCAGTCACCCATGTCCTAGAACCCACCATAGTGAGGTGTTTGGGGACTGCTATAGCTTGCCAATATCACAAGGGCCAGTAAAACTGTTGGGAATGTCTAACTGGGTATGTTGGGTGTGTCTAGTTAGTACTTGATCTACTTTCCTTCTTCCTAATGTGGTATATCTGCCACAATAGATGCTGTAAAGTTATAAAAAAACTCATATTCTCATTCACAACTAGGGTTCTCCATATTCAATAAGGGATATTCGTGGCATGCATTTGTGTGCGTCTGAAATAGAGATACACAGTGAAGGTTACTTCACACTGCTTTTGGCTATGTTATACTGTCAAATATAGTTATAGATTTTTGTCTGCAGGAATGTTGCAGTTTCCAGTTATTGAGATATTTGGGACTAGGTACAGGCAAACTGTGACAGTCAAATGTTCCAATGTCTTCTCAGTTATACCAGAACAGACAGGTCTTTTTCCTCCTCCTCTTCCCTCTTTCTATTCATCTTCCTCTTTTCCGTTTCTTCATCCTTTTCTTCCCTCCCTCTCCCTCTTCCTCCTCCTCTTCTTCCTCTTCCTTCTCTTTCTTCCCTTCCTCCTCTCCCTCCTTGTTTTGGGACAGGGTCTAGGTTATCCTAGAACTTGTGAGCTTCCAGTCTCAGTCTCCTGTGTGCCAGGGGGACAGTGTAAGCCACTAATTGCAGGAAAGGCCTCCTAATTGTAGTGTTCTCACCACTCTTTGGGCTTGTTTGGTTAACTCCATAATCACATACACACAAAGGACATCATTTTATCCCTTCTAGTTGTCTTCCACTGATAAGACCTTGAGTGATATTCTTTGAAAGGTGGTCAGGACACAGTTAAGAGCCCTTTCCTGAGTATCTCCTCCCTCTCTAGTCTTCCTCAGATAGACACATATATAATGATAAAAGCAGCCTCCCAAGAATAGATGTGTATAGGGAGTGGAAATTATGTTACTGCCTTTCCCTTTATCACAAAGAAATGAAGGTCTAGCAGGCTTGGACTTCAGAAAGAAAGTATCTCACACCAAACCTCCTTCTCTTTCTACCCATCTCTCATCCTCATTCTCTCTCACTCAAATGTTAGAGCCTTATGTTAGCTTTGCTTTCTTTTCTTCTTCTTCTTCTTCTTCTTCTTCTTCTTCTTCTTCTTCTTCTTCTTCTTCTTCTTCTTCTTCTTCTTCTTCTTCTTCTTCTTTTTTGGTTTTTTAAGACAGGGTTTCCCTGGCTGTCCTGGAACTCACTCTGTAGACCAGGCTGGCCTTGAACTCAGAAATCCACCTGCCTCTGCCTCCCGAGTGCTAGGATTAAAGGCATGCGCCACCATGCCTGGTCTTATGTTAGCTTTTCATCATCGAGGAATACCTAAGACAATTATCTTACAGGGATTAAGAATGTAGTTTAGTGCTCGCTTCGGCAACACATATACTAAAATTGGAACGATACAGAGAAGATTAGCATGGCCCCTGTGCAAGATGACATGCAAATTCGTGAAGCATTCCATATTTTTACAAAAGGATAGACCAACCAGTGACTGCTGCAGCTGGGGATCCGTCCCATAATCAGCCACCAAATGCAGACACTATTGCATATACCAACAAGATATTGCTGAAAGTGCCCTGATATAGCTGTCAAGCGTGAGGCTATGCCAGTGCCTGGCAAACACAGAAGTGGATGCTCACAGTCAGCTATTAGATGGAACAAAGGGTTCCCAAGGGAGGAGTTAGAGAAAGTACCCAAGGAGCTGAAGGGGTCTTCAACCCTATAGGTGGAAGAACAATATGCACTAACCAGTATCCTCAGAGCTCGTGTCTCTAGCTGCATATGTAGCAGAAGATGGCCTAGTCGGCCATCATTGGGAAGAGAGGCCCCTTGGTCATGCAAACTTTATATGCACCAGTACAAGGGAATGCCATGGCCAAGATGTGGGAGTGGGTGGGTAGGGGAGCAGGGTGGGGGATGGGGGAGGGTATAGGGGACTTTCAGAATAGCATTTGAAATGTAAATGAAGAAAATATCTAATAAAAATTGGGAAAAAAGAATATAGTTTAGATCACAGTTTCAGAGATTTCAGTTCATGGTCAATTTGTTCTGTTGCTTTGAGCCCATGTTGGTGCAGCGGCAGCACATGAAGATAAGAACTGTTCACTTCACAGTGGCCAGAAACAAACAAACAAACAAACAAACAAACAATCAGGGGATCAGGTTAATAAACCATAGGCCAAATACTGTAGTTTATTCATTATCATCTATGCAGTAGCCTGAAGGTAGCACCAACATGAACTAGCTTGTCTCTCTCCATGCAAAAAGGATATTAGTTTAACCTGCAGAACCTTCCCAATTCATAGTCAAGAATATACTTCCCAGGGCTTGCCTCAGGAATGGCCCGGTAAGGACATAAGCCATAATATTAGGGTATGCCAAGTACTAGCCAAGTACATACTGTGGAATACAGACTTGTAATGTCCAGAGTTTTCAAGCCTGTAAACGTTCAGTCACCAGTGTCTGGGTATCTTCTGGGTTCTACGTTTCAGCTAAAACTGTGGAGAACCATGTATTTCAATTACAGTGACTCAGAGTTCAAAAGGGAATTGGCTTTCTGCTTTCTCACTGCAATAGTCCAGAATTATTGCTCTTGTATAAATGTTTTAAGTGTTCACATGCCATGCTTAAATCCTTCATGTCATAGCTGGGCTATTCCTAGATGCTGTGTATGATTTCTAAGTCTAAAAGGACTGAACTCCAGCTCTCACTGAGGTAGCTGACCCAGCAGTTCTTCTTCTATTGCCTACTTCCCTGTGCCTTCTTTGCATTATTATTATTATTATTATTATTATTATTATTATTATTAGTAGTAGTAGTAGTAGTAGTAGTAGTAGTATTGGTATTGTCTCCACTTCTGAAATACTCAACTACATCTCCAGTTGGTTTAAGAGAAAACATTGCCGGGTGTGGTGGCACACGCCTTTAATCCCAGCACTTGGGAGGCAGAGGCAGATTTCTGAGTTCAAGGTCAGCCTAGTCTACAAAGTGAGTTCCAGGACAGCCAGGGCTACACAGAGAAACCCTGTCTCGAAACCCCCCCCCAAAAAAGAGAGAAAACATCACTGATGGTCTAATGCATTTCTTATTCCTTAAATGTATATCAGTTCCTAAGAATGAAACCATAGTACAAACGTGCCCACCAGAATACCTATCTAAAGAGTGTATCTATCGTACATAGCATATGAGAGTAGACTAGGAAACTCATGGAGCCCTCTTGGCAAGGCACCATGTTGTATGTGAAGCCATCCATCTTTACCTTTATGCATCCTTCTATATAAGACGATGACTATCGCTTCTCGGTCTTTTGGCTAAGATCAACTATAAGACGATGACTATCCTATTCGAAGAAGAAGAAGAAGAAGAAGAAGAAGAAGAAGAAGAAGAAGAAGAAGAAGAAGAAGAAGAAGAAGAAGAAGAAGAAGAAGAAGCTCTCTCTCAGATTTCCTTCAAATTGCTAGGGTCTGAAATTTCTGAGCTGCATTCTGAAGACTAAAAATGGACATAGATGTTCTCTCTGTAACTGTCAAAAAAAAACCAAACCCTCCATTGTCCTAATGGATAAAGTACAATGGATGTGGAATAGACGAAGAGGGCAAAGAACAAGTGTGGCGCAAAGCATGGCAGAAGAGCTGAGGACACTTGCTCAAAGAAGAGTGGGACCAAGCTTTCCTTTTGGTTGAGTGTTTGTGCTTATTCTCTATGTGCAATGGGCGAGTCTAAGCTAAAGGAGCATTTGAAATGAACCTTAATTTATAAATCAGAACAAAGCACAATAGCATGTGTGTATAACAATGTCATAACGAGGGGGAGATGGCTCAGAAGTTGAGCATATGCTTCTCTGCAGGGGACCCAAATTTGGTTTTCAGCACTCAAGTCAGATGGCTCATAGCTGGGCCTAGAACTCCAACTTCAGGGAACCTGAGGCCTCTGGCCTCTCTAAGCACCTGCCTTCACATACACATAGCCCCCCCCACACAATTAAAAGTAATAAAAGTATTTTTTTAAATGGAACTGTCATAATGAAACCTATTCTTATGTATGCTAACCTCAAAAAAAAAAAAATGAAATTTTACCTTGATTGCCTTATCAGAAAATTCTGTCACTGTAGTCGGTAGGATTCTTTTAGCCCGGTGTTTTTGGTGTATGTCTTTAATCCTGGTACTCAGGTGGGAGAGGCAGGTGGATCTCTTTAGTTCGAAGCCAGCCTGGTCTGTAGAGTGAGTTCAGGACAGCCAGGGCCACACAGAGAAACCTTGTCTCAAAAAATGAAAGAAGAAAAAAAGAGGAGGAAGAGGAAGAGGAAGAGGAGGAGAAAGAGGAGGAGGAAGAGGAGGAGGAGGAGTAAAGATGAGTCTTCTCACTTAACAACAGCAACAACAACAACAAGATATGTTTTGGCCCCGAGGCCCACATTTCTTTTCTCATAGTAGTAATGACTATATTGGGAGAAAAAAGTCCCTCCAGCAGAGTTGGTTTTGAGGAGTTACCATGGCACTCCCTGTCTTTGCTTCTGCAACTGTTAGTCCTATATTCCCAACTCTAACCTAGTGCTCATAATCAATATAAAGAATTCAAATGGAGGATCATAATCATCATACAATGTCATAACTCAAGTGCTGTGGACTCATGGAAGTCAGACAGAGCACCTGGTTCTTTCTGGGAGGGAGCACGGCAGATGGAAGAGCAAAAACGTCCTGACAAATGAGCAGATGTACAAGCAAGGAGGTGCAGTGAGACATATCTCAGACGGAAGGGCTGTGTCCACTCAGGCTGTGCTTCTGGTTGTCTTCCTTCCTAGTCAAGTCAATCTTATTAGGCTGGCTGCAGACTTGAGAAGACTTGAGTTGACTTCTTTGACAGCTATTGAGGAAAGGGAAGTTAGTATTATGATTTTTAAAGATTTAACAAGTAAAGCAAACTTAGCCAGATATGGTGATACTCATTTTTAATCCCAGCACTCAAGAGGCACTGAAAGGCAGGTGGATCTCTGTGAGTTTGAGGCCAGCCTGGTCTACATGGTGAGTTCCAGAAAGGCCAGAGCTATATAGTGAGGCAAAACAAAACTCATACAACAACAACAACAAAAACCCACGACAAAAACAAAAAAGCCAAAGTCACATTTGATATGTTGTGGCTAGGGTTATCATTGCTGTGATGAAGCACCATGATCCAAACAGCTTGGAAATGAAGGACTGATTTGTCTTAGACTTCATCAATGCTCATCAGTGAAGGAAGTCACGACAGGAACTCAAACAGGGCAGAAACCTGGAGGCAGGAGGCCATAGAGGGGTGCTGCTTCCTGGCTTGCTCAGCCAGCTTTCTTACAGAACCCAGGACCACGAGATGGGGTGGCCCCTTCCACAATGGCCTCCCCGCCATTAATTTTTAAAATGCCCAACAGGTTTGCATGCAGCCTGCTCTTATGGAGACGTTTCCTCAGTCGAGGCTCCATTCTCTCCAATGACTCTAGCCTGTGTCGAGTTGACATAAGAAACAGCTGGCACACGTTGCTTATGGGTAACTTCCAAAAGTGACATTTATTTCTCATGAATTAGCCCTTCAGTGGATGAGCTACATAATTTGAAATCTTACCCACAGGAAACGTTAGTGAGGCTCAAAGCACAAACACAAAATTAGTAGGCGTGTGTGCTGCTTTTTGAGCAAAGGGTGTGTGTGGGGGGGGGGGTGGCCAGCATTCTGATTTCAAAAGCAATTATCATGCAAGTTTGGGCAAGGTGTAAGTTCAGGTCTGACCCTTCATCTAAAGGGAAAGGAAGGAAAACACATCATTAAAGTATTAAGGAAAACATCTCTTAATGCATTTTTTGCCCTGATATGAAGATTTTTAAGGAGTTACGAGTAGGGTGTGATTAGATTACTTTTGCTACAGGCTAAATGTAGATTGGTGACTCTTCACTTTCTTTTTGATGGAAATGTTTAAAACAATTTAAGGGCACTTTTCAGCCAGGCGTGGTGGCGCATGCCTTTAATCCCAGGAGGCAGAGGCAGGCAGATTTAAGAGTTCGAGGCCAGCCTGGTCTACAAAGTGAGTTCCAGGACAGCCAGGGCTACACGGAGAAACCCTTTCTTGTAAAACCAAAAAAGGGGGGGGCACTTTTCATTCTCTTCATTATTAAAATGAAAAATAGTTCCCATTGGATGACTGAATATAGGCTAGATACTATAAAGGACAGACACCACCACCAGGGGATATGTAACTCTGCAGTTCTGTTACTCATTACGAGCCTGAGGAGTATGATAAACTCTGGGTTACTATAATTGATAAGTACTGGTAAAAGTTTGCTTCTCAATGATGCCAGATCCCATCCTGTGGCTCTGATGTTATCGACACTCATATTCTGCACCTTGGATGAAACAACTGCTCCTGGTGATCAATTTACTATAAAAGGAATACGGCTTCAGTTCCAGACCCTTTTATGTGTTGTACACTTGAGTAGGCTGAAATCTTTATGGCAATCAGATTGCATGCAGGGCGTGGAGTTTTTCTTTTAACTTTTGGCAGTTTGGTTAAATCTATAGACCAGTCTAGGGAATAGTTTCAAGACAGAAGGTTTAAATAAATGTTGAGTTACAGAGAATACCACTTATATAGTAAAGTCAATTATAAAATAATTTAAGTTTGTGACATAGAAATGTATGCATGTTTTTTATAAGACTTAGTGGTGAGCCTAATAACCAGCTTACTTGTGAAGTCGTAAGGAACATAAGTGATATTTGATATTTGCTTTACTTATGACACCAAATGAAAGCGTCATGTTTCTTTTGGTGATGTAATCACAGGTAAAGTAAATTACCTTATATATGGTGATAAATAACCTAGTTTGTTGCCTATGTTTATAGTGGAGTAAAAATAAAGTGGTACTTTCTTCAGTAGGTGACCTGAGGGGTCATTTTTTTCATAGTCTCTATTTTTTATTCTAATTAAGGACAAAATATATTTGTCTTTATTTTCTATCTTAAGTTATCTGTATTGAGTCTTCAGTGTTTATTATTGCTACCTAAGGACTTTTTTCCCTCTCTTAGTAACTCAAGATTTTAGTAGTGGCTGGCTTTGCTTCTTCTGTAGTTACTTGTTCTCTGTGATGCAATCCATTTCACTTCAGCTTTCCAGGCAGCCACAAAGTCTTTGTGTTATTTTATTTCCATCTCTTATTTGAACTCTGCTTTAGTTAACTGCTGTTCTCGTTCCTTTGGATATGGCTGGAAGAATTCCTCTCCGTTCTCTGCTTTCCTCCGTGTTCCCTCTCTTCCTTTTCACGTTCATTCTTTTACTTTTCCAGGTTACATCTCCTAGTTTCTGCTATTGTTTTTCATGCTCAAGGTCGTCTTGTCCTGTGTTCTACTAACCCTGGTCTAGTTGAAGGGATTGGTTGATTTTCTTTCTGCAATATCTGAGACCACTCTCCTTCTGGATTGTGACGTGGAGCAGAGGGCTCCATTTTCTGCTTATCCAATTGGATGTGTGTATGCTGATGTCTTTGTCCTTGAGTTGAGTTCCACGTTTGACTCTGCCTGGTTTAGTGAGCGTACATCATCCTGGGGGTGGCGGGTATGGCGGGTAGAATGTTGACGTCTATACTCTGTTTAAGAACAAGTGTTGCTAACTTCTCGTGTTTTATAACCATTTTTTCTTAGTGGAAAAAAAAAGATACGAAGAAAGTAAAGACAAGGATGATCAGTTGGTTGCTTTTCTCCAGACATAAGGCAATGGATGAGAATTTTCAGGGTCTTGTGACAAGAAGGTGGCATTAGAAAGCTGCCCTAGTTGCTTCTCTATTCTACCCCAGACTCCACTGTTTCTTTTTTTAAGGCATATTTTAAAAAATATATGTATTCAAAGCATTTGTTTCAACATCTTTTCTCATTTGGCAGCTGCTAGCAAATTTTATGGACATTTCTATTAGATGATATGATATTCTCATCTTCTCCCAGAAGTGTGAGCCTCAGTATTTGAACAATAAAATGAACTTAACTGTACCTACCTCGAAGAGTAATGTTGTTAGACATGTTGGTGTGTGGGGGTAAGCCCAGCACTTAAGAGGCAGAGAGAGGAGATAACAAGGTTGAGGCTAGCCTGGGTTTTATCGTAAACTCCTGCCTCAAAAACAGTTCATGTTTGTGGGGTACCCTGAAAGGTGGCCAATGATGGGATATACTTAATTTAAATGAAATGAATAGCTAAAGTAGTATCTTTATATATACTGCAAAGCAAAAAAAAAAAAAATGCATAATTTTCAACCTCATTCAAAATACATCTATAGGGCTAGAGCGAGTGGGGCCAGAAGCAAGAAGGAAAAAAAGAGATACATCTATTTTTCTAATTCAGTGCTTACACAGGTTAAAGCCTTAAATGATACTTTATTTCATTATTGTGTGTGTTGAGGTGGGGGGTGTGCCCATGTGGCAATCAGATGTTGGGTTGCAGGAATTGATTCTTTCCTTCCACCAAGTGGGTCTGGAAGATCAAGTTTGGGTGGGCAGGCTTGGCGGCAAACACGTTTACCTGCTTAGCCATCTCACCCAATGCTCAATAAATACCTTTATTGCTAACAAAAGGCATGTGATCAAATGGAACATTCAAGGCATGTATCACGTTTAGGTCAATGATTTACAAATTATAATTACCTAAATTAAGATCTTTTTAGGTGAATTGAAAGTAATAACATGTGACTTCTTGAATGTTTGATCATAAGTGCCTTCCAGAGCATACTTGGAAAACAAAACAAAAGAAATAAGCAAGCAAACGAAAAGAACTTGTTTGAGACTGTGTATGTTAGTGGGTTTCTCTCTCCTCTCGAATAGTGAAATTTAGACTGGACAATGATTCCCAAGCAAATCTCCCTATTCAGGAGATTCTATAAACAGAACATAATTTTCCACACTACTCTCAAGTTAGACATTTGTGCCGCCTCCTCCCTGACCCTTATGAAATAATGACGCTGTTGTTTCTATTGAATGGAAAGTAGAAAGACAGAGCAAGTCTTACACTTGTTCAAAGAATCAAATGTGTGTTTTTGGAATGAGCTTAATTTTTTTCTTTAAAGAGACAGGAGAGGATAATTTGCGGCACCCCCTCCACCCACCCAGTTCTTTCCCCATCCCTGGTTTCCCTTCACGTAATGGATGTCAGTTCCTCAGAAGGGAGGAGTTGTACTTCGCCCTCCTTTCCAGGCTCTCATCTAGCGCATGCGCAGTCACTGGATATTCAAGTATGCAAATACTAGTTGAAGAAACAGCATGGGGATTTAATGTGGGAGCTCTGCCAATACACTCATTTGGCCAAATCCAAAATAATAATACTCTTCATTTTCTTTACTCATGTGCAGAAATGAATTCATCATTACCTGACGCCATCAGAGAAACTATAGTTGCAATTGTTCTTAAAAAGCTAGAATGTTTCTAAGCTCTCTAAGCATCAGGTCTGAAGGTATCATTTTGTAGCGTAGTCTAGCTTCTAGGAGCAATTTGGAGAATATATTTGTGAATATGAGTGATATTTCTTTTCCAGGTAGTGATAGTATTTGTAATACAATTATTAGCGTTCCTGAGGGTTTTTTTGGGTATTATTTGTTATTCATTCATTTATTATTGTTGTATGTTGTTTGTGATGTAGGGTTGGGGTTCATGTGCCATGGCTTATGTGTGTGCTCTTGTGGTGTGTGTGTGTGTGTGTGTGTGTGTGTGTGTGTAAGTCAGAAGACAGCTCTGATATTGGTTCTTTCTTTGCATGTTTACACGAGTTTCCCAGATCAAAGTGAGGTTGCCAGGCTTGCATGCACAGCAAGTGCCCGCGCCTCCTTAGCTTTCTCACCAGCCCTGGATTAGCCTCTTTCCTGTTAAAACAATACAGACAAAACAAACAAACAAACAAACAAACAAACAAACAAAACTCCTTTTAAAAAATAGGGAACACGTGCTAAGCCACATACTTGACTGACATCACAGCTAATCAGTCAGGGAAACTCATGACTCTTGGGTGTTCCCTATTTTTTTGGTGGATGGAAGGCAATTGCATTTTCCAAAATTAACAGGCATGGTAAGGCCAGATATTGTACTGTAATGAACCACCTCTCACATGAGACAACATTGTTGCTTTGGGAAAGGTGTCTAGTGATAAAACCACCTGCTTTTCCCAGACATTGTTCCTTTTCTTATTTTTCCACAGTGACTATCACCTGGTATCCCCATGGATCTGTTGAGATCATTTCTAGTCTCCAAGTTCAAATATACTAAATATATTCATTTTTCATTATAGCGTCACTTGTCTCAATGTTTAAAAGTTTTAATCCTTCTTTCTTCTTCTTCTTCCTCTTCCTCCTCTTCCTCCTCCTCCTCCTCCTCCTCCTCATCTTCTTTTTCTTCTTCCTCTTCTTCTTCTTCTTCTTCTTCTTCTTCTTCTTCTTCTTCTTCTTCTTCTTCTTCTTCTTCTTCTTCTTCTTCTTCTTCTTCTTCTTCGTCTGGTGTAGGTGGGCTTTGGGGATCAGACTTAGGCCACCTGGCTTGGGTCGCAAGTACTTATACATGCTTGGCCATGCTGCCTGCCCCACAGACAGGTTGTAAAATGAAAATGTGTGAGTATATTTGAAGTAAAGAAAATCTGATATAATTGAGTACAGAGTCACCTGGGCACAGAGAGACCAGCAAAGGGTACTTGAAAGAGAATAACCAAGCACATGCATGTTGATGTTTCATTAAAATCCAGCATCGTGACTTTCTTCTCTTCTACCTTTCAAGTTCCACCATTTTCCATTTTATTAAGCAGGTTGGGGCTAAGTTGTATTTTATCATATCTTAAATATTGGTCCTGAAAATTGTTATGGGCTCTCATACCTAAGGGCACAAAAGGCAGTCATTTAGGTCGAGCAGAATGACCAAGTTTTAGATTAACTTTGAAATGACTGCCATCCAGGCTGATAACATTCTTGTCCAAGCAATAAAATCTCATGTTCATTAGCTGTATTAATCTATTAGTTAATACAGGGAGTTTCATTTTATACCAGTAACCGTGCTAATAATAGCTATAAGGTTAATAAATTCTCTTTATTTTTGTAATATATCTCTAGATTCATCAGCCACTCTTTTTGCGCTGGCAGAAAAGTCTGAAATATCTTTAAATTACCTGAAATACCTTGGTAAATACTATTGCCTCACAAGGAGGGTCTCATTAGGCTCTGGTTGAAATCCATGATATCAGCTACTCCATGCTTATGTGTTCAACACTTAGTCCCAACTTCTGATATTATTCTGAAGGGTATGGAGCCTTTAGGGGGTGAGGCCTAGATGGTTGAAGTAGATCACTAGAGGCAGGCCTTTAATAGTTATAGCTGTTCTGATTGGAGCCTCAAGTGTCTCCATCTTCTCACTACCCCCGCTCCATCCCCCATAAACAAGCAGTAGCCATCTCCTGCTGCCATAGGCTGAGCTTCTCCTCCTGCCACACGTCTCTGCCATGGTAGACTGAGAGTCTTGGAAACTGTGAGCCACAATAAGTCTTTCCTCCCCTAAAGGGCATCCTCCAGAAACTGTACTTTGTCCTAGTGATAAGGGAAGTGGTTAATGTACTTTTAAGATGGGAGCGCCTTAAAATAAATTCATCACTCTTCTTAAAATTTAAAATGAATTGAAATTATTTTTAAGTGCTCTCGTTTTCTTCTTCAATGAATTCAGTAAGGTAATTCAAATTCTTCTGCTCCTTTATCCTGACACTTTAAAACAACCTATCTACATTTTTAACTGCTTTGTGGATTTTGCTCCTTTAAACAATGATAGAGTCTTTAATTTTTGATCATAGAAAAGAAAGGTCTATAGTTTTATTTTATTTTCAATTATTTTGTTTTTTGAGATAAGAGCTCCCTATGTAACCCTAGCTGTCCTGCAATTTTCTATGTTGACCAAGCCAGCCTCAAACTCACAAAGATTCACCTGCTTCTGCCTCCAGAATGCTGGGATTTAAAGGTCTGTATCACCAGATCTGGCTGTAAAAAAATATATGTTTTATATTTATGTGCTTTGCCTTCATGTATCTCTGTGTACTACATGCGAGTCTTGTGCCTGTCAAGACCAGAAGAGGGTGTTAGATCCCCTGGGACTAGAGTGACAGACAGAGGAGAGTTGCCCTATGGTTGCAGGGAACTGAACCTGGATCCTCTGGAAGAGTCACTAGCACTCTTAACCACTGAACCGTCCTTTCCTGTCCCAAGTCTGTAGTTCTGATATTTATCCAGCATAAAAAAAAATGGCATTTGTTGAACATGGAAACAAATCTCAACATTACCCTAGATAGTGTTAGGAAAGGCAAATTAACCTTCATGAGGCTTTGCCTTTGAAGAAGAAACATTGAGATGACAGAAGGAAGATTAAAGAAATGTAATCAGTTTCCAAGAGAGAAGAGATAACCTAATTTGAGGTTTTGAAATTGTTCCTAATGACGGGGAGATCTTCAGATATTACCATCTAAATGCACCGAAACTATGCAAAGTAATGTTTTCATACCATTGAGAGTTGTGTGGTGGTTTAAAGCATGTCTACTATTTCTTTGACATAACCCCCCCTCAAAAAACTGAGCCTAAATTACTTCTCCTTGAGAGTTGGCTGGGCTTAGTGATTTGCCTCTAACGAATGCAAGGGAGCAGAGATGAAATAGAAGGTCGTGGGCTGGACATGGTGGCGCAAGCCTTTAATACCAGCCCTTAGGAGGCAGAGGCAGGCAGATTTCTGAGTTCGAGGCCAACCTGGTCTACAGAGTGAGTTCCAGGACAGCCAGTGATACACAGAGAAACCCTGTCTCAAAAACAAACAAACAAACAAACAAAACAAACAAAACAAAAAAGAAAAGAAAAAAAGAGAAAGAAAGAAAGAAATAGAAGGTCATACAAGACATGGGAGAATCCAGCTAGGACAGTCTAGCAACCCTCTTGAGACACCAAGGCTTACTGCCAATAGTCACTGAGGAACTGCAGCATCCTCTTAATGGCCTTGCCAGTGAGCATTCTTAGGAATGGAAGCCCCAGGCCCAGTAAGACCTTTACAAGACTGTGTCTCTAGCTGATAATGTAATTGTAACCGCAAAAGAAGTTCTGATCTGCAATCATCAAGCTAATCTGTTCCCAATTTCCTGGCCTAGACAAAACAAGGAGATAATAAGTATTATCTTAAAATACCAAGTTTTAGGGAGGATAGTTTGTTACACAGCAAGAACTGACTAATACTAATTCCTTTAACAGTATTTATTCTCAAGGAGTTGAGATAGTAATATCAAATGTTTTCATGTGAAAGCGATCTGGGGAGCTGTCAGAACTGGGACAGTGGTATTTAGGTCGCATTTGCATAATAATAGCAGCATATTTAGCCTCGAGGACAGCAGCGGACCTCTGCTAGTATTGGGAAGGAAGAACCAATGAGATCGCCCTACCACTGCTGATTTTCATAGACTTTGTTAGGTGTATTAGGAAGATCTTGCCACTATGATACTGCTGCTGTACCGTAGGGTTCCTCTTTAAGAACACTAAAAAATCTAGAAGAGGAAATCTTTACTCTTCAGCATCAAGCAAAGCGCTGAGGAGAACACTTCCTCGTTTCCACCATTCAGATCACATTAAAATACATTCGGTTGGCAGAAAACCAAACCAAAGCAAATTGAAATTTGCCTTCAGGGCTTTATTTAGAAGAGAACCTAAGAAATGTCCTTTTCCTTTAACACAGTGCGACACAGTACAATCCTTTGGTGCTTGCTTAAGGTGTTCGTTAGGTTGAAGTTAGCGTGAGGCTAGTTCCTTCCCACTGTTGAGAGAATATTTCCTGCATTCTCTCCAGTGTCTGTCTTCTATGTCTTTCTAGGTTGGTTGTGTCCCTTTAGACCAGTGGTTCTTAGCTTTCCTAATGCTGCGACATTTTAATACAGTTCCTCATGCTGTAACCATAATTTTTTTCTTCTTTCTTTCTTTCTTTCTTTCTTTCTTTCTTTCTTTCTTTCTTTCTTTCTTTTTTTTTTTTTTGCTGCTACTTTGTAACTGTAATTTTGCTACTACTATGAATCATAATGTAAATTTTTTTTGGAGTTAGAAGTTTGCCAGAGGGGTCAAAATCCACAGGTTAAGAACCATCCTTGACCTAAGCATTTTCTCTCTCTCTCTCTCTCTCTCTCTCTCTCTCTCTCACACACACACACACACACACACACACACACACACACACATACAGGATGACATACAGAACCTTTGTAGGTCTCTGGGGGTGTTTTTCTATGTGAATATCTTCTTCCACAGACACTGTCTTATGAATTTGGTCACTTTGGACTCTTGGCTCTATCTCTTTTATTCAGGATGCTCTTCCTGGGTTTCTTCTCCCTGCATTGTGGCCTGGAAATCATCAACAGAACAAGCTGGGGTATCAGGGCTTGCCTGCCTTGCTCCGTGTTCTCAGAGGTCCACTTATATCTTTGCTGTTGTTACAGCCGGAAGGATAAATTTGGTCCTTACTGCTCCATCTTGGCCCCTTGATTTTGTTTGTCTGTTTGTTTATGTTTTTTTAATCCTGCCTGTATCATCCTGCAGAAAAACACTCAAGCCCAATACAGTATTATTTCCTGAGATTTCAATAAGCCATTCCACAGTTTTCCAAGGCTGACTGCTTCTGGGTGGTAAGAGACATTGTAATGTCAGTGACTGTCACCGGCATCAGTTTGTCACACATTTATCATACTGTCAGTTTAGCTCTTTGGTCAGTAGTTGAGCAAACAAGGCATTTAGCAAGTCCATAGATGATGGCACTGCTGGCAGAAATAGGTAGAACTGACTGTTGGGGGAAATAACCCATGTCTTTCTGAGGTGGAAGGCTTTTGATGTAGGTAAGCAAGCAGCAAATGGCAGCTTATATGACTATATTGTGGACTCCTCCCTGCTTAGTCGGGAGGCCCTTTATAACTTAAAATTAATATGATATAATTCCTGCCATAATTATGGATTTGCCCAGGCTGAAGGAGAAAAATGAAAATCTGACCCATTGTCGTTGTCACATTGTGAAGGTTATGTTGGTATGGCCAATGCTGGAAAATATAACCTGTGTGGCCATTATATAGGTGGTACACCCGATTTTACTAATTTTCCTGGGTTTCTGCTCCCTGCACTGCATCCTGGAGATCATCCACAGAGCAGGCTATTGGGAGGGCGAGAGCTCATCCGTGGAAGTAGCCAGATCAGCCTTGCTAGAGGAACACCCATCCTCTGTCCACAACAGTCTTCTCATAGGCCCACTGAGTAAAAGCAGGGTGACTGCCGGAGGTTGGATTGATAACCTAGAACAGTTTACTCATCCTGCAGACTTCTAATAGCCTTGTCTGTAATTATTGACTTCTGATTAGTACCGATAATGGAGATAAATAACTTTACCCTTTGAGACAATTCTGAGAGTTTTTGTTATCTTTTTTCTAGTGCTGCATAACAACCCCAAATTCAATGTTTTTGCTTTTTTGTTTTGTTTTGCTCTTTGGTTTTTTGAGACAGGGTTTCTCTGTGTAGCCCTGGATGTCCTGGAACTCACTCTGTAGGCCAGGCTGACCTCGAACTCAGAAATCTACCTGCCTCTGCCTCCCAAGGGCTGGGATTAAAGGCATGCACCACCACTGCCCTGCAAATTCAAATGGTTTAAGACTACATTTATTTTGATCATGAGTCTTCTACATAAGCAGATCACTCAGGGTCCACACACTTCCACTGCCGCTTGGGGTAAGTAAAGCTAAAGGCTGGATTCTTTCTGAAGGCTTGTATACTCATGCCCAGAAGCAGATACTATTGAACACCAGGTCTTCAGCTGAGTCTGAGGCTAGATTATCTGTGTGTATCTTTTTTTATATTACTTGGCTTCCTTGTAGCCTGGATACTGGACACCACAGGTGGGTGTCCTATGAGTACCAGAAGGAAGGAATATTAGCCTTTATAGCTTAAAATTCATATAATATAATTCCTGCCATAATTATGGATTTGCCCAGGCTGAAGGAGAAAAATGAAAATCTGGTCCATTGTCATTATCTCATTGTGAAGGTTATGTTGGTATGGCCAACGCTGGAAAATATAACCTGTGTGACCATTATATAGGTGTTACACGTGATTTTACTAATTTTCCATTTCTTATTTCTTTCAAGTCCTTGACGCTCTGGCCAGACTGTTAGCCTTGCCTGTGCACTGAAGTTCATGTGGTCTTTTAGGCATTTCTATTTCCAAACAAAGACGGTAAGGCCATATATTGCTCAAAATTCTGTTCACTGAATTTATCTGCCTCATCATTCTTCACAGGACAAACAAACTATAGAGTTGATCACTCTGCCTATAGAAGGCACATACAGGTTCTGAAGGATGACTTGAAAACTTTTCACTGACAGGTTACTATTTGGGGAATGAGAAGTATATGACAGTGTCTCAGGAATAAAGCACAAAGAGTGTGTTTTTGTTGTTGTGACAAACACCGTGACCAAAAGCAACTTGGGGAGGAGAGGTTTATTTCAGCTTACAGGTATCATCCAGTTCATCATCCAGAAAAGCCAGGATAGGAACTCTATGCAGGAACCTGGAGACTGGAGCTTGAAGCAAAAACCCTGGCTACTCCAGGTGTTGGTGGCACATGCCTTTAATTCCATCACTCAGGAGACAGAGGCAGGTAGATCTCTGAGTTCAAGGCCAGTCTGGTCTATACAGAGTAAATTCTAGAACAGCCAGAGCTACACAGAGAAACCCTGTCTTGGGGAAGAAAAAAGACAAAAAAACCAAAGAAGCAACAACAACTAACCCTGGAGCAACAATGCTTATGGGGTGCTACCAGACTCACATTCAACTAACTATGTTATGAAGCCTAGGCCTATCTGCCTAAGGATTGTAATGCCCACAGTGGGCTGAGCCCTTCTGCATCAGTTATCAATTAAGAAAATGTCCCACAGATATGGCCACAGGCCAATCTGATTGAAACAATTCTTCAGGCAAGGTTTCTTCTTCTCAGGTGACTAAAGGTGTATGCCAAGTTGACAGCTGAAGCTGTAATCACGTGTGCATGAAAATTCCCAGTGTCTTCACCATGACTTGAATATTATCACTTTCTCTAAGGATGAAGTCCGGCTGCAAAGAACTTCGGGGTGGTGTTTGGGTAGCACATTATCTCTCTGTGGGTATTATAGGTTTTATAGACATTTGGAGTCTAATGACTGAAAAGTATATGGTAGGCTGAATAATGGCTCTCAAATATACCCATCTCGAATCCCCAAACCTGTAAATGTCACATTTGATGGCCTTTGCTCAGGTAATGAAGTTAAGTACTTTGAGATAGAGAGCTACCTTGGAATCTCAGATAAACACCAGTCCCAATGCAACGTCAACATTCTTGATAAGCACAGGAGAGGATGAACTCAGGAGGTGATCGATAAAAAGACTGGAACAAAAACTAGATTGATACATTTCAAAGGGAAAGAAAGAGCCCAGAAGCCTGGGGATTGTCACTGAAAACCTGAGGAGGGCCAACTGACCTCAGAGCTTCCAGAAGGAGTCAGGTCTTTCAACACTTTGGCTTTAACCCAGGAAAACTTACTTCAGACTTCTGGAATAGAATCCATATCGTGTTAAGTCCTTTCTGTTGCTGCTATAACAAGTCACTGGGGATTTAAAGGTCAGGGAAGCAGATTTATGTCCTCCATGACTTTTCTAGTGACCAGAGAATTGCAGCTATGTGACCAGGCTAGAAACCAAGGTTTGTAGAGAAGACTGGGAGAGTCTCTCTCTTGCCTCTGCCAGCTTCTGCTATCTGCTGTCATTCCCTGAGCTTGTGGCAGAGTCACTCCAATCTCTACTTTGATCTTCACGTTTATCTGGTTTGTTTTATACACCTTTCGCTGCTTTATCCATCTAGTTGCCATCTATCATAAAGTTCTCACTTAAGGACGCAGAAAACCCAACCCATGTAAAGATCTTGAACTTAATTGTATCTGCAAAGGCCACTTCTTATAACTTACATTTACAGCTTACTCTTTGGGACTTGATATTCCTGGGTGGTCATGCTTCCATTTACCACAGCCGTGGGGATTTGTTTATAGGAACAACCAAAGCAGCTAGGCAGTTAAGCTCTACTAGGGCTCAATAGCAACCCAAGAACTATCTCCTTGAAGGAAAATAATCATTTTTCGAGGCAAATATGATCTAAATGATATGCTAGGATCTTGATCTACTATCTTTTGAATGTCTGTTTTCCCAGGCCAGATATTGCCTTTGAGACTTTACCAGTCTGATACTCTTACACTACTAAGAACAGATAGGGAATACCTCTTCTCCTTGCTATGTAGGTAATGTGCAGTAATCAAATGATTAAAAAAAATTCTGCTAAATCTTAAAAAGAGTGTTATGGTTTGTTTTATTTAGGAAAGGGGACAAAGTGCAACATCCTTGGGGGACAATATTCTAGCATATTCCAATGTTCCAGATGCCCAGAAACTTCACTGAATCTATCTTTTATGTGTGTCTCACAAAGGCATCCCACTACAGTTGGCCATTGTTATCTAATGCATCAAGCCCCTTTATTTTCATTTATATACACACAGATGTGCTATGCTTATTTACTTCTTACCCAGCTGTTCTTCATCTTCTCCCCACCCCCAGCTATAAAATATACAATGATGGATTAATAACTCTGACATCTACATTCTCAACTCCCACACCCAGAGTCCTCTGTGAATTGAATGAAGAGGCATTCTGGAGTGAGAATCCACAATGGGCTGATAACTGGCAGGCCTTCCCAAGCTTGGCTACACCAGATGCAAAACGGAATTTGTTTTTGAGGGTAATGGGTGTGGCTTGTCTTTTTCATGTGTGGAGATTAAGGAATTTGCAGGTGGGTCAGCCTACTGGGTTCTTCTGTTTCTGAGCCAGATGTGTTCACAAATAAAAGTGGCGCACATTAACTGTGTGCGCATTCGCATGAATAAGTTCCTCCCTCATTAAAAGCCAAGGACTGTAAACACTGTCTTCTTTCTTTATTTCCGAAGTATGACGAAGTGATATGGGTACTTATCTCTCAAAGTGTAATTTTTAGAAGAACTGGATATTTTCACAGCCACTCTGGCTCTGTTGTTTGTCTCTAGCCCTGATTGTTTACAGTCTTATTCGTGTATGAATTTTGATCCCTTTGAAAAGGATTGAAGAACAAAAGACATTTAAAATTTCTACATTTGACAAGAAAATATGTTCAGTTTAGAAGAAATTGAAGCACGTGTCTGCACATCATTCTTTATTAAAGGAAATAATTCTGGGACTAGAAACTGTTAGCTTTCTATCACTGGGACAAATCACTTGGGAGAAAGAATTTGTGATGATTTGAATATGCTTGGTCCAAGAAATGGCACTATTTGGAGGTGTGGCCTTGTTGAAGTGAGTGAATCCATCCCACAATCAGTCACTAAACTCAGACACTATTGCATAGGACAGCAAGAGTTTGCTGAAGGGACCCTGATATAGCTGTCTCATATGAGGCTATGCCAGTGCCTGGCAAATACAGAAGTGGATGCTCACAGTCATCTATATGATGGAACACAGGGCCCACAATGGAGAACCTAGAGATAGAACCCCAGGAGCTGAAGGAGTCTGCAACCCTATAAGAGGAACAACAATATGAACTAACCAGAACCCCCAGAACTCGTGTCTCTAGCTGCATATGTAGCAGAAGATGGCCTAGTTGGCCATCATTGGAAAGAGAGGCCCCTTGGTATTGCAATCTTTATATGCCCCAATACAGGGTAACGCCAGGGCCAAGAAGTGAGAGTGGGTGGGCAGGGGAGCAGGGTGGGGGGAGGGGAGAGGGAACTTTTGGGATAGCATTTGAAATGTAAATTAAGAAAATATTTAATAGGCCGGGCGTGGTGGCACACGCCTTTAATCCCAGCACTCGGGAGGCAGAGGCAGGCGGATTTCTGAGTTTGAGGCCAGCCTGGTCTACAAAGTGAGTTCCAGGACAGCCAGGGCTATACAGTGAAACCCTGTCTCGAAAAACCAATATATATATATATATATATATATATATATATATATATATATATATATATATATATATATTTAAAAAAATTGAAGGAAAAAAAAAGAGTTGCCTTGGTCATGGTGTCTGTTCACAGCAATAAAACCCTAACTAAGACAGAATTGATGAGAAGCAAAGATTTATTCCAGCTCATAAATCACAGAGTTTCACTCCATGTCCACTTGACCCATTTCCTTGGGTCTGTGGAAGCACAGAGCAGCACAGGAGGAGCACACCGCAGAGCATCCTGTTCACTTCGGGGATGCTGGGGAGTAAGAGAGAAGAGGAGGCTGAAGTCCTAATATTCCTTTCAAAGTGCTAGTGTAAAACACAGCTCTCACCTAATAGGCAAAAAGATGGTTTGGTTTTGAGCTAACCATGAGTGACCATGGCTCACAGAGAGCACAGCCAGTCTGTAAAGTAGCTTTTATTACACAGGCTCCATTGCTTAAAGGTTCCATTATTTCCCAATACTTACCCTAGGCTAGCAACCAAACCTTTTACAAATGGGTCTTTGGGGACATTTACCACCCAAACTATAACAAATACTGAGAAGCTGGGACCTTACAGGATATAGGGAAAAGAATTTCATTTTGTAGGTAGCACAACCAAATCTTATAAAAACTCCACAAAGCTTTGACGAAGAATTTCAAGATGATTTTCTCTGTCTCAATAGGAAGTAGAAATAATAATAATAATAATAATAATAATAATAATAATAATAAATAATAATAATAATAATAATAATAATAAACTTCAATAATAACAAAAGTATTTGCTTAAAATCAAAGTAGGAATCATACAACAAAACATTACCTAGGTATCAGAATGGTTTTAGTTATCAGGGATGATTCTGGTGCCTTTGGCAACATAGGTGAAATTTGAAATGGTAATAAGTGAAAGGGACTCTGTGTATCACACAAATATGGCTTTATTTATGTGAGATGCTCAGAATAGGAAAATCCAGAGAGAGAGAAAGTGAATTCATGGCTGTGAAGGTTGATGGCAGGAATAGGGAGTTGTGCTCAGGGCCGTGAGGTTTCTTTTAGGGGTTGTACATATTCTAGAGTTGTCTGGTGCTAATGAATGTACAACTTCCAATATCCTATAAGTGGCTGGGTTTAAGCTTTACAAGGTTGAATGATGTAATATGTAGATATGTCTCTGGAGTTATGGCATAAAACCATGTTGTAAAATACAAAAAGATATTTTCCTAATGAAACATTTCTCCAACTTTTCTCCAAATGCAGCATTTCCTCAAAGTTTTAAAGACAGAGGTAACAATACTACAAATGAGCTTTTTTTTTAAAAAAAATTATGTTCATTTAATTAATATGATGTATAACCTAACCAAAACCAAAGGTTAGATATCACCAACAAAATCAAAGATTTATCTTTAATTCATCCAAGGGAGATTATAATGTTTAAGGAAAAGAATTGTCTAAGATCTAGCTTTTAGATACCTGAGAAAATATATTCCCATTGTTTAAACTGTCTAGGCTATGATCCTTTGTTTCAGTAGCCATAGTAAATGAAAGCTCCCCCTTTCTTCTTCCTCTCTTTGAGTTTCTATTGCTAATAGAATGCATTTCCTAAAAATACCCTAGGTACTTAGTTATTATTATTACTTGATATCTTGAAAAAGAACTGAGGATTACTGGGTATATTTGAACAACCTAATTGCAGGTGATGAGGGACAGAACATGACTTTACTTGGTATCATCTTTTAGTTAGAGTTACTACTTTCTCACTTGGGAGCAGATTTCAAATTAATAGTTAAAATAAACAGATACTTACCTTTAAAAGCATCAACTATCATACCTACAAATACACTGAATCAGTATTGTTCAGGGACTGTCTCAAAGGAATCAAAACTTAGTCTAATTCTTGCACAATTAGTGCGAAGAAAGCACTTCCTGAATCAAGAGTGGGATCCAGAAATCCATAGGCTTTCTTTGATATCTCATCTTATGTCTGCCTGTTGCCTAGCCTCTGTAACCTGTTTGTCTGTGTAGCCTGAGGGCTAGCTACAGATTTGTGAACTGTTATTAGTGATCACAGAGTAGATAAGAAACGCGTTCCTGCATGTAAATCAACTACGGCACTGTTGATTGGTTAGTGTAGTTCAGCTTAGTTTTTTAACTTTCTTAGTCTCTCTGTCTCTGTCTCTGTCTCTGTCTCTGTCTCTGTCTCTGTCTCTGTCTCTCTCTCTCTCTCTGTGTGTGTGTGTGTGTGTGTGTGTGCATGTATATTTCTAGATGAAGAAAATAATGTGTTGTTTTAGATTCTGGTATAGTCTCCTTATCTCATGGTGAATTGACAGTAAGACAGATAACTTGCTTAGATATCATTAGTCTGTGTGGGGCACCTGACATGAGGGTTTACCTTCTGCATTTCCACCACCTGTCAGTTCAATTAAAACCACTATCTATGGGGTTGGTGAGATGGCTCAGTGGGTTAGAGCACCGACTGCTCTTCTGAAGGTGCTGAGTTCAAATCCCAGCAACCACATGGTGGCTTACAACCACCCGTAATGAGATCTGACGCCCTCCTCTGGTGTGTCTGAAGTCAGCTATAGTGTAGTTATGAATAATAATAATAAAATGAATCCTTGGACCGGAGAGAGCAGGGACTGAGCAAGTGGGACCGACAGGAGTGAGCGGGGCGGCCAGAGCGAGCGGGGTGGCCAGAGTGAGCGGGACAGACTGGAGCGAGCAGGGTTGACTGGAGAGAGGAAAAAAAAAGTTAAAAAATAAAGTAAGAAAAAAAAAGTCCCGTGTATATTGGATGTAGATTAGGATGATGTCTTAAGCTATCCACAGGAGAATTTGGCCAACATCTGGAAGTCCCTAGATGACTCCTGTATTTATTCAGAAAATGTTCTTTCTTTCTCGCCCTCTCTCTCCCTCCCTCTTCCCTCTTACCTCTTCCCCTATCCCAGGGGGATGGCTCAACCAATTAAATGTTTTCCATGTAAGTGTGAGTTTAGTTCAGACATCTACCTAAAGAGCTGAGCGTGGTAGCTTATGACTGTAGTTCCAGAGCTAGGGGAGCAGAGACAGGAGGATCCCTGAAGCTTGCTGGCTAGCCTAGCCCTGAGCTCCAGGTCCCAGAGAAAGACCTTGTGTCAAAAAACAAAGTGGACAGCTCCAGAGGAATAAGACATGAAGTTGTCCTCTGGCCTGCACAGGCATCTGTGTACAAGCTGGAGTGCACACACACACACACACACACACACACAAATGCTACAGTAAATACAATGAAATGCTTCATCACGATTTAGCCTCTGAAGTGAGTCCTCTTAACATGGCCTCTCTTTGGTGAAAGTGCTGAGTGTTGTTGTTTAGGTTACATAGGCTTGTCAGTGGCTCCGTGATGGAGTCTGTGACTACTAGCATCTTCAGCTGTGAAGGTGTTTGGTATTCTTATCTGTTGGAAAGTTTGGAGGGAAAATAGCTGCTGTAGGCTTGAAAAGAGCTTGACATTTCTGCAGCCCAGGTTCTCCCTACCCCAGGAATTTCCAATGTCAGCACTTCATCAGCCTTGGAATTTTCCCATCAAGGAACATGGATTTTCCTGGATCTCCCGAATCTGAGCTTCCCCATGACTTGTTTGGGTAAGAACGTGATGGAGGCCACATGAAAAACACAGGGCTGGGTCTTAGATGTACAGTTTCTGATACTGTCTGGCAGAGGGGAAGTCAGTTCTCCAATGGAGTCTCACTGGCTATATCAACCATACCCAGAGCAGGGCCTGTGCCCAGGAGTTGATCAGCAAGAAGAAACTCAATGGCATTTTTGTGGCATTTTTGTTTTGCTTTGGTTTTTAAATTTAATTTAATTTAATTTAATTAATTTATTTTTTGGTTTTTTGAGACAAGGTTTCTCTGTATAGCCCTGGCTGTCCTGGAACTCACTCTGTAGACCAGGCTGGCCTCGAACTCAGAGATCCACCTGCCTCTGCCTCCCTAGTGCTGGGATTAAAGGCGTGTGCTACCACTGCCCAGCTGTTTTGCTTTGTTTTAACTTTTCTTTTTGTCTTATTGGTTTTTTTGTTTGTTTGTTTTGCCTGTTTGTGTTGATTTTTGGTTTTGTGATTTTATTAGGATAGGTTGTTTCTTAGATTCTTCTTGTTCTTACTTTTTGGGAGAGTCCGGAGGAAAGGAGAGAGAGTTGTAACATTGGGTGGGTAGGGAGTTTGGGAGAGTATTGAGGGAGTAGAAACCATGATCAAAATATATTGTATGAGGCAAAAAGAGCAGTGTCCAGGTACTGATTTTGTTTGCGACCCTACAGTTGTATATGGTGACCACACGAAGAACTAAATTCCCTAACTGGCAGCCCACATCTTAACGGGCAGCTGTTAGCCATACCTGCAGACCCCTGAGTGATGTGACTCTTCCAGCTCTGCAGGTCCTCTGGATGATACCGGTTATAGTGAAAGGACTTCTTCTCAGTTCACAGAATCATGGGAAACAAGAAAGTTGTCACTTTGATTCATTGTGCGGCTTGTTATGCAACAGGCGATAACTAAATGGAGAGGAGCAGATGCTGCCCTCATCTTTCAATAAGGAGCGACTTATAGATGTCAAATGAGGAGTTATTCCTATCTAATTTAAGTCATCCATTCTCTGCAAAGGGAGGTGAGATGTTACCTAAAATATGCCACCATTGTTCCCCAGGAAGTTTCTATTTCTGAGACGGCAAGGGTAGAAGATTTGAAATAAACAGTTCTCCACAGTCATCTGAAGTTGGGTGCTTCTGGAATTTTCTTCCATGAACCACAATGAAGCAGGCGCTTACTCGAACAGTCCTACATTAGGTGAAGCAACCTACACCCAGAGGCCACAGGACTTGCTGGTGGGAGAGCTAAAACCACAGCCCATCACTTCTGCTTCTCAGGCTCTTTTGTACTCTGCTTGGACAACTCTGAGATTTTTTTCAACTTCTTTCCCAGGCTAGTTATTGCCTTTGTTGCGCTAGGCTTCTCAGGCAAGACTTGGGCTGCCTGTCTCCAGCTGTCTTTTAATCCTCTATCGACATGTACTTGATCTTCATCTGCCTTCATCTAAAGCAACACATTTGCACCGTCCAAGAGAACTGACCAGAAATTTCTCAATATCAAAGTCTGAGTACAATGAGTGCACGCCTTTAATCCCAGCACTCGGGAGGCAGAGGCAGGCGGATTTCTGAGTTCGAGGCCAGCCTGGTCTACAAAGTGAGTTCCAGGAAAGCCAGGGCTATACAGAGAAACCCTGTCTCGAAAAACCAAAAAAAAAAAAAAAAAAAAAAAGATGGGTTTGGTAGGATAAGGAGTTCAAGGTGAGCTACACAGTAGGTTGAGGGTAGTCTATATTACAGGAGACGCTATCTCAAAGGGAAAATTGCAAGGTCTATAATAAACCTTTTCATTATTATTCATGCTGATTAAAACAAATGATTTGGGCTGGAGAGATGGCTCAGCAGTTTAGAGCACCGACTGTTCTTCCAGACGTCCTGAGTTCAGTTTCCAGAAACCACATGGTGACTCACAACCATCTCAGCTCATATTTAAGTAAAATGAAGGTAAAAATGTAGGTCTCATATTTGTGGACCCCTCCTGGGCATGCTTTCTGATCGAAAGATTTCTTCTGCTCCACACAGACTTCTGTACTTTCCAATTGGCTCCCAGTAAATCTTACTTGTTTTTGCTCTTAGCCTGCTGGTGTGCTTCTAGTCTCTAAACATCAATGATCACCATCAATCTCATGCTCTTAAATTAACACGTACTTTTATTTCTGGATTTTGCTTCCAGCAACCTGTGTGGACGGACATGCAGGCTAATCCTCGTCTGCATCCCCCCTTCCCCTTAATTTTTATTCTTTTCTTCGAAATTACCTATTTGTCTTTCGTGCAATGCAGCTGAGACAATTTCTCTAACCACAGGACATTTCTTAGGCTCAGTAAAATTGCTGCAATTTTATACAATCTCCGATAACTCTCTGCCTGGAAGAGCCATAGAGTTGAACTCTAGCCATGGCTAAAGATGCCGTCAAGTTGTGTCCTCATCCATGTAAGAACCAGACTGCAGCATACTGCGTACCCTGACTCAGACCCCCAAGTGGCAGTGCCACTGCAGTGCAGGTGAGAAGCACACAGTGACTCCTTTTAAAAATGAGTGAGTGGACATTAGTATCCAATTTGGTTGTGAGGTAAGCTGAGGGGCCCAAAATGATTCTAAAGCTTTCAAATCACCCTTGTCACTCCTGTCTCACTGGTGGTTGAAAAAAAAAAAAAAAGGAAGCCCATTTTTATCCAGACAACCTAGTTATTACTGTTCCCTCTTTCCACAGCCTTTTTTCCTAGTGTTTTCCTCCCTTCGTTGCCTCAACAAAACTCTGGCTTTCTCCCAAAGAACTCGTTGCCTCTCTGTTCCTTGGGTTTATAAAGAAGGGTAGTATAGTTACTGTGTGGGGCTGTCATGTCCAGATTCCTTTCACATCCCTACCTCCAGACTGCTCTGTGTTGGTCTCTGACACTACTATGCCCTTCTAAGATTTCCCCTGAATCCTGTTCTCTAAGCTAGCTGCAGGGCATCCTCTGGATTTTCTTTTTTCTTTTCTTTCCTTTTCTTTTTTTTTTTTTTCCTCAAGACAGAGTTTCTCTGTGTAGCCCTGGCTGTCCTGGTACTCACTCTGTAGACCAGGCTAGCCTCAGAAATCCGCCTGCCTCTGTCTCCCGAGTACTGGGATTGAAGGCGTGTTCCACCAACGCCTGGCACCGCTGGACTTTTCTTACTGTTCTCACCAAATATGTGACGAGACGCAACTTAAGGGAGGACGAGTTTATTTCGGCTTGTAGCTATAAAGACAGTTCATCATGGTACCTGTCTTAGGGTTCTATTGATGTGAAGAGACACCATGATCAAGACAACTCTTACAAAGGACAACATTTAATTAGGGACTGGCTTACAGTTAAGAAGTTTAGTCTATTGTCATCATGGCAGGATATGGTGGCATGCAGGAAGGAGCTGAGAGTTCTACACCTGGATCCGTTGGCAGGAGAAATATTACTCTAGATGTAGCTTGAAAACTTAATAACTCAAAGCCCTGCCCCTTGTCACATACTTCCTCCAATAAAGCCATTCCCACTCCAACAAGGCCACACCTCTTGATAGTACCAGTTCCTATGAGCCTAAGGGGCTATTTTCATTCAAATTACCACAAAAAGGAAGGGAGCTGTGAGGTGGCTCATCATAATACATCTATGATCAAGAAGCAGAGAGAAGACAGGAGGTAGCAACAAGCTGTCAAACTTTTTTTTTTTTTGAGACAGGGTTTCTCTGTGTAGCCCTGGCTGTCCTGGAACTCACTCTGTAGACCAGGCTGGCCTCGAACTCAGAAATCCGCCTGCCTCTATCTTCCAAGTGCTGGGATTAAAGGCATGTGCCACCACTGCCCGGCCAAGCTGTCAAACTTTAAATTCTGCCCCAGTGACTAAGAAAGGCTCTGTCTCCTAGGTCCACAAACTTCCAACATGGATCCACCAACTGAGGACCAAGTTCAAGCACGTGAGTTCTGTCAGATCATTTGATATTCAAACTACCCAGGAAGCTGCTGTAAATGCAAATTCTTGGGCACTGCTGTAAATTTCTGAGACAGAAATGTAGGATCAGAGTCCAGCCATCTGTATCGCTGAGGTGCAACCTAGACTCCTGGGAGGGTACATCCAATGGCCAGTCCACTTAATGGCTATGGAAATCTGCTCATTCTTCCCATTAATAGGGCATGAGTCTGTGGTGCTGCTTGGGTTGTAGACTAGCCTCTTATCTTGGCCAATTTTCTCCCCCGCTTAAGAGATGTCATGGGTTGAGTGACACCCTTTCCCCCAAACATGTTGCTATGAAACTGGAATGTGATGGAATTGGAAAACAACAGGGTTCTTGCAGATATAATTAGTACTGGAGTCAAGTAGATCTCTACTCCAGCATGACAGGTGCCTTTGTATGGTATAGAGGGAACAGAGAAAGGGCCACATATGACGGCAGTAGAGATTAGAGGGACACATCAACAAATCATGGACCCTCAAAGTCAGTTGGCTAATTCTAGAAGCCAGGAGAGGTGTGGGCAGGTTCTTCATCAGTGCCCCCAGGAGTAAGCAACATGTAGACACTTTTGATTTCAGACTTCCACCTTAGCAGAAGAAACTGAGAATATTTTCCTGTTCCAACCCACTCAGTTTATGGTACTTTCTATGGCAGCTGTGAGAAATGAATTGAAAGGCTTTTTGCCTCATCCCGTTCTCTCACTGACTCCCTGGCACATACAAGAGAGCCTTGCCTCGGGCTCCGCTCATAAGGACCTTAATCCGAGACAGAAGACATTTTCCTGCTTTCTCACTGAACCATCTGCCTGTTGTAACAGCTGACTCCTCTGAGTGCAGTACCTTTCATCCATGCCATCTTCTTTCTGAGCTGGTTGCAGTTGCAAGAGTGGTGTGAAACCAGTTGAATCTGGCAGGAAGAGCTCAGGCCATCTCTTGATTGTTTTTCTATCCCAGCAGGCTCAAGCACGCCACTGTAAGCCCTATTCTGCCCTCTGATAACGTAGCTTCCCATAACTTTTCTAGTCGCGTGTGGTTAGCAGAGGTGTTTCATTGCAGGGTCTTAAAAAGCTAACTATTTGCATGGGCCATTCTGTTCAAAGCTGTCTGCTCACGCTGAGATGATGATAGACCGAGGTTCAGAAAACAGCGAGGTCCTTTCTTATCCTCTCCCTCCTCCCCAGATCTCTCTGCTGCCTCTCCCTCAAGCTGAAGATATCTCAGCACTATCCAATTGCTGGGATGCAGATTTTTCTGACTGTGGGGCTGTCCTGTGCATTATAGGATATTTAATAGTATCCTTAACTTTTACCTACTACTTTTCAGTGGCAGTCCCACACACCCACCTTGTTTTTAATGGCCGAAAGTGTCTGAATGTTTCCAATGTGTCTGGGAATGGGCAGTCATTAAATGGTCAGTTCATGTATCAGCTAGCCATCAGGGTACATGGTCAAAGGCGCGTGTCTCTCAATGCTTGTTTCTCTATAAAGAACTTTCCGGGGTCCTCAGAGATACTCCCACCACTCAGCAGACCCTTATCAGGATCCCTTTCTGCTGACCTCCTCTTGCCTCTGATGGACACTGCCAAGCCTTACCCCAGCAAGCAGTTCTTCTGGGTGGAGTTCATTGAAGAAATCTCATTCCAGCTACCTCTGCAGGACAACGTGTCCCTAAAACCCTGCCAGCATCTCGTCCCCATGCCATCAGACTTCTCAGGGCTGGAGTCAGGCACTGACCTTTGTCGCTCTTTGCTCTTAATGGAAAGGACTGTATGCCTTCTGATGCCTTTTCTCACCACACCTCACTAAGGCTCCATTTCCATCCTATTGCCAGGCAACTGACTGCCGTAATCTTAGCGGCTCAAACATTTACTTGCAGTTTTATGGGTCAAGGGTTCTGAGTGGAGTTCTTGAAAGCCTCCGATAAAGGTTTCAGACTGAGGTTCCAAGATTTGGGGTCCTCCTTCATGCCTATTCCTCATTGGCAAAATTAATTTCCTTTCAGTTGTATGAAGTTCCCATTCAATGCCCCAACTTCCTTGGTAACCCTCAGATAGGAACCGTTTTCAAATTCCAGAGGTCACCCACAGTTCCTTGCTGTGTGATCCTCTTAGACAGTTCACAGCATAGCTTCTTGCTTTCTCCCAGGGCCGCAGGAGTGGATCCCATAGATTAGACATAGTTTGAAGTGTTTATTTGACTGGGTGAGATCTACTTATCTCCCCTTTAAATATATCTCTGATCAGAGACTTGAATCATACCTGCAAGAATACTTCATGTCATATAATACATCATGGGTTCAGCCATCATAGCTGTATGTTTTACCTACTCCGAGGAGTCTTGGAGGAAAGGGTATGGGTTCCTGGAAGGGCCATCTTAGAATTCTGCCAATTACAGCCCTAATGAGAGTTCCTCATTCTGTTTGAAGGTAGTGACTATCAATCTCCTTTCTCTCCTAGAAAAATGCTATGAAATGAAGTTTCCATCCCACCTCCAAAGACATGAAGAACATTTTTTTATTTAGGAAATGTTTTTTAAAGGAAGCATCTTTACTTTGGGGGCCTAGAAATGGGTAGTGGGCTAAGGGCTACCAGAATAGATTTTGCCCATCCTTTTGACAGGTCCAGTATCATCATCAAGGTGGGAGCATGGCAGTGTCCAGGCAGGCATGGTGCAGGAGGAGCTGAGAGTTCTTCATCTTCATCTGAAGGCTGCTAACAGAAGACTGGCTTCCAAGCAGCTAGGATGAGGGTTTTATAGCCCATACCTACAGTGTCACACCTACTCCAACAAGGCCACACCTTCTAATAGTGCCACTCCCTGGGCCAAGCATATAGAAACCATCACACAAGTTAAACTCTTTTATACATTGCCTTGATAGTGGTGTTTTATCACAGCAACAGAAAAGTAACTGAGACAACTTTTTAATTTTTGGAACAGACCCTCACTAAGCGTCAATCTTCCTTCCTCTGTCTCCCAGGGGCTGTGATTGAAGGTGTGTTCCACCATGGCCAAAGTCTGCAAATATTTCTAATCTACTATTAATAAACTTGGATTGTCGATGAGACTCAGAAGAAAGGAACGATCACTTAATTTTCTATTAAATTTCAATATCCTAATCTTTTGAACCTACCAATATCTATGACACTTAGTTTAAAATTGCCTCCTCTTCCCAAGCTAGGTGCTAGTGGAGAAAGTCAGAGTGGTCAGATAGCTCCCCAACAGCTTTGCAACTGCTAACCTCAGCTGGCGCTCAGCTCTGCTGGAAACCGCCCCCTCCCCATCTCCTGGCTGGAAGCCGCCCCTCCCCATCTCCTGGCTGGAAACCGCCCCCTCCCCATCTCCTGGCTGGAAGCCGCCCCCTCCCCATCTCCTGGTCTGCTTACTCTCTCCATTTTTGATGTTTTCAGACCTTGCTCGCCACACCTCCCGTTTCCTCTTGACACAATTCTTGAGCATTAGGGTGCAAGCGACACTGTTCTGGTGATCCAGAGGTCTATGAAACCGTCCTGCCCACTCCAGGATCTCATGGGTGGAGTCAGGGGACTGACATGTAACAGGTAACTGTATGCAGTATGAAAGAAGCAGTGTGAGTCTGTGCTCAGGACACTGTTAGAACACTGAGGGAGAGAGCTGAGAAATACTGCCCAGCCATTCCCAGAGTAGTCCTGAGTTGCCCTCGTAGATGAGTATTGTTTGGTAATAGTATACACATTATCACTCCATGTGATGGTTTCGTTTTAGTGTCAGTGTACCCACCCGTGTTACCCTAAGCCCTGTGGAAGATTTGGGATGATTTCCCAGGGTTATCAGTGGTTTCCAAGCTCCATTGCTCTGTGGTTTCATGTGGTTTATGACTTTTGCTCCATTTGGAAAATCCAGTGTCATGACAGAGTATGTTAGTGGGAGATCCTCTTTTGATTTATTTTTTAAAAATTAAATTACATTTATCTTGGGGAGGGAACATGTGCATGTCACTCTGTGTGTGTGTGTGTGTGTGTGAATGTGTGTGTTTTGTGTGTATGTGAGTGTATGTGTGTGTGTTGTGTTATGTGAATGTGTGAATGTGTGAATGTGTGTTTATGTGTGAATGTGGATGTGGATGAGTGTGTGGCATGTGAGTGTGTGTGTGAATGTATGAGTGTGTGAGTGTGTATGTGTGTGTGTATGTATGGTGTGTGTATATGATTGTGTGTGAATGTGTAGTGTGTGTGTGAATGTGTGTGTATGTGTAGTGTGTGTGTGTGTGTGTGTATGTATGGTGCATGTGTGTGAATGTCTGAATGTGTATGTGTGTTATTGTATGTGTATGGTGTGTGTGTGTGTGTGTGTGTGTGTGTGTGTGTAACTCAGAGAACAACTTGTGGGAGTGGGTTCTCTACTTCTACAGTGTAGGTTCAGATCTTAGGTCATGAAGCAGAGCAGCAAAAGCCTTTACCCCGAAACCATTTTACCAGCCCGAAGTCCCGATGTCTGTTCTTAAACTACAGGTATTTACTGAGAAGTTAGCTGAATTTACAGATGTTATAGAAGTATTCAGTTACTCATGCTGTGATTACCACATTAATCTCAATCATGATCCTCCAGGATCTGAAGTTACTCATCTTGTCTCTGGAGAATAGGAAGTTGCAGGCCACTTGTGACCCACCAGAGTCAATATATTTGAAAGAAGCTACAGCTGTCTGCTCAGTGAAATCCAACCGAGCTGCTCTGTGGTTCAAGCACTGTTCTTATCTGGGACTTTAACTTTTATATTAGTGTGTATTAATTATGCAAAGTAATGAACTTCTCTGTGACATTTTCATATGTGTGTATTTGTATCATATTTTGACTGTATCCACCCTCTTTCCCTCCTCCCTGCCCCTTCTCATTCCCATCCTAATGCCTCCCAGCTGCCCCTTAGCCTTCCCTAGAAGTCCCTCTTCTCCTCCTTCGCCTCTCAGATGTCCTTTCACTTCACATATAAGACAAAACATGAGATACTTGTGTGAGATTCCTCATACAGAGCCCCCCTCTCTCCTCCCCTCCCTCCCTTCCCTCCCTTCCCTCCCTTCCCCCCTTCCCTCCCTCCCTTTCTTCCCTCCCTCCCTCTCTTCCCTTCCTGTTCCCTCTCTCCCTCTCTCTCCACCCTGTACCTCACTCATTTCAAGTATAAGATGCTTTTATCCTCTGCCCTAGTACACACCTCTCAACTCCACCAGTGGATTCCAGGGGGGGCTAATATCCACCTAAGGACAACTTGGAGATGTGTGGCAGGGTTAGTCCCTGAGAGTTAGAGGGTAGGAATCATCGGGTAAATCCTGTTTCTTTTACCCCCAAGAGAAGATGCAGTTGAAGTGACTTCTTGATGGTGAAGGCTATAAATCGCGTGTTCGATAGCGGTCAGCGGTGGCTCCTAAGGTGCTGTGTCTATGTGTCTGATCTCCTTGCTTCCCTGTCCCACCCCATCTCTACTGTTTCCTGGGGCTACACTTCCTAATTAAATATTATTACCTCTGCCTCAGGCTCTGCTTTCTGATGAACCTATGCTAAGACACTGCATATTTAATTAAGATATGGTTAAATGAATAGGCTCCGAGGTTAGAGAAATGAGGTTTTCATCCTAGTGAGTTACTTAACCTCTTCCTGCCTCTGTTTTGTATAACCCGTGAACCCGTGAACCGTAGAATAATGTCTACTTGAAGGTGCTGTTGTAAGTATTGAGATTTAAATAGATTAGGGTGTGCTATCCAATCAACTGTTAGTTGCCCTTACTATTGCCAGGCTGGTGCAGGGTAAATAGCCCTGAACATCAAGATGGTGGCAGTGGTACTGTACTTCCAGCAGCATTTTCCCTTGTGTTATGTCACAGTGAGTCTTCATCAACCCATGGTGTAAGTACATGGACCTTCACAGGACGTGGGTGCTACGAGGAGAAAGACAGCACTGTATACCCTCCTGGGTCCTAGTGCACAGTTGTCAGTGATTTCTACTGGTTGCCACTCCTGGGGCTTGTACCAGCCACAAGCTCTTTTGGGGTCCCCACAAATGGTGCCCAGTAGGCTGGGCTAACCCCTTAAAACAATTTCATGGTGACAAGAGTAGCACTGCTCTCAGAATTCCTGCAAAGAGAAGGATCTCAAGTTCTCCTGCTCTGCTCAAAGTTGGAGCCTTTCAAGGATGAATATGGTTGCTTTAGGATGGAATCACGGAAGGCTCTGGCTTCCAATCTTTGGGGTATTTTTTGTTTGTTTGTTCAGGTATTTTTGTTTTTTGTTTTTTGAAACAGGGTTTCTCTGTGTAGCTCTAGCTATCCTGGAACTCACTCTATGGAGTCATAGAAAGCACAGAAGGGAGGTTTCCATGGTGGTACTGCACTGGGTTTTTGGATGCCCTTGCAGCTGAAATCACTGCAGTGTAAGCTTTTAGGTTATGTTTTGCTTGCAGAATTTTGTCATAACTCATGGTTTGGCTTCTCCAACTGGTGCTTTCCCCGGATGAAAATTTCAATAAGATATAACTAAAGAAAGCAAACATTTGACCAGTTGCTGAAACATGCTTGCAATGAAAGGCACGTTTTTTAAAAAAACTGTGTCCGTTCAAATATAAGATTTCTAAAGCAGCTTTTCCAAGGTAATAAACCATTATTTGCAAATTAGTCACTAAAGATACACTGGATAGCTTGAGCTCTTTTTGTTGTTGTTGTTTAGTGTTGAATAATTCTATATACTTCAAGGCTAAATTTTCTTCACTTAGCTTAATTGTCAGTTAGATGAATGGAAAATAGCATGCAACTAATTACAATTTAATTTGCTTTGATATAGTCAAAAATTCATACAGCAAGAAAGAAAAGGAGGTCAGACTATGATCTGACAACTTTTTTCTTTTTTATTATTCGTATTTTACTATAATTGCTAACATTTACCTAATGATTCAATTAAGTTACAAATAAAATACACAGTTGTTGACATTTTTTCTCATGAAAAGAAAATATAAAGTCTGGTATAATTACAGAGAATAAAAAGGACATACTTGTACAGTTAATTTTTTGCATTTTCTGTGAAGTAATACACTGTATGAGAAAAACCTTTGTAAATGGGTTTAAGTTGATTCTGTTTTGGTCAAAGCTGCTTCAAGTGATTGCCTAGTTTTGAATTACTCTTCTCAAAGGCCAATCAGCTCATATTATTCTCAAGGAGACAGGTTCTCCTAAAGCCATCAGAAGATCTTTTAGTTTTGCTTTTTTTTATGTGTAACCGATGCCATTTTTTTCTGCTCAAAATGGTCTTCATAATTGTGTGAGTGGATTGGTGGTCCACGGGTCTGCTACTAATAAAATAAGCTCAGAACTATTCATGATTAGATGGATTTTGCAAAGCTCATCATAATGTGTGGCCCCGACGCCTGGGGACCTTTTTCCTTTGGAAAGGGATTTGTTCTAGGAGGTTGCCTGTTGTCTGGCCAGATTCTTTTTTACTTTTGCAGGTATATGGGGGAGGCATGCATGTATGTATACATATGTGTATGCTTGGAATGTGTATGCATTTGCTTGGATGGTGATGGCGATGATAGTGATGATGGTGACAATGATGGCGATTGTTTTTTTTTTTGATAGCTGCTTCCAGGTAGATTTTTGGTAACTTTCCCTAGAGGGGTCTTATAAATTACACAGTGTAATATGCTTTGTAAAAAGACATCTGACAAAGCCAGACTTCTCTCATTTCATGCTGTCCTGCACACCTTCCTGAAGTTTCCACTCACGCCTCTCTTATATATTATACTTGAAATAATATATAAGATAATTTTTATATAAATAATATATAAAAATATATTATGCTTAGATGGTTCAGTGGCTAAGGGGGCTTTCTATTCTTCTAGAGGATGTAAGTTTGGTTCTCAGCACCCGTGTTGGGGAGCTCACAACCACCTCTAAGTCTAGCTCCAGGAAATCTGAGATCCTTGTCTTTCCTCTGTACTACACACACACACACACACACACACATACACACACACACATACACACACATACACACACACACACATACACACACACACACACACACACACACACAGAGAGAGAGAGAGAGAGAGAGAGAGAGGAACAGAGACAGAGAGACAGACTGAGAGAGACAGACTGAGAGAGACAGAGACAGAGAGAGACAGAGAGATAGAGAGAGGCATATTTTTTAAACAAGTTCTGCCCTTCAAGAAGAATTTAGAGTCCTCTATCTCTACCATGATCATTCCCCACCAATTACAAAATAATTAAACAAACAAAAATCTTAAGAAGCTTTTAAAATGTTATGGAGCGTTAGGAATTGCTTATAAATGGAAGCTGTCTCTTACATTTCCCATAATTAGATTTGCAGAAAATACAGGTTGTAGACTCCTGGTATCATCTCTTAATTTTCTTGGTGGCAAATGGACTGCCTTTCATCCTTATCCCAAAGGGGATTTGATAAAAATGAAACTTCATTTTCATTTCATTATAATGGATATAATTGCCAAAAAAATCATTTTACAGTTCTTAATATATCTTGAGTAATATCATTGAGTAACATTATTCAAAGAAACCTAGAGAAATTTAGAGGCTGGAGTTTTTATTTGTAAGATATTGGACAGCTCTTGAATCTGTGAGGAAGCTCTAAGTTGAGACCAGTGTCCACAGCGTGCTTCAGAGATGCTATCTCGGAACAGCAGATGCTATGGTTTGCCCTGCTGAGATGCCTGGCATTGATGCATCAGCTACCACGACAGCCGGCATTACTGTTACCACCAGGACCACCCATCTCCAAGATGTGTCTGGTAATAGGGATGACCGGAGTGTGAATCTACCCACTTGGAGGCTGAGAAGTTTAGGGCTAGGCATTTTCAGATTAGAAATGAGTGTTGGGGTAGTGGAGTTTGTTCCTCCAGCCTTGGAAAGAGGTTGAGATACTAGGAGACCAGAAGGAAAATCCAATAATGACATTGATAGAACCAGAGCCTGTAAGTTTGTGGATTTGATAGCCTACATTTTCTCCTGGTGTAAACATCTAGTATATTTAATCTTAAAAGTGTATACTATTTATTTTTTCCTGCTTGAAACAAAGTCCATCATCAACTGATGATTTTTAATAAGTGTACTCATATCTTCCATATACATTTTCTATAGTGTATTTCCATGTAATATAGCATTTAAATGCTTTTCATTGCATGATTGGAAAAACAAATTATCAGAGAAGCCAGAGGGGAAGAACAAGAGATTCCTTTATTACTACCCGTTGCCATTGCAGCCTGCTGGTCTTTTTATCCCTTAGTTAACTCAGCAGAAAGTAGCCTTTGGTGCTGAGACTATGCCAAGATTTTAACCAGTTCCAGATTAGCTGATTGCATCACAGTGGTTTCTAACTCACACTGGTGTTTACTTAAATCTAATTATTGATTTTATGGCTCTCAATATTGCTGCTGCTGAGAGCTTTCTCTTTTCTTTTCCTTCCTTCCTTTTTTCCTCTTTCTTTCTTTTTCTTTTTTCTTTTGCCCTGAGTATAGTGTGTAGCTCTACCACAACCATGACAATACACCAGCGACTTTTGCAAACCAGTAATGCTGTTCGTAAACTTTACCAACAATATTCCACTGGGGAATTTCATCAGATCTGGGTTTACTGAGCTCTCATTTGAAATAGATTCTGAATCCTTTCAACGTGAAGATGCCTGGTGCTGAACAAATGTACCAGAGAAAGTAGTCACGTGGCGTACAACGAGAACTGGCTCCTCCAGTTTGGGCAGTTGCTGCCCAGCTCTTCTTGAAGATCTGAGAAGGAAGCAAGGTTGGCATTTATCTAAAAGTGGGCAGCAAAGAGAGCTCGCCGCTTCTTCTTGATTATTCTTTGTTAGCACCTGACAACTCATAATATTTGCCAGGTAAAATGTTCAGATGGGCTCTGTTGAACTCTCTTTTTGAAACAGGAATAACTTATAAAACTGAAAACTCCTGTTTAGCTGGTTACCGTTTTCTTGTCTCCAGCAGCTGTTCTTTGGGTCTAATCTCCCACTCTTATATCTACATGTATCTCAAGAAGAACACAGAGATATGCTTTTAATCTAAGAGACAATATGACATAGGGCACAATCTCTGCCCACTTCTCCTGTTGATGATGATTGAGAGAGGGAAGGACATTACATGTGGGAATCTGGGCCTGTGACTATGATGCTCTGTTGGAAGCTGGGAGCCACTGTGTGGCCAGTGGCCAGAGGCCTCTCTTTGTGGTTTGGGGACAGAATGCCCTTGTGTTTCAGATCCACAGAGTAGACACAGTATGACTGGAATGTCCTGCGTTAGCACAGCTTCACTCATCCTGGGTAGAGAGAGCTCTCATGTGAAGGGAGGGAAAAGCTATAGAATGGACTCAGGGGTTTCAGCTTTCTTTCCATGCTACCTCTCCCTGCTTATTGTCTGCTAATATGGATGGAGGGGAAGGAAATAAAGGAAGACTAGAGTGATGTGTATGCAGAAATGCTTCTGTCCCTCGATAACCACTGTAAACTTGCTCACCTCTGGTTGTCTTTAGTGCTTCTTAAACATCATTAACATCACTAGCTTAAGGGGTCTTGTTCCTATATCCCAGTTATGTAGCATTTGATCTGCCCCCCCCCAAAAGACCCTAAGTCAAGGACATTCCAGAAAACAGATGAGGCAAAGAGGAGTGCAAAGCTAAGAAAGAGGGTAGTCAGGAAAAGGGTTACCACAGGTACAACCAGGAGTCTCCGCAAAGATGCATGGGTGGAAGCAAGGTGTCACTCTGTCACTCAAGAGAGGCCTGACATAGTTGGCTACTGAGGAGGATTTCCTATCCCTGATGCTGTTGGTGATCCACAGGCCGAGCTAGTGGGACCCTGGCTATGAACCAATAGCATGTCCAATGGAACAAAAGACAGCTTGGCAGGCTCCTCTGTTAGACATTTTTCTCTTTCAGATTCATGTTGGAAATTTGATATCACTCTGGCCCCACATATTAGCACCGGAATCTCTGGATCCTGGGCTCTTATCAGCTCTGTGGGCTTTGGTTTTTCACCTCTGTGATGGAGGCAACAGTCATTCCTCCCTTGACCTCAGTGTGAGAACTAGGTCATTGTAAACAGCTGGGATAGTGCCTGGCTCATAGTATGCACCCGGAAAGTATTAGCTGCGGTTATTATAGTGGACCGAGAACTGGGGTTTCTTGCCACTTAGAAACGCTTAATTCATAGCTAGCAACTGGCATTCTAGGCTGCTGTTCTCTGTTTGGTCTTGCTACGTTTTTACAGTCTAGTCTCCCTCTGTATTTGCTACTGGCTGTCTTCCCTGATCTCCACACCTATCCTTACAGTATGGGCTGCCTCTCTCTGCATCATCCCGACAGTGCTGATTTTAATAGTGAGGAGAAAGCACAAGCAGGTTGCTTGTTAAAGATTTTTTGGCATCGGGCATGCACAGGTATTAGTGTCCACGTTGGTTATATAATCATAATCTTTGCTGAAGTAAGCACCAACTCAATTCAATTCAGATCTAGTAAAAATACTTGGTGAGCCCTTGCTGTTTTCTGGGGTCTATCCTAAGCCCTTAGGGGCAGAGCAGTCACAGAGCAGTCGGGAGATGGGGGGGGGGACTTCTCTGTTCTAGTGACATTCGCCATCAAAATAAATGGGAAAAAAATAAATGAATAGGTGGAAATGAGCAGATTGGAAAGTGAATGAATTCTTAAAATTGTAATGATCTTCCTAATCACCAAGTGGTGAGGGATCCCCACCCCTGCTTTTCCCTGGGACTCAGTCCACACAATTCACATGATTAATGTCTAGTTAAGGAACTCAGAGCTCGTGACAGAGTAAATTGAAGCTATTGCAGCCCACCAAGTCAAACCTAGCCTGAAATTATTTGGCTTACAGATCAATAACTCATAAGAACAGAATGACTTTATAAAAGTTACAGTCTGTGATCTGGGAGGATACTAGGAGCCTGTGATAGTTACATGGGGGTCATTCTGACTGGGCAGATCCAGCAGAATTCCTTAAGTATTGTGGTGGTCTCTGGGTCCCTAATATTCATCATGGTCAAATGGGAGTATGTACCTGTGATTACTAATGTGCATAATTAATGGTTTAAATGACAAATGAGATGGGCTTTTGGTATGATGAAATGTTTATTTTTTTGTTCTCTCTCTCTCTCTCTCTCTCTCTCTCCCTCTCCCTCTCTCTGCCTTTCTCTGCCTCTACTACCCTCTTGACTGCCCTTCCACACCCTGAATAGACTCTATTCTATACTGTACCGACCTGTGGCTGGTCCCTCAGTGGGAAGGGATGCCTCAGCATGGGCCTGCCCAGGCACTCCCTTCCCCTAATACCTGACCACACCTCCATAAACATAACCCCTCCTTTCTTTATCTCTTTATAAACACATCACTAAATGTGTAACACTTGCAGTTTAAGCTGCTCTTCTGATCTTCATTTTGGCCTTGGGTAACTTGTCCTATTACCTCATGCTTATCTTTCTTGTTTGGGCTTTAACTTCACATCCATCCCCCGAGTGCTTACATACTAGATTGCATAGCTTTCTTTTCTTTTCTTTTCTTTTCTTTTCTTTTCTTTTCTTTTCTTTTCTTTTCTTTTCTTTTCTTTTCTTTCCTTTCCTTTCCTTTCCTTTCCTTTCTCTCTCTCTCTCTCTCTCTCTCTCTCTCTCTCTCTCTCTCTCTCTCTCTCCCCAATGTCTGTGACCAGAGAACTATTTCGAAGCATCATAGAGATGCAGACATTTAACAAGGCTGCAGTATTTCTCAAAGCAATCTCCCTTTGTACAATGTTATTTGTTCTTTTGTTTTTGATGGGGGTCTTTAAAAGGCCAGACTGGTTTCAAACTCACTTTGTCAGCAAACACCTTGAATTTAGGATCCTCTAGCCCCCCAAGTGTGGTGTCCTGGGATTAGGGAAGCGGCTAGGCTATTACACCAGGTCTATGATGTGGTGGGGATCTTCAGATTCAGGACTTCATGCCTGCTAGGCACACTACCAACTGCGCCCCACCTCCAGATGCCTTCCGGGCAACCGTTGAACCAAGTGAGCCGTCAGGGGAGGTCGCTGATCAAAGAGTATTGTTAAGAGTCTGAAGGCAGAAAAGTGTTCTATAGCAAGCCTGGAGATTCTATCCAAAACCAGTTCTCAAGAAGCTGCTGGGCAGTGGACCATACATGGCAGATGCAAGGTTAAATATAACCAAACATCACAACTTACACACAGATCAAAGAACCATAACACTCCCCGAACCCTGGCCACCGCGACGCCGCTGGGCACGCCTGCAGACCCAAGTACTGTGTGCACACACTCCCCCACCCCCACCCCGGGAGCCCGCCCCCGTCCCTTCTTCAGTCGCCCCAATGCTTGATCTCAGGGACGCAGCTGCCGCCAGGTGCGTTGGGATGTCCCACCCTCTCCGATTGGAGAGCGGACAGACCGGTTCTACTTGTCTAGGTAGGGTGAAGACAACAGACCAACTACAGACAACTGGAGGCGGGCGAGGCCCCGCTGTCTCCTCCCTCCTCCCTCGCATCCTTCTAGCCTCTCTCTGAACTTTTCTACCTGACTTTCGCGCTACTAGCTGAAAGCGAGTCCCCAGCCCAGCAGCCTGCCGAGCACCGTCTCCAGCGACGGCTGCGAAACTGTTCGACTCCAAACACAAACACCAGCCCCTGACATGTTTTAAGAAACGCTCCAGTTGGATGAGTGCGGAACCAAAACAGACCAAATCGGGAGGCAGGGAGGGAAGGCAAGCAATTGGCCCAATTCGGTTGGAGCAGCGGGGCTCGTGTTACACTCCCTTTGCCAGTTAGCGTCGTGGGCGTTTGTTGCTGTGTTAATTACAGTTCTTCCCGGAGTCGGAGGCGAGAACAGCCCTCGTGGAAGCGTTTCAAGTGGAACGCTCCACCAGGAAGCAAACAACTGCTTTCCTGCCCAGCTGGGAGGGATTCCACCCGGCAGCGAAGGGCGGGGCTGCGGGCGCGCCCTGCCGGGCTGTGCGCACGCGCACTGCCGGGCTGAGCGCACCTGCCTGCGGTTAGCGTCGCGCTGGCCACCGGCTCCGGCGGCGCCCGGGTGCAGCGGAGCCAAGGTGTAGCGGAGCAACAGCTTCTCCCCGCCGCCACCACGGGCGGACCCAGTACTCCAGGGAGCCTGTGCTTCTCCATCCTCCCATACCCCTCCCCCTCCGCTTTCTTGTTTTCTCTGGAGTTCCTGGGGAGTCAGTTCTGTTTTATCTTCTCGTGGGGGTGGCATGAGGATGAGAACAGGTGGCTCTGAAGGAATCGGGACAAACCCGAGATAGCGCGGCAGGGTGGAAAGTACACGGCCTTCCAGATACAGCGAGCTGTCTCCAAATTGGCTGCCCTTCGTCAAATATGTGACCTTGGGCAAAGTTGTTTCACTTTTTCTGAAAGGCTCCCAGAAGCTTGCACATAACTTCACAAGAGGAGGTGCTTGTTTGTGCTATTGACTCTATTGCCGGAATACACACGTCACTATATAAACGTCACCTATAGAGAAGTAAGCAGGGGCTGGGCATGTAGTTTGGTTGGTAGGACTGCCTTCCTAGCAAGCACTGTGCTTTGTGTATGGGCCTCAGTACCACATAAAATCTCCAGTCGCGTCCTCTCAGCTCAGGGGGAGATCAGGAGTTCAAGGCCATCCTTAGCTGCACAGAGGTCAGTAAAAGCAAAACACAAACAAACAAAACCTTTTAATGTTGTCATTCTATACATGAGAAAGCTAGCTACTTCCTAAAGACGTTAATGAATGTGTGTGTATGTGTGTGTGTGTGTGTATATATATATATATATACACATATACACACACATATGTATACATACACATACATATGTATATGTACAAATATACACACATATTTACATACAAATGTATACACACGTATATCTATGTGTGTCTGTGTGTGTGTGTGTATATATATATATGCTATTTTTGTCTGCATGACTATAGGACATAACAAACTGACACTAGCTGAGAGCAATGTATCTTCTATTCATTTGAGAATGAAGGGGCAGAGAGGAAAGGGTCTTGGTGATTACTGATATCCAGCAAAGGTAGCTGGATAAGCAATAGGAAATAGGATGTGAATGGCAGTATCAGCCTCGCCAATCTGTTACAGCCCACACATACTTAAATACCACTGGGTCAGTGTTGGCTCAGCAAGTAGGGGCGTGGAGCTGAGCACAGTCACATACCTGCTCCATATCTCTTACTACAATACCTACCTGGCAGCTTTCCCCCATTTCAGAAGAATGCTTTCTCCCCCTTACAGTGCTATTTGGGAATTTTACGAATAAAATTCTTGGAATCCATTCAAAAACTGCAATCCCAAAGCCATGGTGTGCACTTGAAACTGCCACTTAGGCACACTTAAGGCCTGGCATAGACACCTAACATAATACATGGGAAGTGCTTTGGAATAAAAACAGGAGTAATGATGTTTTAAAAGGATACCATCCATGTTTTGATTGTCATCATCATTGTCCCGAGGAAATTTTGCCATTAGCACATGACTCTCAGTTTCACGTCGTTCTTGGTAAAGTCATTTTCAGGATGGTTGTGGGGACTGAACAGGAAAGGCACAGGCCAGAAATCAGGCTATACTGTGTGTGGCATAACCTCTGCCTACAAAGAACTGCTGTGGAGGTAGGGGCAGGTATTTGTGTCCTAAAGAGAAAGGCTTACTCAGTTTTCACTGGGACAGTCAATGCCAGTTCTTGGGGATAGTTTGCATCTGGCTGGGGATCTGTAACCAGCCTGCCCCAGGTCAGCTGCCTTCATAAAAGATCAGTACAAATTTGATGGCTTATGATAACCAAATCTATCATCGTGCATTTCTTTAGGTTAGAAATCTGACACGGTCTGTCTTATTGTGTGAGACTGCAGGCCAAATTCATTTCTTCATCTTCCAGGGGGCACCTTCCTCCCTCTGCGGAATCAGCAAAGACATCTCAAATCCATACATCGAATCATCTTGAGAGCTATCTTCAATTCCCTCTTCCTCTTTTAGGGACCCATACGATCGCATTGGGCCCATCCAGGTAGCGACTTGAAGGATAATTTCCCTATTTTAAGGTGCCCTGATTAGCAAACCTAGAGTCAATTGCATCCCTAATGCCTCTTCAAAATTTAATCTACTGTATCTACAGGTTCCTAGGATGGGGAAATGGATATCTATGGGAGGCCACACATTCTGCTCATTTTGGTAGCAAACACTGCATTAATTAATTCATAAACATATACTAAAGGCTTCCTCTGTAAAGGCACAATTAGCAGGGAGGTACAGGTCCCCCAGCTCTGTCACTTACTAAGTTAATTAACTGCCTAGTTAGGTTGATTTGGGCAAATTATTTAACCCGTTTAACCTGCAATGTTCACATCTGTAAAGTGAGGGTAATGATTGGTGTTTTAATTAAATAAGATAATGCTAGAAGACAGCACAGTGCCTGGCATGTGACGAGCCCTTAGAAGTTTGAGGCTGTCATTATGTGTCATGAGGATTGTACAGTGTCTGCCCTCCGTGGAGTCTGTGGCGTAAGGCTCTCTCTCTCTCTCTCTCTCTCTCTCTCTCTCTCACACACACACACACACACACACACACACACACACACACACACACTTGTGGAATGAGAACATATAGGAACAAACAATGAAAACTATAAGATGTATTACTTGCTGGTGAGAGAAGTAGATATCCCCAACACTCAGGAAATGCCAGGACTGGATGGAGCAGGTTGATTACAGAAGTAGGAGACAGGCTGGGTTTTGAGAGGCGAAGGAGGAAACACTGGGCACAGGAGCAGGCATGTTATATCGACAAGGTGGCAGGAAATGGGCTGACTTAAGCGTCATCTTGTAGGATGGAGAGTTGCGCCAGGGTGTCATCTGTTTCCACATTTCCTCAGGATGTTTAGGGAAAGCATGGATGATTAGACACAGGGTCTGACTGTGGAAACCCAGAATGCTTGGCTGGAGAGTCAAGACTTTTTTCCTGTGGTTGTGGGATGCCCTGGAACGTTTTAGAGTAGAGGTACATTCATAAGAGCAGCGCTCGGGAAAATTAAACACAAAGATGGGCAGCAGGAGATCTCTGGTGGGATATCTTCTGTGGTTCCCAGAATAATGGCTGAAGGAGATGTGATGGCGTTTGGCTCGAGAAAGTGGAGATGGATGCCGGAAACACAAGAAATTAAGAGCAAGGGGCCTTGGTAATCATTTAGATTGGGGGCGGAGGGATTGCAAATTCCTGGAAGGTTGGTGATAGCAGCAAAAGAAATGAGTTCAGCTTCTATTTTCCTGTTTGGGTAAGGTGTTGGCAGATTGTCCAAGTTGCTCTTGTCCTGCAGGCAACTGGGAACATGGACGTGGAAAGTGAGAGATAGGTCATCACAGCTGGATAGTGAAGCTTGAAAACCAACCACAGGGAGGTGGTGGCTATAGCCTTCCACCACCATGCCCAACCCTTAATGACCAAACCCACTTTATTGCCTGCACTGGTGAATTCCTGATCGAATCCTTCCTCTCTTTATTTCACAGTTCCTCCCCATTCCTTGTTCTGAGCTGAACTTTGTCCTTCCTAGGTGAACACGTTGAAATCTTATCCCCCTACCGCCATAGGATATGGCTGTATTTAGAAGAAGGGTCTCTATGGACGTAACTAAATGTCAAATGTGATGAGCTCTAATCCCCTGACTTGTGTTCCAATCAGAAGGGGTTTGGACAAAGACACACACACACACACACACACACACACACACACACACACACACCAGGTAGCAACCATATGAAACTAAGACTGCGGGAAGGTGAGAAAATACAGTTCGGTTGTTGAAGCCACTCAGTTTATGGTGCTCTGTCTTGGTGACCCTAACAAACCAATACGCTTCTCCAGGGGCCAGTGCCTTTTGGGCTCCCACTCATGGGAGCTGAGACCACTCCAAAGTGGCCTTGTTCCAAGACTTGCATTTCACCAGGTCTCTGGTCTTCAGTTTCTAGAATGTCCTGGGTTGTATTTGATGGTTTTGAGAAATATTGCTTTTGGTGAATGGAAGTAGTGATGTTCTTTATCTTAGGAGACTGTGGTGTCCAAAGCTGGCTGGTGAGGATAGGGTGTGGGTCAGAGAAGCCTTCTGAGTGTGAACCTTACAGCTCAGTAGACTGTCCTGCCACCTGTTCAGAAGGCTGGCTCTGCCAGTGGGTTGCTTCATGTGCTTTCCCCTGAAGCCAAGTTTGGGACAGAGAGAAATGATTATAAAGTAGCACTTTGTGGCACCTAATTAACTTTTCTTTGCACTTAATAACCATTCTGAATCTTATTTGGGTCTTGTGTTTTCAGATACAAAACAAAGTATCATGAGAGGTGAAGGCCAAGTCTGCACTTAAAGTAGCCTGTGGAGAAAAACAAAATACAGCCACACATTCACACAACCACCCTATAAGGGTGAAACAGAATGACCAGGGCTTAGAAATCCTGAATCCTGTCAGCGCAGCTGGACAGGTTCCAAGCCCGGCCTTGTGGACTTTGGTGACAGTGAGATATTCAGATGAGGACCATGTCCTCAGTGACTTCTTTGTTTAGTAGAACTGGCCTTTATGATGTATTGAAGCAGTGTTTATGAGAAAGATGCTGATGAACTAGTTCCCATCTTCCCCTGGGACTGTGAATAAGAGCTGAGACTCTTGGAAAGAAGCGATCGCCATTTCTGACTAGGTTGTTCTCTAACTCCCCCTTCTGGGAGGCTGTGGTACTACCCCTAGTTTTTCTCTCTTCCACTAGCAGTGCCCAGTCCTATCAATAGATGGGGACTTCCCCAGGACGTGTCTCATGTCTCATCTGTCTTTGTCTCTGATTCAACTTCTAGCTGGCATCAGGTATCCCTCAGTGGCTGAATAGAGTAGCTGACTAACCCTTTGTCCTTTAAAAATGTTTTGGTGTTTCTCAGACTGTGTGTGTGTGTGTGTGTTTGAGTGTGTGTATGTGTGTGTGTGCTTGTGCATGTGGGGGAGGAGTTGGGGGTGAGGGAGAACTATGCAGAACTATTATTGAAAATTACTATGGTTGTTGTATACAGGATTCTATCTATCTATCTATCTATCTATCTATCTATCTATCTATCTATTTTTGAAACAGGTAAAGCCCTGGCTGGCTCAGAACTCCCTACAAAGACCAGACTGGCTTCATACTTGGAATGATCTTCCTACCTCTGCCTCCCAAATACGGGTGTTACACTCACCTAGATTTCATGATTTTGGATACTAAGGTGTGTGAATAGTGTATTTGAGTATCTAGCCTATGGTTACCAATTAAGACACAGTTATCGACTGACTAATGAAGACCGCAGGTTTACCTGAAGTAAAGCACTGCAAAGTAGAGCAGGGAGACAGCAGCATGTCTACAAGGACGTGTAGACAACCTAGGGAATATAAGTCTTCCATAGAATTTACAGGATGGTCAGAAGCACAGCTTGAACTCACATTATGCTTCTGTTCACTGATTTCTATCTCATCTCAGGTGCTCTATAATGCTATCATTATATTTATATTTTATATATTTATATATTAAGTGTAACTACCATGAGTATTGATCCCTTAGTTTGCACAAGGGGAACCTTAGGTGCACAGACACGTATGCATTTGTAAACTTCATTGTATGTCCTAGACACTAAGCTGGGGTACATCAATGACAAGGCACAGAGAAGCCTTACCCTCCTAGGACTTCCCTGCTAGCCGGAAGGTGACATACAGGAGGTAGGAAAGATGTATCATGGTGCTGTCAAGGTGGAAAGTACGCCTGCGCCCAGGCGAGTTTGCAGCACAGACAGTGGTCGATGTACTGAGAAACAAGCACCCAGCCCACCAGTGTCGGTTCTCAGTGCTCTATTACAGCAAGCACCCTTAAGGTGTGAGGTTATAATTGTTCCCCAAGAGTAGGCACCTGGTTCCTGGGAGCACGTTGAAAAGAACCAGGGAGGCTTCTCAGAGCAAGTGCAATTACCTGAAACCCAAAGCTTGGGTAGGCGGTTCAATAGGTTAAATCAAACGGGAGGAGGAAGGAAAGGCACAAGGATCAAAAAGCGCAGAGGTCCAGAGGTGAGAACTAACGCGTTTCTTAAGAGTTCATTCTGTCTGGGCTTTTGAGGGAGTCATGAGAACAGGAAGGCAAACCTAGGGTAGCTCCTGTGGGTTGTCAAACAATCAGACTCAATGTTGAGGCAACCAGGAAAGGATTAAGGAAAACCTGTTGTGAACAAAGCATAAGCAGGTGCAGGCTGGAACCCACCAGCTCACAACCAGAAAGAGGGGACGTGGAATTTAAAGACATGTCCAGTCTGACTCAGGAGCTCACCTGTGACCACTGCCCACCACCACATCAAGAAACATCACGTAGATGAGTCCCCCCCTTACATCACCGGAACTTTTCCTTTTAGGACCTCCCCAGGTCAGCAGCAGGTCCCGGGAGGTAGGAGATACATTTCTGTTCCTCCTGTTCCTCTTGTCTAGGCGGTGTGGCGTTTGGGCCCCGGAGCTGTTCTGCAGTAGCTCTCCAGTTCCTGGGTCGCTGCTCCAGTTTTTTTTTTTTTTTTTTTCTTCCCGTTCCTAGGGTTAACGTTGTTTCTTGCAAGTCTGTGCCAGGCCTGCTGGTGTGCAGAGGCTGCCTGTTCCATACAAGTGGGGGCTTCCTATTGTCCTCCAGATAGCAGGGAGGCAAAAGCACCAGCTTCCTGCTTGGGCAAGGGGAAGGTGCTGGGTGGCAAAGAGAAGCGGCCCTGCGTCTTCCCTGTGTGTTCTTGCTGGGTGGGTGTGAGCGCATATGCTTGGACTTGTTTCCCACAGTGTTCCCATATACCACCTCACTGAGTGGTTGCCATCAACACTGATACTTAACTAGTAATGTGCACGATCTTTTATGTTGGAACCTTAAAATTTTAAAAATGCCTTGTGGTAAACAAACGTCTTCAACAATTGCTCAAGAGAAGTCACGATGGACCTTACTTGTTTTTAGACCTTCAGTGGAATGGCTGGATTTACTCATGTTTTTCTTTGCATACTGTATAGCACACAGCTAAGGGCATGGTCTCTCCCAGACTTCTTCAGTTCAAATGATAATTCTAACAGTGTTCAGCCAGGTGACATTGAACAGGCTGCTTAACACGTCTGTACCTCCATTGTTCTTATCTGAAAGAAAGAGATGCCAGTAATAGTACTGGCCTCACAGCAAAGGGGTTAAGTGAGTTCATTTGGGAATGTACTTAGAATGATGGCTGGCACACAGTCGGTGCTTTATAAATGTCCAGCCACTGTCATTTTCCATTTGGCAACGCACTTAGGATGATGGCTGGCACACAGTAGGAGCTTTATAAGTGTCCAGCTACTGTCATTTTTTATTTAATAGCCCTCCTGCCTACCTGTCTCCTTCCTATCTGTCTGTGGGTTTGTACAGTTGTGCACTGTCTGTATGAATGTATGTATGTATGTATGTATGTATGTATGTATGTATGTATGTGGAGGTCAGAGGTCAAAGTCAGCTGTTGTCCCTAGCTGCTCTTCACCTTAGTTTCTGAGACACCGTCTGTCATTGATAGTGGAGTCATTGATTTGCCTAGATTGGCTGGACAATGAGCTTTGGAGCACTGCCTGTCTCCCTGTCCTAGTGCTGGGATTATGGATGTATGACTTTTATATGAGTGCTGGAGAGCCAAACTCAGGTTGTCATGCTTGCTGGGCCAGTCCTCACCGACTGAACCTTGTCCCCAGAACCATGTCCCCAGCTTTTTTTTCTTCTTCTTCTTTTTGAGATTCTAGCTGTCAGTTCTAGATAGATCCATAGGAAATGCTTGGGAGGGGATAAATCATGCCGCCCTTTATCCTGAGCATTGTTAAACCCGCCACCATAAAACAGATGACGATGACACAAGGCCTTCTGTAGGATCAAAGTGGGAAAGGCGTAGCTCTGCCGGGCTAAGTTTAGGGGTTGCCCAGAGCGCTTGCAAAGGACAGAATAATATCCTGCGTGTTGGCACATATGTCACATCAATCATCCCCAACACCCTTCAGGGCAGTGCAATAGCACACAGCCCAGTGCAAAATTTAGAAGCACTAACGTGTTTTTAGATGTAGATAGTGCACACTGCATGGCTAACACCACAGTTCTTCCCAAGTCACAGAGGAGGATACTGGTGGGTGGGTAAGTATTGCTGTGTGGATTTCTTTCCAAAAGCAGTCAAACTGTTTCTATTTTAAAGTATCCTTTTCATGGTCAGTTCATCAAACCAAAGACCTCAGTCTCTCAGAGGAAGAGCTTCCAATACATAGGTGACTGACTCTTCTTTGCTTTAGAAACAGCTCCAACCACAGGGCTCCTGCACAGGTAAAGGAGAAAACTGCTTTCTTCTTTTTCTAGCAGAGGCTACAGTAAGCAAGGTCTCTGTCATCTGCACAGCCTGGGAATGTGCAGGTGACTGTGAAGACAGCCGTGGAGGGACAAGAATTGGGCATATGGTCCTCATTGGCACAGCATAACAAAGTAATTAAAAGTGTCTTAAAATGCAGAAAGCCCCCAAACTGTAAAGTATATCATAGTAGATGTCAAATTAGCATTTTTCTGCTTCTTTTTTAACAATGCCATAATCTCATTAATCTACAGAAGAAACGAAATGCAAGGACTCCAGCCAGTTGGCTGGACATATGTTGCACATTGGACTGGCCATTTGGATGGATCCGATTAAAGTGGAGAAATTGCTTTTTTTTTTTTTTTTGAGCACTGAACACAAATCTGGACCTGCTTATTGCTTTTGTCCTCCCTTTTTAAAGTGATGGATTTCTAAGTGCCCAAAACTCAGTAGCAACTTGAGTTTAAAAGGGAGAGAGAGAGAGAGAGAGAGAGAGAGAGAGAGAGCCTATAAAGAAAAGCCACAGAGAAAAAAGACAAAGGGCTGAGGAGGGGCATCCCAAAGCTGGCTGTGGAGGGGTGGGCTATATTAAAAGACCACACTCACACTGACAATGTAATACATTAGAAATGTCAAATCTGCTGGCTCTGGCTCCGTTATGGGCAAGGTGGCTCCACTGATTAACATTTTATTTAGAATGTTATATATTATTAAACCGTTCAGCACACCACTTTGTCCTAATCTTTTCTTAACAAATGTGATAATTAAAAAAAAAAATTCCCAAATTTTCACAAAAGCAGAACAAACATATTTTGTCTACACCCCCCCCCATGGCTATAGTCACTACTATGTGCTGACTATTAGCACATGATCAGGACATTTTGTCCTAAGAATATACATCTGAATGTGCTCCGATGAGGTGCTTGGGCAAATTCATAGCTAGCTCACAACCAGGCCAGGAGCGGCATCTTATGGGAGGGGTCAAGCACAGTGCGCATGTACAAGAAAAAGGCTCCTACTTTGGGGGATGCTTGTTGGAAGGGATAAGTAGCCTGGGGTCTGAATCCCCGGCAGGAAGAAGGTAGCGTTAGAAAAGATGGAGGTAGGATTCGGACAGGCAGAGTCAGGAGGATGATTTGGCACCTCCCGACTCAGGCCTGGGATGCTGGCAAGCTCAGGGAGGGATAAGGGTGCCCTGGAGGATGAGTTTGGAGAAGCAGATGGCAGTCACCATTTGGTGCTTGGGATTCAAGCAGATCAAAGGGTATTCAGGGCAGTCACCAGCTTCTGCAGTCTTCTGAGTGGAGCCTCTCGGCAGCGTGCAAAGCTCTCCATGTGTTGGGGAGAACATCTTTCTGAGGAGATGACGGCAGAGCAGGCAAGATATGATGCAGCCCTCGCTGAGGAAAGGCACTGTGGGAAGTAAAGGGGGGGGGGCAGGAAGGGTAGGTGACCCTAAGAACAGAGGCCACTTGGCGAGGTCACAGGATCAGAAGACCTCAAAGGTGATCATTTGACACAGTAATAACTGCAGTTTGTAGGCAGGCTGGCTGCTAGCACAAAGCCCTTTGGTTGATAGAACAATTGATGAACAAACTTGTTCAGAAACTAAGCCTTTCAAAAGAGCATGTTGGCACTCAGGAGGCAAGCACAGGACAATCTCCATTAGTTTGAGAACAGTCTGGTCGACTTTGGAAGTCGCAGGCCAGCCAGTGTTAACATAGTGAGTCCTGGTCTTAATATTAAACAAAAACTCCTAAAAGCAACAAAACTAAAAATAAAAACAAACAACAAAACAACCAACCAACCAACCTCCCAAACCTAAGACGTTAGTCCCTTAGAAGTCAGAAATGTCTCCTGACGCTGACAATGCTGTCATATCCCCCCAGGATGGGACGGGATGCTTTTTCCAGATCTGAAAGTGAACCTCGAAGAAGTTTCTCTGCAGAGGGGGCTGGAGATATGAGGTCCTAAGAGGCTTGGGCGCTGAGGTTCTGACAGTCTTGTAATATCTCTGTATGGAATTTTAAAATTAAAGAATGTGGTTGGTGGGTGTGTGTTCAGGGCCATAGAGGAAGAGGGTTCCCCTGTAGGTGCACTTTTGACCTATGCCCTAATCCCAGAGTTCACAGAGAAATACATTTCAGTTTTAGGAAAGATAGAAGCTGGTTAATTTCATTAATCCCTCTTTTTGCGGCAGTAGAATTTTCTAAACGGAAATGAGACCTCTGAGACTCTTGGCATAGAAACGGTAAATTAGAAATCTCTCCATGAATACTTCTCTGCATTTAATTAAATGGTAGTCTCTGGGGCTCAGCAGCGTATGGAGTAATAAACCCATCACACAGAACAGCTAAATGTGTGGACTTTAGTCCACATTTATTTTGTTCATAACAAGATGCTAGGTACATGGAAAACACTCAGAACTGACTGTGAAGAAATATTTCTAGCATTTTTTCCCCTCTTAAAATTTTGACTCCAATCTAAACAAATCTGGGTTAAATGTGTTTTCTGAGTTTTGCTCGAAGCTGTTGGATTCACGTGAACTTTTTTTTTCCCTATTGGGGATGAGGGTGCTGGTGGGAAAAGCCCCTCTCTCTGGTGGTGAAGACCCCTGGTACTGCTTCTAAATTGTCCCATAACTCATGACTTTGACTGAAGAAGCACCTGACGAATCTGCAAGAGCTATTTCTAGTCCTATGAACTCTTGTGGAGGTTTTTTTTTTTTAGGAGCAAAGACAGCTTGCCGAGAGCAGAGGGGGTCACAGAGCATGATGTGTACCTTCGGATTTCCTTTATTCAGGAAACACACCTGTACACCTCTTCACAGAGAAGAATCTTCCTTTAATGATCGGCTATTGAAGGTGTGGGGTGTGCATGTGTGTGTAAATCAGATTTCCATTTGACATTTTGTGGGTTAAACTGATTATAATAAATATCAAAAAAATGTGTCTTGTTAAAAAGGTTTGCCTCTTTGTTTAGTAACAGCTTAAAAAAAACTTTATATACTTTAAATTTTTTCTTTTTTAAAGACAGGTCTTTCTGTGGACGAGACTTGTCTCAAACTCACAGAGATCCTCTTGCCTCTGCCTCCTGAGTGCTGGGATCAAAAACATGAGTTACCACATCTGTCTCTTTGACATTAAAAAAAAAAAATCTGTCTTATTACACTTCATACCCATCATAAAGGAAAGGAATGAATAGACTTCATTTTGTAGGTGACTAAGTTTAACAAACAAGACATTAACTGAATTCCTATCACCCTGCTATTTTAGTGGTAGACAGTATCTGGCTTGAGGGTTCTAGGGTGAGATCTACTTCAATCTGATGTTGTTCCTTCTCTGAGCACCTTTGTCAAGGCTTCTGGCCTTGCTTTGAGCCTCAGCTGTCTTGTATATAAAATGGGAACATAACAGATCAAAGAAGGCTTTGAACAATGTCATGTACCTATCGGATACTCAGTAAACATTAGCCGTCATTAACACAGTTCTTCATAGCTGAAGGCCTCTCCAGGTTCCTGCGCTTGGATGGACTCTCACCAGGCCGCTGGGGTACCTGAGCCATGTCAGAGATGTGTAGTCTTAGCCCTGACTTCCTCACGCCCGTTTCCTCCTAGCTCTGTAGGTTTGCTTGGATGGCACTTGGATTAGAGCAGCCTCCTCTGATGTGTGGTGGGCTCGAAAGCTCTTGCTGCCTCTCAGACAACAGTAGCATCTGGAGAATTGAATGACCTTGAGCTGGAGAGAAGTATAGGCTCTGAAGCCAGACAGGCTAGGTTTGAATCATAGTTTCACACTGTATGATTTTATAAAATCTAGTTCACAGGAACTGGCTCTGCCGAGTGATTCCAGGCTTGGCTGCAGGAGGAAGGCTGAGCATATTGAATCTCTTATTCTTAGATAACTTACTTAATATCCCTGATCCTCAATCTCCTCGTCTAGAAAAAGAGTTAATGATAATCTTCACCTCACAGAGTTAGCATGAGGACTAACATAATACTGAATGATCCTGTATTAAGTGCTTAGTTAAAAGTTGTGGTGTATCCCATAATCAGTCATTAAACTCAGACACTATTGCATAGGACAGCTAGTGCCTACTTAAGGGACCCTGATATAGCTGTCTCGTACAGAAGTGGATGCTCATAATCATCTATAAGATGGAACACAGGGCCCACAATGGAGAACCTAGAGATAGAACCCCAGGAGCTGAAGGGGTCTGCAACCCTAGAAGATGATCAACAATATGAACCCCCAGAACTCGTGTCTCTAGCTCCATATGTAGCAGAAGATGGCCTAGTCGGCCATCATTGGGAAGAGAGGCCCCTTGGTACTGCAATCTTTATATGCCCCAATACAGGGGAACGCCAGGGCCAAGAAGTGGGAGTGGGTGGGCAGGGGAGCAAGGACGGGGGAGGGGGGAGGGGACTTTCGGAATAGCATTTGAAATGTAAATTAAGAAAAT
>LR749731.1:1467124-1582460 GCA_902729485.2 Mus minutoides
TGACAGTGTATTCATATACATAAAATAAATACATCTTTAAATAAAATATGTTTTAAAAAAGTTATGGTGTGTATGTGAAGAATTTCTACAAGTGCAGATCAAGTGTCCTTCAGTCAAAATTCTTGGGGTTAAAAGTATTTCATATTTAAAAAAAAAAAAAGGTGGCCGGGGTATGCTCTCATACATAACGAAATATCTTGGGGATGAGATTGAAGTCTAAATATGAGATTCTGTTGTTTTCTATACACCTTGTCTGCATAGCCTGAAGATCATTTTACAGAACACTTTCACTGTGCCTGTATTGTTACAGGGACTGCATGAAATCAGGTGTGAAATTTTCCAGTTGTGATATCATTGTAAGGACTCAAAAAAAAAATTCAATTTGGGGTGCTTTTTACATTTTGGATTTTTGAGTTAGAAGTCCCGAACCTGTGTTACTCTTACCACATGACCACAGGCCAGTTATTTAAGTATTTAGAGGCTCAGCGTTTTGCTTTTTAACCTGAAATTGAAAAAAAAAATAAAAAAAGGAAGGAAGGAAGAAAAGAAGAAAGAAAAAGAAAACCACCTTATCTCACAGAGCCAGGTGGGATGGATGTGCTAATGCGCAGAGGACATGACACAGAGAGGGATCTCGGTGAAGGAAGCGATCAACGTTACCAGAAATTAACCACGCTGGAGAGACTTCACTGGCCATGGCCTCCCTGCGAACTGCTTCCTGCCTTTCATGTCATGCCCAAGTTGAACCACATTCCCCACAGAATTGACATCTTTCCAAGTGGCTTCCGTTCCAGGTATTGCCACGCAACCCAACTCCTGCTTAGACCCGGGTCTGCGTAATTGCTCTGCACACAGACATTACTCCCAAGGCCCCAGAAGAGGCCTGGCCCAGGAGGCCGCTATATTTGATTTCTGTAGGTCAACAAACAAACATTTGAAATTAAATAAGCATGTTAGTCACGGCAGGTTCAGGTTGCTGTAATTAGCTTCTGTCTGGCCTGCTGGAGCAGCAGCAGCAGGCCTCTGCTTCCCACTGCCTGTGCAACAAGACACACCGGGCCCAGGGCTCTGGGGTTGCTGCTGCCCAAAGCAGTTGACGTTGATGCTTCAGGACAGATGTTGGCAAGGCCTCTTCCTGTGCTGGAGGAGGAGGGTGTTGGGCCTTTTTGAGTTGAGGCTGTGAAGAGTCACTGAGAAAGCTACTGGTAAGGCAGGGACAAAGGCAATCCTGATTATGAGGAGCTGTGATGGGGGCCGGCTCAGAGACAACCAATAAGCATCTTTCTCTTTGGTTCCAGGGCTAAGGCCACTTGGGGTTCTGACTTCCCAGGAGTGCCCTCTGGGTTACGTGTTTCCCTTCTGGTCAGCAGAGTCAGGTTCCTGTGTCCCCGTCACTCCGTGCATGTATGGCTGGCTACCTTCTGGGTCCTGGACCACCTGTGATCCTGTCTCAGAGTCCCCTTTCAGTCCTTGTCCTAGCTCGGAAACTGATGGGTTGCCTGTTCCTAAGAATGGTTACTTTTCTTTGAAGAATATGCGCGTGTGTGTGTGTGTGTGTGTGTGTGTGTGTGTGTGTGTGTGTGTATGGGATTGTATTACATACAGTTCGTGTGCATTGCTACCATACAACCTGCCAGATTTCTGATGAATCTGGTCATAGTGGGGTTGATAACAATAATGCAGATAACAATTCTTTGTTTTGTAAAGTTCTTTTGATGTTTCAAAGCAAATTGTGTTTCCCATCTCCCGACCCCCTAGAACTTTTGGGGGCACAGTCATCAGCTTCATCATGCAGTTCCTGGGAGCTGTGCCAGTCAGAGCTCTCTACAGGAACAGACCCAATAGAAGGACGATATAGTAACAGGACCTCGATTAGGTTGACTCGCTCAATACGGGCAGGGTAGTCCAACATTGCTGTCTTCACACTGGAGAAACCGAGACCCAGCAGGCTGTACAGTTTGAGAGAATGGGTGTCTGCTTAGTCCTAATCTGGCCCTGAAGGGCTGGAGAATGATTCCTGGAGTGTTACTAGTCTTCAGTCCACGTTAGAAGTTTGAAGAAGCTCAGGGAAGGATGGCAGTAGCAGCAGTAGGGTAGATGAACACCTGGACAAGACGCAAAGCAAGCAGGCAAAAAGCAGAACTGATTCTCCTTAGGGTTCTCTTATGTCTCATATATAGGGTGTGTCTTACGGGTGATGTTTTAGAGACTGTCAGGGGAAAATCCATATTAACCCTTAAAGCACCTATCATGTTTGTCAACTTTAGATGTGCAAACTTTAGCATAGTTTCTGTCTGCCCTCCACAGGAAGGCGGTGTGGAAAGTTAAAATAACATGCGTCTTCTTACCATTTAATAGCTCTGTGTGTGACCTCTGACATATTTGACAGTTTCCCTGTCTTTACCGTAGGAATAGTGGTAGTTCTTTTTTTTTTTAAGATTTATGTATTTATTTTATGTATATGAGTACACTGTAGCTGTACAGATGGTTGTGAGCCTTCATGTGGTTGCTGGGAATTGAACTCAGGTCCTCTGCTCGCTCTGGCTCCACTCGCCCTGGACCAAAGATTTATTTATTGTTATATGTAAGTACACTGTAGCTGTCTTCAGACACATCAGAAGAGGGCATCAGATCTCATTACAGATGGTTGTGAGCCATTATGTGGTTTTCTGGATTTGAACTCAGTACCTTCAGAAGAGCAGTCAGTGCTCTTAACCGCTGGGCCATCTCTCCAGCCGTGGTAGTTTTTTGTTTGTTTGTTTGTTTGTTTGTTTGTTTTGCATCTTAGTGGACATGAACCTTTCATGTAATCCCCTTAAATGCCAGCCTTGAAGTGATCACCCAGAATGTGTTTGGGGGCTTTATCAGAACAGCCTTACACACCATGAAAGTTTTGCAAGGTCCGGCTGTTTCAGTGCTACAGGCGATGGAACCAAGGCTTTCTGAAGATCCTGAGATTATCACATAGAAGAGCTGGGGTTGGGAGCCAGCCCTTGTTCAAACACCCTACTTGCTGTACAAACTCACTGGAAGTTGTTAAAAGCCAAACCGAAGGGGTGATAAAGAGTGTAAACTAGAAAATCCAGAGAAATGAGCTCAAGGCTTGAAGGCATGGTTATTCTGCACATGTTCTGGGTTCCTTTTTATTTTCAATTATAATACATATAATTGAATTATATATGTGTTATTATATATAATTATATGTCTATATTTCACATACATATATACATACATACAAAACACATGTATATCTGAGACAGGATTACTTAGCCCCGACTGTCCTTGAACTCTCTATGTAGACCGGGCTGGCCTTGAACTCACACAGATCCACCTATCTCTGCCTCCCTAGTGCTGGGATTAAAGATATGTACCACCCCACCTATATGGTTATTTTTAATAAGACATTACATACACCAATCCGGAAACATGCACCCATATCATGATTGCGTGTAGCATACTTTGTGCTTCCAGTCAATTCCAGCGTGACGTAGTTGTATTCAAAGTTTTCCTCACGTGAAGGAGGTGAGGGCATTCTATTCTAGGAGGACCATTTCAATAGTTTTTACAAGTTGGATACATTGTGAGACTGACTGATTGGGTTTTGCGTCAGTGCCCTCTGGTGGCAGAACCTGGAATGACTATTCTCATTCATTAAAAAAAAAAAATCGGTGTGTAACTAATGAAAAAAAAAAAAGAAAAAATGAATTTATCCAAGATCTTTCTCCCACTTTTTGTTAAGATATTAATAGTAAAGTCTGGCATATTATTTTTACCACATAAAATATGTTTATAGAAGTTCAAAACTATAAGAAAGAGTTGACTTTTACACAGATGTTCAGCTCTCAAACACAGTGTCTGTGTCCGTATGCTTGCTCTGTGCCCCTCACATGACTGTAGCAATGAAGTTAGTGTTTGCCTAAACAAGGAGGCTCCACGGGAATGTGGCTATGTCACCTCCATGGCACACAAGAAGCAGGAAGCTCCTCTCTGCTTGTTGCGAAGAGTGAAGGTTGATGGTACTGGTGCCGTGATCTTGGGTCACTGAGACTTCACAAAGCCATGCCCACATAGCTCCTTTACACCATGGAATCTCCCTTCCCCTGCATGCATACATGGGTTTCCTGAAGAGGCGCTGTCTTATCATCATTAGATATAACGCAAGCTTGCACATGGTCTGGGATCACTCTTGGACCCTTACTTCGTTATGAATTTGCTCATTGCCCAATAACCCATTCAAGACTCGATGTGCTTCAACTCTGAATTGATTAATGTTGTTAACTCCTACTGGCAATTCCATCTCCTTCTCTTGGACACCGTAGTGTGTGAGAAGCTTCACAAAGCGAACCTCTTCATGCACCAATAAACTGTCAACAGAAGGGTTGAGAGAGCAGTTTCCCAGTGGCCATCTGAAAGTCCACATCCTGGAATTTATTCTGTTGAGTTACATTTGTCTTCAAAGATGCATGAATCTGAATGTTAATTACAAGATCAAGAGTAGCTTTACAAAGGAGAAGAGACCCTGTCTAATACTTACATGTGATTTAACTAAGTGGGGACTGAATGTGTGCATACGATCAAATGAAGCAGTTGTTAAGACACATTGAGATGGATGTGTCAGTGTTCCCATGATATGGGGCTGTGGTACACTGCTTAATTTCCAAAAACAAAAACAAATTGCAGAGCCGGCTACATAGGAAAAGTTATAGGAATTTGTATATCCACAGGGGAAATAACTGTTAACTGAACAGGTTATATTTAGGATAGATACATGCATATATACATATATATCCTCCTTGGGTGACCCTAAACAGCATCAATGTAGACAAGCAGTCTATCTCCCTGCAGCTCTTCATATCTCTTCCCTAAACTTTGCCGTAAGCCTCCAGGCATAACATCATGGACAGGAATTCACAGTGAATAAGATGATGTAACCTAGTAAACATGGAGTAAGTTAGGATACATATATATTATACATCACATTAAATATTATATACTATATTATATACTACATGCTATATATTATATATATGTATGTGTGTGTGTGTATAAATAATGTATATACATTTGTGCTTGCTATAACACTTGGTGAAAGAAGAGTCCATGAATTTGAAGGAGAGTGGGAAGGGGTATATGTGATGGTTTGGAGAGAGGAAAGGGAACAGAGAAATGTTGCAATTATTTTATAATTTCAGGAAGAATAATTGTATACAGCAAACTGGAAGAATGTATGTCCTGTTGTACAGTGGGGCTGAGCAGTATGGGAGACCAGGAAAGTGGAGGGAGCTTCTCTCTTACAAGATTCAGAATAATCTGAATTTTAAAAATAATAAGCACGTGTGGTTGTTGGTATTAAAAAAAAAGAAAAATATTCTTTATATTAACTTCAGGAAGGATATTTGAAGCATTAACCAGTCAGGAGTGTAGATGGTATGTCCCCTGTAAGGCCTGTTTCTCCATTACTCCAGGACTCCCCAGGCCAGACATGTATCTCAGATCCACCTTTGGTGAGAGCCTTCAAATTCACTCCTCAAGTCACACTAGGACTCCCCAGTCCAGCCGTGCATTTCAGATCCACCTTGGGTAACCCTAAACAGCATCAATGTGGACAAGCAGTCCATCTCCCTGCGGCTCTTCATATCTTGCAGCCTCCAGGGATAACATCATGGACAGGAATTCACTGTGACTAGGATGATGCAGCCCAGTAACCATGGAGTAAGTCAGGATGCACTTCTGAAGAAAATCCAGCCCAGCAAACCTGAAATGGCGTCTGGAAGATTCTCCAGACCTCAAGAGAGAATCCAAGTCCTAGAGAAAGAGTGACTCCCTTAGGTGGACAAGGCACTCTGACTCGTAAGGATTGTGGCAAGGGGTATCAGGGTCACTGTGAGCCATATGCCAGGCTCAAGTTGACAATGCCAATGGATGATCTTGGGTACCAGGACAATAGCCAGAGTTCAGATGCAGGGAACAAAATTGCCCAGACATGAGACATGGGTCTCAGGAACCGTGCAGAAGCCCAGAGGTCTTTCTGGAGGTCAGTATTGGAGACTCCTGAGATTGATGCTTCCTGGAACAAACAAGAAGTCACAAGAGACCTAGGTTTGCAGAGAAAGAAGCATGCAGAGGCTACAGCTGCAGCTGGCATGAGACATCGGGATTTTTCACTCTTTCTAGTTCCTGGGAAATTTGAGTTGAATGTGTGCTATTAGACTGGGACATGGGAATGGTTAGATAAGCTGTCACCTTGGCTACATTACTATTTTTTGTTTGTTTGAAGCCCGGAAACCAACAGGATGAGAGATTTTGAGGTCTTAGCAGGTGCTGGGAAATCCACTATAGGACTGTATGTCCCGCAGCCCCTGACCTGTGGCCTCCTGGTTATTGTAACTCTCGACTGACATTTTGTATCACTGTCCTTGCTGCTCAGACGGGGCTCAGCACTGCACCTGTGGACCAAGGAGACTTTGAGCCAGCTTCTCTCTCCACTTGGACCACCCTTCCTCAGTATGGCTACACAGCCTGATGGATGAACAAACCTGCTCCTACAAGTTGACTCAAAACGCTCCTCTCCAGGGAATCTTCTCTATATGACCATTATATTACGATCTCCTTTGTTTGCCGCCACCCCACAACTTGTAGTGATCACTATTGCTTAATATATTTTTAAAAAATGGTATTTATTGCCTCCCTCCTATTTCAGGTTCCTTCCTGCATTCCTTAATGTAGGAACTGAAGACTGAGGGGGATTTTGTTTGTTTGTTTGTTTGTTCCTGTTTAGTCCACTGATACACAGTGCTTAAATCTGGGCCGAACACAAGAGGTAGACTGTGCTTATTAAATTGAGAGACGGGATGGACCTGGGCTCCTCCAATCACGTAGACACCGCTGGGAAGTGGTTGAGAACTCAGTTTTCCCTCAAGTCCCCATGGCTTTAGGTTTTGCTCTTCAGTGAGTGACCTATGGTTGCTGGCTAAAGTTGAGGGAAGCAGTTAGCAGCACAGATCTGGTGTAAGAGTCAGGTGCACATCTCTGCCCGTTTTACTTCCCAGCTGTGTGGCTTGGAGGAAGTCATCTTCTCCAATGGGAGGCTGGAAAACGTGTGGATGTTCATCAAGCCTGGCCTGAAGTGATGGCTCATATGGTCACCAGTGGAGGAGAGTGAGCAGTGAATCTGAGAAACGTAGCTTCCCTTGATGGCTATTTAAACCATGTTCAGTGAAAATATTGAGGGAGGAAACTTCTCAGATTATTTTGTTAATTAAAAAAAAAAACGAAGAGGTAAAGAGTTTTTCCTCAGTGAGAAGGATTTTAATTAAGCCCAAATAATGGAGTTGGACAATGATTTTGTACCTCAACTCCTCCTCCCAGGAGAGACCACAGAACCCTAGGAGGTACCCTGTGTCTGAGACAGAGCCCGTTGGGATTTTTGTGGTTTTAAATGGGCAGATGTTTGTGTGTTTGCAGCCTCATCATCTAGAGCCAGGTTACCCAGTAGTATAGATGGAAAAATAGCAAAATGCAAATTCTATGGGTTTAACAGAGGGGAGCCAAGGCAGAAAATCTGAGGAGGTATATGGAGAGAGAGCCAGAACTAACTCAGGCAGGTGTCTGTAGCACCTCGGTGACTAGAGCCTGTGACCACGAGGAAGCGCGAGGGGCTCGGAGAGAAGTGTGCAAGGTCTCTGTTACTGCTCTAGTCTTAACAGACCAGAAACAAATCTACCTCACAACTGTGTTACTAGTCTAGGAAACTGTGAAGAGCTCTGTGGCTTAGTGGTTAGAGCACCCCTCTTGTGAAACTGGGGTGGAGAATCTCTCCTGTCAGCTTGACTGGATTCAGAATCACCTCAGAGAGACACACCTCTGGCCCCGGCGGAGTGAAGGGGGTTGGGGTTGGGGCTTCCAGAGTTGATAAACTGAGGAGAGGGGATCCACCTTGAACGTGAGCAACACCATTCCATGGACTTGGGAGCTGAGGCAAAATAAAAGAGGAAGAAATGAAGGATAGGTGAAGGCACCCATTCTCTCTTTGCTTCCTCATCTGTGGAGATCCCAGGTGGCTCAGACACATACTCTCGTGACCACGCCTTCTGCACCATGGGAGACTGTTATTTTACCGAGACCATGAGCCAAAATAAATCCTCTTTCGTTTATGTTGTCATTTGTCAGACATTTGTTAAACAAACAGACAGACAAATCAAAAAAAAAAAAAAATCATTGTCAACAACCACAACCCTCAAAATAGCTAAAGCAAAAACTTAGAGGAACAAAAGAAGGTCGTTTGTTCTAAAGACTTTTCCTCCTGTTTTGTCAAACTCATCACTTTATCTCCATCTATCCATTTAAAATTCATCTTTATTTTAAGATCCTCTCGTCCATTTTAAGTCCACATCTATTTAAAAGTCCCAAGATTTCGTGCATTTATTTTTCTCAGCTTCTGCAAACTATTGCCTAAAACAAATGCACACTCTGGGCACCCCCATTCCCACCTCCCCTCCCCACGTTTATTTCTGTGGGGGGGGGGAGGTGGAAGGGAACCTAACCGATAATCTGACCTGTGGATCTAGACCCTGGTCTCTTGTTCTCACGAGGTGAGAAAGAGAAACCAATTCCATGGCGTTCTCCACATAGGAGATAAAAATAACTCAGAAAGAGAAGCTCTTTCACCATCTCCATTGAAGTGTGGCCGTGGGTGAGTACTTGCAGGACGCCCGCCAAGTAGTACTACTTGGGAATCTTTAGAGTATCATAGCTGCAAAGACACGCCCAATGCTTTCTTGACTCAAATTAAGCGTATGTGGCTGGGAGCGCCACCCTTCTGGCTAACCTTGGAACCAGCCAATCAGTGAAGAGCCCAAGTTCTTCTGGGAAACATGAGCGGCTAGTCTAGGACTACCACATATATCGACCCTTCCTTGTTCCCCAAGAGGTAGAATTAACTAGAATACCGAGGGACATCTCAAATGACTTTCATACCCACCCGCTATGGTTGAAGAAGACTCTAATGCTTCAGGAACCTGTATGGCCTGTGATCACTGTTTTTATCCGTCAACTCCTTCTGTTGCGTCCTTCACTAAGCCCATTAGCAAATGTTTACAAATTGTATTGCTGGGAACAGGTGGTTGTTCTTGTGGGTTTTTGTTTTGTTTTTTTTTTTTTTTTGGATTGGTAAAAATCTTTTCCCAATCTGTTGGTGGCATTTTTGTCTTATTGACAGTGTCTTTTACCTTACAGAAGCTTTGCAATTTCATGAGGTCCCATTGTTCTTGTGGTTTTATTTTGAAACTTTATTTGTCTTGGGTATTTGAGTCTTCAGAAGGCACCGGGCGTTTGGCAGCCAACTTTAGTGATCTCTATCCCTTGCTCTTAGGAAAGTCATTTCCCGCCGTCCTCTAAACCTCTCTAGCATCCGCACTGTCTGTTTTCCGGCTCTTCTTTGCCCTTCTTTCTTCTCCCTTTCACGGTTTCCAGTCTGTAATCCTTTGCGACGACACACGTGGGTCCGATCTACCCTGCGCACACCATGCCGGTCAGTCTCTTTTCAATGCTGACTTGAGGTTTCCACCCCAGCTTGAAAGATGACTGTTCTCAAAGTATTCCCCACAGAGGCTGACCCAGCTGACCCAGATAACGCTACCAGGGAAAATAATTTTGGCTTGGGGCCCATAACACTCACCAGTCATTATGCTGTATTGGAGAATAAAACCGATTTGGCAGCCTCATTAGGTTGTAATCAGTTCAGATCTCTCCTCTGGCTTCTTAGAGCATAACTACCTGTCCCTGGGCGCAACAGAGGGGGAGAAAAACTACCTTTCCTCCCAGCTTTCTGTATTTCTTCTAGGCTCATGTCTCAAATTAAATCTTCATTCTGTTAGAGCAAAGACTGACTCATTGGCCACCGTGCTTACCACTTTTTAAGTGTGGTTCTAATTAGCTTCAGAAGCTCTCGGAGAGCCCCAGGATAGCATCTCAGGTCTCAAAGGTGCAGTTCTGGGGTATCCATTGTACAGCCAATGGATGCCGGGCTTAGATGTTTGGACCTCATTCAGTAACAACAGTAATAAGAGCCATGGCTTACTTCACGCTCATTAAATGCCAGATGGTTCTGTATTAACCTGTTTAATCCCCGGATCAATTTGGTAGGGTGTATGCTGCGTTATCTGATTCTAGGAAGAGGATGCCGAGGTACAGAGGGGTTCAGCAACTTGCCTAAAGTAATAGAGTTTATTAAGTGGTGGGATCAAGGTGGAATGTGGACCAACTAGCTTCAGAGTCTCTTAAGTCTTCCCTGAACCACAGGCTATAGGAAGTTGGTTAAGAAGCATGGAGATGCTTAGCGGGAACGCTAATGTATCTGGAAATGAAAATGGAGGCATGGGTGGGCAAATCTTAGGACCAGAGTCTCTTAGGACCCTCATCTGTGAGTATTAATATCTGAATTATCGTGGAAATGGTCATCAGGAGAGGCACAGCTGTTAAAAATGGTGGCAAGACCTGACTTGAGACCCTGGAACATTCAGCCTGAAAGAACGGTAGTGCTCTTGTCAGAAGTGGGGGTGGCAGAGAAGTACCCCTAATGCCTATATGCCCCTAAAGTGTTGGGCTGATAAAATTTTAAAGGCCGGAGGAGGAAGGCTTCTCTAATGTCAAATGGTCTGTCTTCAAGGTAGAGGCTCTTGCTTGGAGAAGGCAAGAAGAAGCTGTAGAGACCTATCTTATATCCCTCATCTCCCCAAGACTTTTTTTTTAGGGCCTATGTTCCAACCAGAAGATAATGGATGGTATGATCCAGAGTCCCAGGGACCTTAGGACTCTCTAACCCCCTTACAAGCCTTGGTGGGTGCAGTCAGCAAAAAGAAGCAGAGAGAAGTCCTTTAGGGGAAGGACATGTTTGTCTCATTTTTCCCTCTGCTGGAGGGAGGACAGAAAGACTGGCATCAGGGAAATGAAAGGAGTTGAGGAGACGTGAAGCAACCCATCAGCTTCTACTCTGGACCTGGAGCTAAGGGGAAAATGGAGCCTCAGAACTCGGCTCCCCAGGGCAAGGCTAGGAGCCTGAGACTAAAACAGAGGTCTACATTGAAGACTATGAATTATCCTTTGAGCAACGTCCTCTTAATCCAAGCAGAAGTCTTTAGGAGAATAGAATTTAAAGAGTCAGAATTTACCTTTACCTACCCCGATTATAAAATGTATTTCGTCTATCCAGATTTCAACTCCTTCATTTCCTGTGTTAGTATCCCAACCTTCCCACGTTTTTTTCTCATTTTACTAAGATGAATGAACGAAGTGAAGCCTTGAAGAGGAAAAGGAGCTATAAAAATAAAAATAAAAATAAAAATAAAGGCACCACCCCCACAGGTCCTCCAGTGCCTGATAAAATTATGGTATCAAAGCTCAGACTATAAGAAGCTCTCATTGTCAATAAATACACAACATCTAAGACTATGTGAATATTAATAGTTTGGAGATGTAGGTGGGGGTATCAATGATCTTGAACAGCATATGTTCACATTTCATCCTTTCATTTAACAAAGTTCTTTTTCTTGTGGTTTCAGCAGGAGATGTCTTGGGGTAAGAGAACAAGACCTGGATTTATGTGAATAGGGTTTTCTTTTTTTTCATGTCATCGCTGAATCCAAATAGCATCTCCCTAGTGTGAAAGCAGATGGTAGAGACTTTATTTGTGGTCAAAGGCGCTGTAGCTGAGAACAAACCTTGCTTGGCAGGCATATTTGAACAAATCCAGGAAGTGATTTAAGATATGACATATCTCCCAGGACCAAATCTATTGACAGGTGTTTTTATTAACAACATTTATATACTCAGACACAGTGACTTGGGGAAGCTAATTTTCATTCTGGCAAATCACAGTTGTTTTTTTCTTTTTTCTATTTTCTTTTGGACATTGACTATGTATGTAGGAATTAAGACCAACTTGGAAAACCCAGCCCAAGAATAAGAATTTATAAATTTTTTACATCCTAGTAGAAGAATGTCTCCTGACCTGGTTTTTTGAGACTTCAGTGTATTTCAAAAGAATTGTTTTATAGAAGTAGCTAAATCTTGATTTGCTATTTACTTTATAAGTCCCAAAATGGTGATTTTAGCATCTCCAACAATGTAGATTTTCACTGATATATTGCCCCTAAAGAATGATGTAATTATACTATAATAACATAAAATAAGAGAAATAATTAAAGAATGTTTGGAATCACAATTTACTTTGCAAATGTAAGAGAGTAATGTTATTTTTATAGCCTATAACCAAATTTCTCCTATTTTCTCAATGGGAATTAGGCAACAAGTTTACCCCTTCATGCTTCTAGAGTCAAACTGGATTTAGAACCCAAATAGGACCTAAGGCAGTGATTCTCAACCTGTGAGTTGAGACACCTTTGGGGGGTCAAATGAGCCTTTTGTAGGGGTCGCCAACAACCATCAGAAAACACAGATATGCCAGGTGTGGTGGCGCACGCCTTTAATCCCAGCACTTGGGAGGCAGAGGCAGGCTGATTTCTGAGTTCGAGGCCAGCCTGGTCTACAGAGTGAGTTAGTTCCAGGACAGCCAAGGCTACACAGAGAAACCCTGTCTAAAAAAAAAACCAAAAAAAAAGAAAGAAAAAAAAAGAAAACACATATATTTACATTATGATTCACAACGTAGCAAAATTACAGTTATGAAGTAGTGATAAAATAATTTTATGTTTGGAGGGTCACCACAACATAAGGAACTGTATTTGTCGATCTAGTAGGAACATTGAGAAGCACTGGTCTAAGGGACACACACCAATAGGTGACAGCAGACAATTGTAGTGTACTGGTGATGGCTTATTGCTGTCATCTATGCTGGGCTCAGCTTTCTTCGTGGAACTTCTCAGATTATAATTTCTTGATTTTCTTCTCAGTTTTTTTTTTTTCACTTTCACCAATAAATGCACTGCCTGAGATCTGCAGAGTGAAGGCAGGTCAGGTGCACAGAGTCTCCTGAGCTGAGAGCCTTGCAGAGGATACACTGAATAGATCAATGACATCATCTCCCAGCCACTTCAAGCTACCCAGGTCTCCGTTTACCTAGCAGGCTTCGGCTTCTGGACAATTGAGAGTCTTCTGGTTAACGATGATCTTATGAACAAAACAGGGCGTAGATAGAAACAAAACCAGGTTCTGATCCAATAATCTAACCTGGACTCAAGACCTCTCCCCTGTCATTCCATGCAATTCATGTAGCTGGTTGAAAGGCCGCAGTTTGAGAAATACTACATAGGGACTCCTATCTCCATGGTGCCTTCACAATTAACACTTTATTATTTTTTTTTTATTACAGAGACTAAAGTAACTACTTTTTCTTGTATAGAAGCAATGCGGCCTGCCTCAATAAACACAAATGAATCGGTGAGAATGACATGTCTTCTCTCTGAAGATTTGATGCTTCTGGATCCTTCTTTACTGTGACTGGAGATACAAGGTAAGAGTGGGTATTGAGATATAATTTGGTCACAGAGAACACAGAAAGCAGTGCAGGAACGCAGATCTAAGCTTTCAGTGGCCTACACTGGAATCATTCTTTAAGCATTGCCTTTTAAATCAGTAAGAAGCAACTGGAGTCAGCCAATTAGTAGATAAACAGAAAACCAGGAGAAGCACAGAAGAGAGTGACATAGAGAAGCAGGGACTTAGACAAGAGTGACAGCCCGAAGAACCGTGAGTAAGATTACGTCAGGAGTGTATATGCACAAGGGAGTCCCTGTATCAAAATAGTTTTTGTTATGCATGTGTTTGTGTATATGTTCATGCAGGGGGGAGCTCAAATTAAGGTGCAGAAGTATGCTGTCTATGCTAGATTGTGCACGTGAGGGAGTGAGTGTGTGTGTGCTCGCGCTCTTGAGTTGCACGCTGCTCCCATGTGTACAACAGTGTATGTAGACCAGCAAACAACCTTGAGTCTCATCCCCAGGAATACATCTTTTGAGAAAGGGTTTCTCATCTCCCTGGACCTCACCAGTTCAGCTAGACTGGCTAGCCAGAGGGCAGCTAGTGTCCTCCAGCCTCCACCTCTCCGGATCTGAGATTTCAAGCATACGCCCCCACCCCCACCCCCACCTCCACCCCCACCCCCGCCCCAGACCTAGCATTATGCTCTTGCATGGCTGTCTTAGCGTTTCTATTGCTGCAATGAAACACCATGACCTAAAAAGCAAATAGGGCAGGAAAAGAGTTTATTCAATTTATACTTCCATATCACAGATCATTTACAAAGGACGTCAGGACAGGAACTCAAGCAGGGCAGTGGCCTAGGGCAGAAGCTGATGCAGAGGCCATGGAGGCGTGTTTGCTCTATGATGCAGAGGCCATGGAGGGTGCTGCTTACTGGCTTGCTCTATGTGGCTTATTCAGCCTGCTTTCTTACAGCACCCAGGAAAACCAGCCCACTCTGTGCACTCCTTTGTAGTGATCTGGGTTTTTATTCTTTTTGAGGGGCCAACTATATCTCTTAACTCAGAGAGGTTAACATGCTAACTAATTGCTGCAGATCACTGAATTCTAGCTTAAAACTCAAAAGCAAAGCAAAGCAAAGCAAAACAAAAGTTTTGAGTTAAATTGTGCATAAGACAGAACACCGGGTACATTAACGTGCTGATATAATTGGTGCTATTGACCAAATAACAGACTGAAACAACTTCAGGGAGGAAGGTTATTTTGGCTCACAGTTACAGTGAGTTATGGTAGGAAGGGAATGCAAAGTAGCTCACACCATGGTGGAGAGGACACAGAGCAGAGAAGTCAGAGAAAGAGGCCAGGGTGGAATACATAGGCCCCCAAAGAGTTCAACCAGGCTCCACCTTCCATAGTTCCACCACCTGCAAATAGTCTGTTAAAAAATCCATCGGGGCTGGGGGAAAAATCCATCAATGGATTAAATCCAGTCATTATCTCAAAGCCCTTATAATACAATCTTCTCTGGCAAGGAAATGCCCTCTGGGGGAATATGGAGCAATGTATCAGGTTCAGAGATTTTTGAAGAGGACAAAAGCCAAGTCAAATACAAGACTCGGTAGGCAGCAACGTGGGCATGAGTTTCTCCTTTCAAAACTTTTGCAAAAGTGGCCCCGAGTTGTTCCTCAATTGCTTCTTTGCGGACTTCTGAGCCCTGATTGCACAAGCAGTCTCAACAGTAGAGCTAGCATCTGATGCCACCTTCTCTCCCCTGTCCTTCAATGTCTACGTCGTGATTGTGCCTCCGCTCCACACGAGAGACGCCAGCCTCTTTCTAGTTCCTTTATGTCCCATTTGTATTTAATTGTGCTCAGCAAAAACTTGTTGAATCCAGCTTGCCTGGAGGATGATAAATCCTTTCTCTACAAGCCTTGTGTTCAGAGGCCCGTGGAGTCTTCCACGACACCCTGACTACATTGAGACCTCCCAATTAATGGGAGCTTGGAAAGTAGCATTTGTAATGAGAGTCGGGGAGCTGAGATCACAGGGCCAGCGCCTTGGGGTGCTGTAACTGTTTTCAGCAGCAATTCATCCTGTGCTCTTTGTATCTGGTTGCATTCCGATTACTTCACAGCCAGTAGCACTCAGAAGGGACATATATTTTGAAAAAACAAAAAGCATCCAGCCTTTTATTAAAGCTTTCTGTATATAACGAAGCACAAATGTTCTGGGCTTTTCTCCACTTAGCTTTCCCGTCTCTGTTGCAGCCACTGTCAGCAATGTGCAGAGGTTCAGTAGGAGACTGAAGGCTGCATTCCTCTTCAGATAGCAAGCTATCCAACTGATCTTCAGTATGAATCTGGAGCCACCTACACTCGACTTTTTCTGGTTGCCACTTTTAGGCAGGCAGCTTGTACATTATATCAAGAAGCAGCCAAAGGTAGTCAATATGTCCCCGGGGGCGGGGGGGGGTAGGGTGCAGTGAATGAGGGGTAACCCAGTTGTACTGGGTCAGAATCTCTAAAGAAGCAACACTACACTTTGATAAACTTCTCAGATTCCTGTTGTTGCTAAAGTTTGTCTAAAAAAACAAAACAAGCTGGGTGTGGTGGCGCACGCCTTTAATCCTAGCACTCGGGAGGCAGAGGCAGGCGGATTTCTGAGTTGGAGGCCAGCCTGGTCTACAAAGTGAGTTCCAGGACAGTCAGAGCTATACAGAGAAACCCTGTCTCGAAAAACCAAAAAAAAAAAAAAAAAAAAAAAAAAAAAAAAAAAAAAAAAAAAAAAAAAAAAAAAAAAAAAAAAAAAAAAAAAACAAAAAAAAACCCAAAAACCAAAACAAAACAACCCACCTGCCCAGGACAGTGGTTCTCAACCTGTGGGTTGCGACTTCCTCAGCAAACCTCTAGCTCTGAAAATATATCATGATTCATAACAGCAGTAAAATTGTGGTTATGATGATGATGATGATGATGAACTAGCGATGGAAATGATTTTATGATTGGAGGGGTCACACAACATGAGGAACTGTCTTAAAGGGTTGCAGTGTTAGGGAGATTATAAACCACTGGTTTAGGAGATTGGTTTGAAAAGTATCCCAGGAGGGAAGAAATGGGGCGCGGGGGGGGGGGGGAGCTCATCTGAGTGCCTCTGCCATCTCCGGATCTTCAGTTTCTCAGCTTCGTGGATAGCTGTGCATCAATGCCAATCAGAACACAGAAGCCCCATTCCTGACCTGTTCTAAGCAGGCCTCTCCTGCTCTCTCTAATTGCAAAGTATCCCAAGCACATGATTCGCTCGGCAACATTCACGTGCCTTATGTGCTCACAGCCGCCTCTGTCTGGACATTCGTCTCCGGTTCAATCGACATTCTTGTTTCCTTCTTTAGTGCGACAAATCTGATGACTAAAAACAATCTTTAAAGGAAAGGGCTTATTGACTTATGTTTCCAGGTCATAATCTATCACGGAGGGGACTCAGGACAAGAACTTGCAAGCAGGAACCACAGAAGAATGTAGCTTGCTGGCTTACCTCAGGGCTCACTCAAAGGTGCATACCCAGCTACAGTAGGTGAATGGTACTGTTAAGAGTGGACTGGGGGGGGCTGGTGAGATGGCTCAGCGGGTAAGAGCACCCGACTGCTCTTCCGAAGGTGATAAGTTCAAATCCCAGCAACCACACGGTGGCTCACAACCATCCTTAATGAGATCTGGCGCCCTCTTCTGGAATGCCTGAAGACAGCTACAGTGTACTTACATATAATAAATAAAATAAATCTTAAAAAAAAAAAAAAAGAGTGGACTGGGTCCTCTATGTCAATTCATCATCAAGACAGTGCCCCACAGACATCCCTACAGGTCATCTGATCTATTCAATTTCTTGATTGAAGTGACCCCTCTCAGATGACTCTAGGCTGTGTCAAGTTATAATTAAGGGCTATTCAGGACAATTAACCATCTAATTGGCTCTGGTATGTTTTTCTTTCTTAAAAAACAAAACAAAACAAAAAAATCCTTGGAGCTGGAGAGATGGCTCAGCGGTTAAGAGCACTGACTGCTTTTTCAAAGGTCCTGAGTTCAAGTCCCAGCAACCACATGGTAGCTGAAAACGATCTGTAATGGAATCTGATGCCCTCTTCTGGTGTGTCTGAAGACAGCAACAGTGTACTCATATACATACATATAATAAATAAATAAATCTATAAAAAATATTTAAAAAGAAAAAAAGAAAATAATCAAACAACAGCAACAACAAAAACCTCCTCTCTGATATGTGTGTGTGTGTGTGTGTGTGTGTGTGTGTGTGTGTGTGTGTTTGTAGGGCAACACATGCCATGGCATGCATTGTATGTCAGAGGATAACCTTGGGTCTTAGCTTTTGCCTTATCCCTTGTTTGAGAAAAGAGTCTCTATTCCCTGATGCATACACTAGGCTAGCTGGCACATGAGCCCTGGGTATTTTCCTGTCTCCACAGTCCTAACCATAGGGATGCTAGGATAACCAATGCGAGCTACTGCATCCAGGTTTTAATGTAGAATCTAGGGATCCAAATTCAGCTACCATGCTTGCTTGAGTAGTCTCCCCACTGAACCATCTCCCCAGCCCAGCTTTGGTATTTCAATAAAGAAAGAACATCTCTTCTTCTGAAGAGACTCGTTGTGGTTTGAATCTAAAAAAATACTCTCTAAAGGCTTGATTGCAGGCTAGCGGGCTATTGAAAGGTGATTGGCTCACGAAGGCCCTTCTTTACCAATGGATTAATCCTTGATGATTTCATAGCTGGATGGATTATTAGGAGGCCTGGTGTCTTAGTCAGGGTTTCTATTCCTGCACAAACATCATGACCAAGAAGCAGTTGGGGAGGAAAGGGTTTATTCAGCTTACACTTCCATACTGCTGTTCATCACCAAGGGAAGTCAGGACTGGAACTCAAGCAGGTCAGGAACCAGGAGCTGATTCAGCCATGGAGGGATGTTATTTACTGGCTTGCTTCCCCTGGCTTGCTCAGCCTGCTCTCTTATAGAACCAAGACTACCAGCCCAGAGATGGCACCACCCACAAGGAGACCTCCCTCCTTGATCACTAATTGAGAAAATACCTTGCAGCTGGATCTCGTGAAGGCATTTCCCAACTGAAGCTCCTTTCTCTGTGATAACTCCAGCCTGTGTCAAGTTGACACAAAACTAGCCAGTACACCTGGTTAGAGGAAGTAAGTAGCTCATTGAGGGAGGCCTTTCAAGAGTGTATCTTATCCCTGCCCTCTTCCTTTCTCTGCATCTTTCTGCTTCTTAGTTGCCATGAGGTGAGAGCAGTCTTCCAAAAAAAAAAAAAAAAAAAAAAGATTTGTTTGTTTTTATTTATACGAGTACACTGTAACTGTCTTCAGACACACACCAGAAGAGTACATCGGACCCCATTACAGATGGTTGTGAGCTACCATATGGTTGCTGGGAATTGAACTCAGGACCTCTGGAAGAGCAGTCAGAGATCCTAACTGCTGAGCCAACTCTCCAGCCCCAGCAGTCTTCCTTTGAGCCATGATGTTTCTGCCTTGCCATGCCTTTAAAAGCAATGGCATAGATCAGCTGAGCATGGGCTGAACAGACTCTGAACCTACAAGTCAAATCTTTCCTTCCAAGTTGTTTCCTCGGGATTTTGTGGTAGCACTGCAGAGTGACCCACACTGGCACCGTAGACGTGGCTAGCACTGAGAATCAGGATTTAATAATGTAATATAGCACCTAGAGGCGTGTCCATAATAGCTGATGTGGACTGGAAAGCACCTTGCTTCAATCTTTTCTAAGCACTGCATTAACATTTAACCCTTCAAAACAGTGCTTTGCGGTAAATGTTTTACTATTCTCGTTTTACAGATTAATTTATGGGGGGGATAGAACTTGCCCGGCAGTTTATAGGTGACTCGGTGACTGCAAGTCACATAGTTAAGGAGCCTTAGAGCTAAACTGCTTTTATTTATGAGTATTGGGTTATGCTAGAAATACAGTGTGGGGTGTGTGTGTGTGTGTGTGTGTGTGTGTGTGAGAGAGAGAGAGAGAGAGAGAGAGAGAGAGAGAGAGGATGTTAAGAGGGAGAATACAAGACAGAAATTAGGTCAGAAAACCAAGATTGTTCAGAAATCCTGCACTGGAGTGTGTTTTGGGGGCGGAGGGGGTTGAAAGACATCATAAGCAGCAAGCCAGGCAGAATTCCAGGAAGAAATCTCTGCTCTGCGGTGTGTGTGTGAGTGTGTGTGTGTTTGTTTGTGAATGTGCATGTGCCTGTGTGTGTGTGTATGCACATGAGCATTGTGTATGTTCTCTTACTCCTTCCTTGACTTCCTATAAAGCAGTAGGAATGGCATATAATTATCAATGGTTCTGTGTCTCCCCGCCCCCACCCCCACCCCCACCATTAAATTCCTTCTTTTGGAGTCGTACCAGCCAGTACCAGCTGGGACCTGCCTCTGTTTGATAGACAAGTAGAGGATTTAGGATTAGACAGGAAAGCTGGGATCAGAGTGCATTTAAAGACATAAGAAAGAGGGGGGTATACATGTACTGTGGAGCAGCGTGGGTTCACAGCAGGAATGCTGAAAGAGAAGATAACCGTATTGCGATGACTGTTCTTAGGATCCAAGCCCAGAACAGCTACTAAACCTGTAATCCAGTCTCCACCAGTGAGAGGCAATTATTCTAATAATTCAGGTGGAGAAGGAACTATTGAATTACTGGAATAATTATCTCCATTTCCTTTCCTTCTTTGGAGAGGGAGAGATGGGGGAGGGAAGGAGAGAGAGAGAGAGAGAGAGAGAGAGAGACTGGTTGAGAGAGACTGGTTTGCTCTTACTGGTCTCAAGCTGCCTCCTCAATTAACTTTTTGAGTAAATATTTTTCTGAGTCGCTTGGGACCTTGGCAAGATCTCGCTCCTGAAACTGATCCCTCTCACCCTTTTTAGCTACCTTTCCCTTTCAATCAGTGCCTTGCTAGGTAATGGGAGCAGGGAGGGGACTCATTTGAAAGGAAAATGGCTATTTAGTATCTCATGTCATTTGCAAGTCACAATCAGTTTCTCTAGATTAGGAATTATTTCGCAGAGTCTCCACTGAAGGCAGAGGCATGAATACAATGACCTGATCTTCCAAAGTTGAAATCGACAGGTAGGCTATGCAATGGGTAGTCTCTGTCCAATAGTCGATGCCCTGTGTAGATGACTATATATCCAAATAGGAGAGCTGACTTTGAAGGAGGGGCTGTTGTTCTCTGGGCCAGTGGTTCCTTTGAGAGACACAAAGATCTTCTGTTTCAGGCAAAGTGATTACTCCAGAGACCTTGAGAGTTGCAAGACAACTGAATGCAAGATAAGAAAGAGGATATCTTGAAAAAGATAGACTGGTCATCCCGGCGGGACGCTTCTGTATGGTACATTATTGACTTCAAGGCAAGAGGCCATGAAAGTGTTTTTCTTCAAGACAGTAAACTCTCTGTTTTTGGAAGTGAATTGGGAAAAGGGGGGGTGTTTTGGTTCCCTGTACTAGTTTTCAGAAATGAGTAAATCGTACAATGCCTTTCAAACTATAATGCTACCAGCTCTCACTTACAGGGACCTGGATCATTTAGAAGCTCCTTAGGGATCTCATCAAGATAAACAGACAACGCTCTGTGCTGCAGCAAGGTCAGGGAGACATTTCTCAATGACATCAAGCAAACAGAAACAAATCAATAACTTCCCCTGACCCACAACTGCCAAAGGATCACACTAGATAGGTAGAGACCATAAAGAAGGGTTTGCAAAGAGTTACCTTACACGAGCTCATTGTCATTGCTCAAGTAATGGGACAACAGTATTTGGGACTAGTGACGAGTTTAGTAGGTCTGCTCCCCGTATCCAACTTACTTGCCTTCTAAGGTGCTTTTCTGTACTGAAGATCGTGGAGTGTTCACATCCCAGTTCCCAGACTCCCTGCCCTCAGGGTTCTGGATTGGATTTATATTTCACTGTGATATTATATGACTGCAAAGCTGGAAAGATGGCCTGAAGTAGGGGCCACACTTTTGATGTTTCTATTATTCTTTTGCAACAAAACAAACAAACAAACAAACCAGTCTTAGAGGTATTGCATTCTGGGTGTCGAGAGGCAGGCCATAGAGATTTCATTTTGCAGGCAAAAATAAAAACATTTCTGGCCTGGAGTAAACTCAACTTTCTGTCCAGGAGAGCTTCTACTCTGTGTGACTTCCTGATTTTGACACCAAGACTGTGGTTTAAGAGGGGGCAGATTCCTCAAAAACCAAAAAAAGAAAAAAAGAAAAAAAGAGGGGGCAAATTCTTAATCTTTGGAGAGCTAAGAGCTCCCTTGGTGAGCTTCCACTTCTACCACAGAGATGTTGGAATTATTTCTGAAATCTCCACCTTAGCCCATTTCCTTAGCTCTTCCAATGGTTAAATGAGCTTTTTAAATGTCCTATAGTAAATCGCTCACTTCTCAAACGTGCTAGAATGGCTTATGTCCTCTTCAGTAGAGCTATAATTATACTTCCTTTGGTACCCAGAAGTTGGGGACAACAGACTAAAGAAATTAGAACTCTAAATTTCTTTGTTCTAGCATGTTAGTATGAAAGAAGCATTGTTTAGGTTAGTGTTAAAGTGTGAAATACTGGCATTGCCTGGCAGGCCATGGCAAAATAGATAGTATCCATTGGTCACTTAGAATAACGTATCCAGTGAAGGCAAAGAGAGAGTTGATGGCATTTTGTTGATTCATGAACTCCAGTTTGATTGAATCCGCCCAAAGGACGCCACTGCAGCTCTCAGAGTCCCGTTTCTTCCCCAGTCAAAACCTACATTTCTATATGAGAGACCTAGAGACACTGTGTCCCATTCCATCAACCCACAGAGGCAAACTGTATTCATCTTCAGAATGCATCATCAGCCCACTTTGGTGGGCAGAGTACCTGAGAGGTGTAAGAATGAGGGATGCAAAGACTATGGTAGTGAAGGGTTGTTTTTCCTTACATTGAGAGAACTTATGAAAAAAAAATGTGCTAAGGGTTGTAAATTTACTGTTTTGAAGGGAGGAGAGAGCAGGGAGCTTTTATGACTCCCCGGAAGAATCATTCCTTCGGCCATCTGCAAGACTGATGCATTGTGATGACAAACACAGTGCAATCCTGTGGGCTGATAGAATGGAACCCATGGTGTCTCTAGGTCTCCCATGTAAGAACAGGTCTCTGAGAGCTGTGATGGGGTCCTCTCGGTGAGTTCAGTCAAACCAGAGTTCATAAGTCAACCAAATCCCATCAACTCTCTCTTGCCAGGAGAATCTTCTAGTCAATGATAAGCCTAGTCAACCAGTTGCTTGGAGACTTATCGTTCTAGACTTGTAACAGAGTAACACTTTAACAGGCCCTGTAAGGACAGGTTCACTACCCAAGGAACCACAAAACTTCCATCATTTATATCAGCAACTCCCCATGAGACTGGATAATAAGAATGTAAGATACAGTGAAAGAAGCACAAATTTTTATTGGACTTGATTCACTGGTATGGGCGGGGGCATTTCTCAGATAATTTGAACTCATTTTCCTAGTTGGCATAACTCAAAGAATGACTGTGACTCAGCCTGTCTTATCAATTGGACACAGAACCAAATGGTGGTATTCTTGTAAGGAAAGTATATGTGGGGGACTTCCTAACACTTAGAAGAGTTATTTAGATATACATGCCATGTATGCACCTAACCTACCAAAGTGGCCCTCTCACCAAGGCATTGTGGATGGAAGGTGGGAAGTACATTCTTGGGGGCAGTGCTGCAGTGAAGTCCTACGTAGGAGAGGAGCAGAGGTAGCCGATACTACTGAAAACCAGTGGGTCTGTTGACATGCTGAAAGAAGAGAAAAAAATAATGCTAGAAGAAAATATTTTAAAAATTGAATGCTACACCCCACCATAATGACTTTCTGACACTTCAATTCCCACCTAAACATAACCCCAGTTAAGACTTATTTCCAGTGAGTCGGACAGCTCTGGCAGCAGGACAGGTTGTCATTTTATCTTTGCTGGTAGCTGACTGATTATTGAGGTTTTAGAAATTAAGAGATAGCCAGGTTACCAGGAGGACACACTGGAACTTCATGTATTTATATCAATATGCGTGCATGCCTGTGTGTATACATAAATGATTAAAAAATACTGTAGATATAGAAACCACTGTCACAAGTTGAATTGCAAAAGTGAAATTAGAAAGGCTTTAATCCAATTTTCAGATCTAAGAAGTTTATAAACCTAGAGCTACTGGCTGAAGGGGAAGCCAGAGTCTGGAGCCCCTATCAAGAGGCGCTACCATAACTTTAGCTTTCTCAAATAGTTGAAGCTATTTGATATCTGAACCCTGCCCTGTGAAAAGGAGGAATTCACGACATGGGCAGGTATATTGGTATATTAATTTCCAGAGACCCCAAACAACAAAGAGGTTCTTTAGAAGTGGCAAATGAATCATGAGAGACAATGTATCTCTGCAGGTTTGTGAATGAATCATGAGAGACAATGTATCTCTGCAGGTTTGTGAATGAATCATGAGAGACAATGTATCTCTGCAGGTTTGTGAATGAATCACGAGAGACAATGTATCTCTGCAGGTTTGTGAAGCCACCTTGTGATGGTTTCCCCAACTTCCTAATAGTGTTTAGAGCAGACATCAGCAGCAGCTGGATTGTGGGCATGTTGGCTTTGTGCTGTAAAGACTATTAACAATTAAGTGGCAAGTGGAACTAGAACCACTGTGAGAAAACACACAACCGTGACAGACACATTGTGTTGTCACAATGAGAAAACAAACAAAAACACTATAACCTCATGGAAATCAGAGATCAGCACCTCCCAGAAGGCTTTTAAAAAGTGAAGAGGACAGTTGTTTTCCTCAAATTTGCCTTTAACTCATCTATTTGGTCTTTACAAGAAAGCTATGAGTCTTGGAGACATTGAGTTGCTTTAAACATCGTGTCATCAGATGGTGACACAATTGTATTCACTGTTCTACATGTCTGTCTTAGTAGGGTTTCTATTCCTGCACAAAACATCATGGCCAAAGAGCAAGTTGGCGGCGGGGGGCGGGGGGGTGTTATTTGGCTTACACTTCCACATTGCTGTTCATCACCAAAGGAACTCAGGACTGGAACTCAAGCAGGTCAGGAAGCAGGAGCTGATGCAGAGGCCATGGAGGGATGTCACTTACTGGCTGGCTTCCCCTGGCTTGCTCAGCTTGCTCTCTTATAGAACCCAAGACTACCAGCCTAGGGATGGCACCACCCTCAAGGGGCCCTCCCAGTCTTGATTACTAATTGAGAAAATGCTTTACAGCTGGATCTCATGGAGGTATTTCCTCTAGGGAGGCTCCTTTCTCTGTGATAACTCCAGCTGTGTCAACTTGACACAAAACCAGCCAGTGCAATGTCCAACCAGTGTAACTTCTGTTCCTGGTATGTAGCTAAACTGGCAAAATACTCTTTTTATCCCCTTTGTTTCAGTTGATACAGGATACTAGAATCAATTGTTCTTCAGCTCACAGAGACAGTAGCTCACTTAATCACTTCTGGGTTGTGCCAACTACCAGGTTCTCAGGATGATTTTACATTATTATTTTATTCCCTTTTATATAATTGATTGAAGATGGGCGGTCATATGTACACCACTATGTAAGTGTGGTCCTTTGCTTCCACCATGTAGAGCCTGAGCATCCAACATGGTTGTCGGGCTTGGTGGTAGATGTCTTTACCTGCTGAGCCATCTCACTGACTGATCCATCTCAGCGTGATGTTAGCTCCACGAGTCATGGTTGGCACTCTGGGACATAGAACACAACTTGTTGAACTGTGGGCTGCCATCCTTTATGGGAACTAAATGAGAAATTGCAAACAGCAATAAATGCAGCAGTAAATCATTTCTGGACTTACAATGAACAAACACCAATTCAAAGACAAACTCAATGAATCCTATTTCTGGAAGCACTTCGCCCATGGACCATCATATGGCTTTATGACTCTGAGTGTAGAGGATGTATACTTCACACTGTGTGCGCTGTCAAGACACGGAATGCCAATGAACATGCCCAGAACACTATGGTCATGAACAGCAGTGTTTTTTTTTAACTGTATTTAACAAAGGTTTTGTTGTTGTTGTTCTTAGAGAGACATAATGGTTGGATTATGAAAACCAGGCAAACAAAGACACGTCTACTTTGTGTCTTTGGATGTCTTGGGTTATGGTGTTTGACTTTAAAACTTGTTATTTAAGTTCATGGCTTGGGTTCCCTAACAAATCACCAAATGACTTCTGGCTTGGGAAGAGGACAAATTTTTCAACAGTTTTGAAGTAGTACGAAACACGCATCTACTCTATTTGTGTAAAGCCTTGTGATTGTTATGGTTGGAAGATGGTCCAAGAAAGGAGCTGAGTGAGGAGAAGTCTGAATGCTTGTGCAAAAGCTCCAAGAAAGCAGACAAGGATCTGTGATCTCAGTCTCTTCAAAGCATGAAGTTGTGCACAGAATGTGTTTTTAGGCTCCCCGCAAGTGTATCGGATAGGAATGAGTTTTCTTCAGATTATTCATTACTCCTTGCTGATATTGTCAATTAAAGTTTTAAACTATCCTTTATATGCCTCTATATGCAGCCCATCCTTGTAGATTATATACTTTACTCATGTTATTCTTCTTAACCTTCAGAGTATAAATTATCTGATGCTCTAAATAAAGTTGGCTATCGAATGAGACTTTAGTATACCTCATTCTTACAGGACCTCAGGCATATCCTCTTGTAAAGTAACACCTGCAAACAAATTTCTCTATGATTTACTGTTTGATATAAACTTATTTATTTGTTTGTTTGTTTGATTGATTGATTGATTTTAAAGACAGGGTTTCTCTGTAGCCCAGGCTGTCCTGAAACTCACTCTGTAAACCAGGCTGGCTGTGAACTCAAAAAACTGCCTGCATCTGCCTCCAGAGGGCTAAGATTAAAGGCATGTACCACCATTGCCCTGCAAAGTCCATAATCTAGAATATATATATATATATATATATATATATATATATATATATATATATATATATTCAATATATAGCTACTGCCATAGAGGAATTAAAGTTGAAGGTAGAATGGAGTTATTAATCTAGGCTTTGAATGGGGAAGATTATCCTCATGGACACAATGTAACCACGTGATCCTTAAACTCAGAAGTCTCCTTGGAACCCTCTGACAACCCTAAACTGCACTGACAGATAATTTGGTGTAGTTGGCCCAAACAGGCCAAGAATTCCCCTTTGCCACGTAATCTAGCATATTCCAGGGACTAGGATGCGACTTTGTTTTACAGACTCTGTGGAAATAACGCACAAGGGTGTGGGGAACAGACACCTGGGGATCCCTCTCTTACACTTTTTGAATCAGAAGAGATAAGTGGAGAGCCCATAGCTTTTTGAAATGGTTGTGCTGTCAGTTCGGATGGGGTGGGCTCTCTGTGCACTGAATATCAGAAGCATAGCTGACTGGGATAGGTCTCTGTGAAGTTAGATGATCTCTTTGGATTGTTTTCTGTTGCCACTTTGAACTATGTACACATTTGTATCACAGTGTTTTGATATTTAGAAACAACTCTTAAATTCCTGGAGGCAAGGAGAATGGCAACGTATAAGCCTTCCCGTTAGTCCACCTGTGTGCTCCTGTTAGAGATCAGGGAGCCCTCCCACAAATAGGGAATCCTCAAAACTAGTTGCTTTGCTTTGCTTTGCTTTTCTTTTCTTTTCTTTTCTTTTCTTTTCTTTTCTTTTCTTTTCTTTTCTTTTCTTTCCTTTCCTTTCCTTTCCTTTCCTTTCCTTTCCTTTCCTTTCCTTTCCTTTTCTTCTTTTTTTTCTTTTTTTTTTAAGCCACTCAGTAGTCAAAGCCCCACCTCAGACAAGGTCTCAGTATACACCCCAGACTGGTCTTGAACCCCCCTCTGCCTCAGCCTCCCGTGCCAGGATGACAGCTTTGTACCACCACACCTGGCTTAACCATTTTAAAATGAAAAGCATTCTTCTTGGCAGTTGCCATCTGAAGTGCCTTACTTCACGGCTAGTCTCCATCTGCTGCAGGCTCGCTCACCCAGCCCCTCTGGGGGCTGTCGCACAGTAATCTGCTCAGACAGGTTCATAGGGGAAAGCTATTCTTCACAGGAACACTTCTGAGACTTTTTGTTTTTGTTTTTTGTACCTGGCTGGATGACTGGAAACACATATTTTGAACATTTTCTATGTCAAGAGTATTAGAGTTATGACCCCTGATACAGGATGCTGGGAACTTAGCACTTCATTGCTGACATGTTACGGGCTAAGTGTTTCTCCAGGAAATCCCTGGCTTTGCCTACTGGTAGCTTACAGAAGTTCTTTTTGTTCTTTTGCCCACCTGATGTCAAAAGCGTCTGGACCCACCCTTCACCAGCATCTCTATCAGCAGGTTAGTCCTCTGTATGTGTCTGAAGCCATGTACAAGAGGAAGAAGGATAGGTTAGTCTGCCAGGTCAGGAGCAAGCTCTGCCCCACACCAGCTGTTCTCTTGTGTGCACACACTTGCCGTCTTCCTGGAGATGCTTGGAGACTCTTGATGTCCCTTGCTCTCCAGTCTGAGGTGAGCCTCTTGGGTCCAGTTCCTGTGATACTACTTTAGTTGCCTGGAAACCCCTTTCTCCGGTTGAATTGAAGCATAGCTGTAGCACCTATGATGACCAGGGATTTTCTTCAGTCTTGATTTTCTATTTTTATACGTTGCTGGTCTTCATCCCAGCAACGTATAAAACTCCTTAAATCCTTAAATCCTCCTTGGACCAACAGTTGACATACTGAATGTTAGAACACCAATGGTTAATACCCAGCCCCACCCCCCGGAGAAAAATTGGAGCAGAACACCAGCTATTTATCTCACTCCAGCACACCAACAGGCTGGAGCGGTGGAGGGATGACCTAAATGTCATCCACATCACTACGGAGATCAAGGGCTTCTCGGTTGCCTCGTGAGAAGGGAGGCGCTTTACCTGATGAACTCCACTTACCAAATATTACAGATAGGTAAATGGCCCATGAAGTCACGGTACCAGGATTGAATCTCAGGGGTGGGTAGATGGAAAAAGAATCACCACCTGGGACTTTCGTTTTTATTAAGAGAAGAAAATAAACAGGGCTAATTGCATTTCCAGCCTTAGACTATGTTTTCTGATATGAAGGAAAACTATGACATTTTAAACTCGATTGGTGGCATCTAGTGCTCATTCTGTGTGGAGCTTCCTGGGTATATTTACACGGAGGAAGCTTGGAAGACCCTTCTGTTGGTCTCTCTTAGCTGACCCCTCTTCTTCCTGGCCTCTCACTGTTCATTTCTTCTCCTTACTTCTCCCTTTCCTAATTCTGCATAGAGTTGCCATGTGGGCCCCACTGCTCTGCTAATAATAGTGGTAGCTGCCATTAATCAAGCCAGTACCTCTTGCCAGGCGCTAAGTGGACACCCTGGCTCCGTCAGCTCCCTCATTCTTCAGTACAGCCTTCATGGACGATGGGGTTTAATTGTTCCATTATGTCTTTTGTCAGTGCCGCAAATAATAAAATTATTGACATTCTTAATATTTTCATGCTTGGTTTGGTAAATACGATGCTGGCCACTGGGAAAATTAAAAGTGGCAGGCAGACCATGGGGAATTGAGGTTATGTTTCATTATTATTTTAAAAAGTCTTTCCTTGAGTAATGATTACTGGCAGCCAATGAAAGTTCTGGAAGCCGTTGTTTGTTTCACATTGAAATTTAGCCGATTCCCTCTCTGCAGTAAAACAGATACCAGTGAGTAAAAGTAAGAGACAGCCAGGTGCTGAGCTGTGAACTCAACTTCTCCTGGTAGGTTTGGTATTAGTCATCATTGTCAATGCCTGATCACTTGAGAGAGCAAAAGCACCACGGCTCTACCAGGGGAGCCCCTCCAGACGGTCTGCCAGAGCCAGCCTTTGGGATGGAGACCACTGATGCTGGGTTTGGTCTTTTTCTCCTTCCTGGACTGTGCATTACCTTGGCCTGGACATAGCATTCTCCAAAATTCTGCTTCATGGGTAAAGTTCCGAAGGCTGTTTGCAAAGCCAGAGCTCTGGGGACCGGTGAATGTTCCACAGGCAAGCGACCAGTTGTCACACAGGAGTACGGAGCCAACTTGCTCAGGCACGGCCCCGAGAGCTGGCCTTACATCATCTGCGAAGGAAATTTCGTCAGTTGTTCTGCCATAGAGGCTGGAATCCCCAGGGCAATGGGACAGGAGGGGCTGGTAGACTGGGACTTAGGTGACCCTCACCCGTGGGACAATGAGAGACAGCATCTGAAAGTGCAGGATTTAACTGGAATCATCCCCCATCTCTAAGACAACCTCAAAGGGAACCAGATTAAGTCTCTCAGAGGAAAGAGGGCTACTGAAAGATGAGGGTTAGAAGAGAACAGAGAATTGCCAGAGTAGTTTCCTCTTAATTTAATCAACATAAATAGGCTGTGATAGGCACTTTGGTCATTGATATTCTGTGTAATTTGTGTGTGCGTGTGTGTGTGTGTGTGTGTGTGTGATTAATTTTAAGATGAAAAGCTTCAGTATTTTTTGATACTTACTCTAGTGGGCTGAATTACAGTCCTCAAAAACAGCAGGTTTTAAACCTTGGGACCTATAAATGTCATTTGTGTGTTGATGGAAAACCACAACTCCCTCCTCAGAGGGCTCTGGGATAGTTTATTCTAGAGCCAACTATGGGTTACCATAGCATAGATTTAGCTTACCCCTAGCTCCATACTCCAACATGGAAGCACTTTCAGGAAGTTTTTATTGTAACAGAAGAATCATTAATCAAGGTACTTTTCAAATATATGTTCAGATATATTGGCAGTTATTATAGCAAGGCAGAAAATTTTCAGCTAAGGATCTCAGATGCTATCCATGTCTCTTGGCCTTCCAGGAGGTAGGAACTGTGATTTCATTAAATTAATATAGTCCAAAAGACTTATGTTTATGAGTCATGGGTATTGGGCTTGATACATAGATGGACAGGGAATGCTACTTAGGGGGCTAAAGATAGCCCACGATAAATTATAATTAGGCTTGATACCTGCCACATTCCAACCTCCCATAGTCACTGACATTCTAATCAGTGAATCCAACCTCCAGAAACTCCAGTTGTACTTTCTTCCTGGGAATTATAGCCCTCAGTTGGAAGAGTATCTTTGCAGATCTTGAGATGGAGGTTCCACCCCACCCCCCCACTTTACCCAGTCTAGTCAACAGTGTAATTTTTACAAGAGGGAAAGAGTGAGATTCAATACACACAAAAGTAAAGGCAACAAGACCACAGAAGCAGATCCTGAAGTGATGCGGCCACAAGCCAAGGAATGCCCCAACCAGCAGAAGCTGGAAGAGGCAAGCAACAGATTTTTCAGTAGGGCTTTTGGAAGGTCCTGCTGCTACCTCGACTGTCGTCCAGTGATACTGAGTGTGGACCTCTGCCCTCTGGTACAGGGAGAGGATAAATTTCTATTGTCTTCAGGCACTAAGTCTGCGATAATTTGCTACAGCAGCCACAAGAATCATATAGATAACTGTGAACTGGATGAGCGTCATCACCTTGGAGAAAACAGCAAATAGTTAATATGTTTCCTGTGTAGGGCGGGTAATAAAGTAAGCCAGTGAAGAGACTTTTGTGCTCGACTTTGTATGTTTTCCTAACATTGGGTTCATTGCATAAGAAAAATTAGCATACAAATTAAAAAATATAAGAAATTGTTTGCTGTATCCCTTTAGGATCACTCAGAACAGGGAATGGCTACAGAACCTTAAGGGATTTGTCTAGCATGTTTCCGGGATGCAGTATAATATGTATGCGTGCGTGCTGGAGAGATGGCTCAGCCGTTAAAGGCTAGGCTCACAACCAAAAATATGTATGTGTGTATGTGCGTATATGCATGTATCCATGTGGGTGTTCTCGTGTGTTTGGGTGTACATGCCAGTGAAGGTGAAAGGTCACCCTGGGGTGGCATTTTTTTTTTTTTAATTGAGAGCGAGTTTCTCTCTGTCCTGGAAACTCATTGATTTCTCTAGGGTGGCAGGCTGGTGAGCCCCAGGGATTGTCTGCCTCTACCTCTCAACACTAGCAGTGCATGGCCTGTACCTTGTGCCGAGTGTTCCAAGAGGGTTTGGGGGAAACCACACTCAGATTCTGTGCTTGTAAGGCATTCTCCCCAGCCCCAGGATGCAGGGTTCCTTGAGACGGATGTGAAACAGGGCTAGACTTCCACAGCAGCACTGGATGTAGGTGTCAGATGTTACAATGTAATGGACTTGCTAGTCTGACCCGCTCTGACCACTTTTCTTGGTGGATTTTAGATTCCAGGTACACAGGAAACAATTTCTTTCTTCATTTTACAACTAGTGCAAGACTGCTCCGAGTACCCTGTGTTTCTTGCTTTCAAGAAAGTTAAACATTGGCTTGCGAGCAGAGATGGATGAAAAGGCAGCAGATGATGTGTGTGTGTGTGTGTGTGTGTGTGTGTGTGTGTGTTTAAAGATACCTCCATAAACCTAATGTACATGTGATTGAATTGTAAAAGTGTCAGGCATCCTCCCATGGATGCAGTTTACACAAAGCTGACCACTGAGCATACATAGAAACCATCCTCCATTACTTCTCCCCGCCAAGGATCCCACGTGGTTTCTTCCTACCATTTCCAAACGGTTGCTGTAAAATCAACTGGCAAATGTTTATCCTCAGCCTGAGAAGTGTGGATGGAGGCCTACCAAGCGATTGCAGTTCTCACTCCAGCTGCAGCACGGCTGTGCTCAGCACGAGCTGCCTGCGACACATCCACACTCCTTTGTCACCAGAGAATCCAGCATCTGCATCCTCACCTTGCCAGCAAGAGACAGTGGTCTGGAGCTGAACGGGGATCTGAACTGAGCATTCTGCCCCAGTGCCTTTGGGAAAGGGAGGGACCCGGTACCTGCAGAGTGTCTATTCTCTGCTAGGCACAGTTAAAATCCATTCACTCAGTCCTCTTGCCAGGACTCCGAAACAGCTATTAACAGCCCCGGAGTCCTGTGGCAGAGGACGAGCTTGGAGTCTTAGAGAAGTCAGGCAAGTCATACAGCTGGGGTGGGACAATACAGCCAGGACACAGGACCTGACTGCTAAATATACCACATTTCATAACTTCAGGAAATAAAGATGAATGCCTTTTTACTAAGTAGTGTGAGGTAACTAATTAAAAGCAAAACATAATAAAACAGTGGTTTTGTTGGAACTCTGAGCCCGTGCACTGGGCTCTGCTCTGCGCTGGGCTCTGCTCTGTGTTGGGCTCTGCTCTGCACTGGGTTCTGCCCTGGGCTCTGCTCTGCTCTGCTCTGTTCTGCGCTGGGCTCTGCTCTGCTGCGCTGGGCTCCTGTTGTGGGCATCTCTGTTCTCACAGCTCCCTCCTATCCGTGCCATTTCTCTCCTGGAGTTCATCCTGCACACTGATCCTTTCCTTTTGCCTTCAGCCACTCAGTGACCTCCTCTCTGATTCCATAGCGCTCTCCGGACGTGCCATGTCTCCCACTGTAACTTGTGTCAACGTGATTTTGTAACGAGTGTTTCTGTTTCTTCCCTCGTATTCTGAATTTATCACTCTCCATCTTTATGTCTCCAAGGTTTGGCTCAGTGTTCACGGAGCAGGTGATCAGCAATTATTTCTCTGCTGGAATTCCCTTCTGGCTACTTTTGAATGGCCACTGCAACTTCTCTTCCCTCACTGTGTTTCCTTGGTAGCACTTCACCGCCAAATTCCAACTCTCTTCCATCCACGTGTTCTATGTAGCATTCGTTCGCATAGTGCAGTGCTGTGGTCGCTGACCATTGGTCGGCTATGGTGACCAAAGAATCAACTTGATTTTGTGGAGTTGGGGTTGGTTTAAAATCAAGAGTTAGCTTTTAGAAGCCCAGGGATGTAGTTGAGTGGGTAAAGCGCTTGGGTATACACCAGGTGGTAAGGTAGGAATGGCAGAACATCCCTGTGATCTCCCGCTCAGAGTTTTGCTCAGTTATATGGGGAGTTCAAGGTCAGCTCTTTCTCTCACTTCTAAGGGAGGAAAAGGGAATTAAAAAAAGAATCAACTTTAATTGTCTTTGAAATTACATCAGCTGTTTAAGTAACAACTGCCTATTGAACAGTGCAAACAGGGAACCACCTACCCCCTCCATCTGAAGCCACACCTGCAGATTAGACACTTGAGAAAATTCCTCAGAAGAACGTTGTTGAGTTTATACAAATTGTCTGATGGAGAGGTGTGTGGAATTCATTTCCAGGAGAACCGTGACTCCGGCTTGCTCGCAAGTTGTTTTGATGGAGTCAGTCTGAGGACTAGCATGTAGGCACTGCCTATTGCCCATAGGGTGGCTTCTCCAGTAAGATGACATCCACATCTAGAAGGGAACACAGGGAGATGATGAAGTGGGCTGTTATTGAATTGCCCTAAATTCTCTCCAAAGACATTGAGATGCTAACCGGGAAAAAAGATTTCTTCTCTTTTTCTTCCCTTTCATTTCTGTCAAATTTAATTTTCTTATTTTCTTTTTCTGAAACTGTAGTAGCTGTCGAAAAATGTACGGCTGGAAGTCAAATTTTATCATTTTATCTCCGGTGGTTGGAGAACTTTGATTTTTCTCTCTAGGAGTAATGTGTCTCCACTTAGAGGGCACTAAGTGAGCGCGCTCTCCGGAAACCAGATTTGTTCTGCTGGCTTCCTTCAATTTGTCAAGAAGGCAAAAACCTCGGCAGCCTCACTTGGTAATAATGCCTCCAAATTACTCAGCGTCATCTTCTGCCTACTTTTCTTGTCTCTATTATCTTGCATGTGAAGTGGAGGAAAAGTGAACACGTTTACAACGTAATGCTCTGCTTATACATAGATTGCTGAAGCTAATTGTTCTAAGTGAGATGCTTTTTCATATTAAAGCAACCAATGCCTATGAGTATATAAGAAGACAAGACAGGGGGCTGGAGAGATGGCTCAGCGGTTAAGAGCACTGACTGTTCTTCCAGAGGTCCTGAGTTCAAATCCCAGCAACCACATGGTGGCTCACGATCCTCTGTAATGAGATCTGATGCCCTTTTCTGGTGTGTCTGAAGACAGTGTATCCATATACATTAAATAAATAGATATTTATAAAAAAAAGAAGACAAGACAGAATTTTACGTCTTTCTTATGACAGTTAACCCTTTCATGTGCTGATGACATAGATAAAGATGATACAAGGCCTTGCATAAGTAAAGGTTGTCCTTCAAACCAGAAAGCTTAATAGTATATTAACTGTAACTTATTGCAGAAGTTTCTTCTACCAGGTTTGAAAAACTGGTATTAATTGAAAAATTTCCATTTGCAAAGGACACTGGGACCACCCATCATTCAAGGCTATCTACTCTCTCTCTCATCCTGACTGTGTGTCGGCAGTGTTGGCTATTCTCCAAAGCCTTTCCAATGCCAGCATCAGCACCACTTCAAGCCGGCCATTGACTCGCAACTCAAACCTCATATCTGTAGCCTGTGTGTCTAAAGTTCACAGTGAAGAATGGAAAATCTAGAAAAAATATTTTTTTTTTTGGCTGTTGTTACAAGGTTGGTTCGGAAGAAAAGGGCAAGTCTTCCCTGCTCTGGCAAGCAGACTAACATCTCTGTCTGTGCAGAGTCCTCTTATAATCTCACATCATCCCTGTGGCAGGCAGGCTCAGAACAACAATGCTGTTGTTGGGCAATCCAAGCTCACCAGCACCCAAGAGAGTCTCCAGGAGCTTACAGATGAGGCATGACTGGGGAGGAGATAGTGTTAGAGATGGAACATTCAAAACAGAACAAGAACATCGTGAGCAGGCCTGACTCAGAGGAAAGTATATTCTATCAGAGTCAGAGCCACCTTTTATCTACGTGGTTCTTGACCTGGGAAAGATCCTTACCAGAAGGGTAGTTTCCTTAATGAGTTGCTTCACCCCAGATTCCAATGGAGAAACACTGGAAGAAGGGCTTAGCCTAAAATGGATGCTAACACAGGGCATTGGTCTCTCACTCACTTATCTCTCCCTCTCTCCCTCTCTCCCTCTCTCCCTCTCTCCATCTCCTCTCTCTCCCTCCCTCCCTCTTTCCCTCTCTCCCTCTCTTTCTCTCTCTCCCTCTCTCCCTCCCTCCCTCTCTCCCTCTCCCTCTCTTCCTCTCTCCCTCTTTCCCTCTCTCCCTCTCCCTCTCTCTCTGTATCTATGTATCTATGTATCTATGTATCTATGTATCTATCTATCTATGTATCTATCTATCTATCTATCTATCTATCTATCTATCTATCTGCTGTCTGTCTCTATCACATACCTATCTATTATTTATCAATCAATCAATCAATTAATCAATCATCTATCTATCATCTGTCTCTGTCATATACCCATCTATCATTTATCAATCAATCAATCATATATCTGTATCTATCATCTATCTTTATCATATCTATCATCTATAATATCTATCATTTATAAATCAATCATATCTATCTATTGTCTATCTCTATCTATCATATTATCTATCTATCTATCTATCTATCTATCTATCTATCTATCTATCATCTACCTATCATCTATCTATTTATCATCATAATCTAAAATGTAATGCTCTATAATGGAGTACAATATGAAATAAAAGACTTTTTGTCTCCCAAAGAAAAATACCATCTGGAAATGAGGGAGGAGACATTTTACCACACTAGCAGGAGCCTGGGAAGCCGAGACATAAAAAGGAAGAATTTGCGAAGACTTCCTAAGGGACCTACTGCCCTCAGAAGCGGATGATCAGGTAGAGGATGGATAGTGTTTGGGAATGGGTAGCTGGAGTGGGCAGTGATGCAAACACAAGTGTATCAGCCTGGGATTCAGAGAGCCCAGTGCCACTGGAGTGAGATAAGAAGTCAAGCTTGTTGCCCCCTTGGGTTGGGGATACAGATGAGTAGGGAGGTGTCCAGGATGAAGGCTATGCAATTCTATAGGAATGTGGGTTTTATCCTGGAGCTGGGACAGAATGGTGACAGAAACCCATGTCAGCACTGTTCCACAGTATTTAGAGCCTTACCAACACCAGTGTTGTCTTTGCCTTTACCTACTGGCCAGAAAATATGCTAAGAGAAGCCTGGGACATGGCCCTTCTTTGTTATGACTTACGGTAGGGTTATGGAGTATTCCTATGGGCTGAGTGGGCCTCTCTTACTAGCTTGGCCTGGTCACAGCAGATACCATCAGCTGCCAGGTGAAGGAGGATTTGTGTGGACAGAGACTTCTCAGTGTTCTTCGTCGCATCTGGGAGGCTGAGATCACAGGAAAGAGACTGGCTCAGGCCGAAGACTGTAGCATCAAACTTTCCTGGATGGAACTCCAAGTTCACCATCTGTTCACTCTACAACTGAGAGTAAGCCAGCCTCAGCTCCCTCACCTAGAGATAAGAGTAATGATAAGATAGCCATCTCACGGGGCTTCATGAAGTATACACAGGAAGAGCCCAGTACTTAATAAGTGCATTAAAAGTGTTGAAAGGTATATGGAACTTAACATTGGAGGAGCTATTGGGGAGTAAACAAAATAAGATACCTTGATTATACTATAGATTGTTTTTTCTCATTGTGATGTCACAGGGAGTCTTTCAGAGTTCAAGTAGTTTACTCAGAAACACAGGACAGGAGATGATCCTGACCCCATATGATTCTAAGTGGCACTGCTGAGTCCAGCTGCATGGAGAAGCCAGGGACTCTAGGAGGAGGAGGGACATAGAGAGAGAATTCTGCTGCAGAGGGAGTTCCCTGGGCCTGTGCTTTCCTTTCCACAGCCACCAGATGTCAGTGCTGACAGTCACTCCAGGGTGTTAGTTCCAGAATGCACTCAGGTCTTCATTGAGCAGATAAAGCAAGCCTCTTGCAGGTGACCATATTCAAATTTGTCAGAGTGTATTATGCCTTTCTGGGCAGTAGACCAGAAGACCACACCAACAGAACTCCGAACTGAATTTTCCAAATATGTGGTAGGAAAGCATTTGGCTTTTTAAAATCCATAACATTACTCCCTGAAGAACCTGCCTCTAAAAAATGAACCTTGGGAAGCCATGAGTTCTGGAAACTGAAAGGTCCTCAAGATCTTGCCGTTCATTACATGGAAAATTATTGATAGGTTATTAGCAATATAATAATGCTTGGAACTAAAGCTTTAAACTTGTGATTTGTGAGCTATTGCTTAGAGTAAAAGCATATACACGTAATTGAAGAGTTGTCAAAAATGGAGTTTTCATGTGTATGGCTTCATATCCTTTCATTTTAAAGTGATATCTGGGGTCCATTAACCTCCAATTCTACAGACTGTTTTAGATAAAGTCCCGGGTGTGCAATGCTTGCCTGGAGTTAGCTTCCAGGGTTAGAGTAGGCCACAGCAGGGGACCACCTGCTTTAGCTATAGACACGGTTTAAATAGCGACTTTACCTCCAATAAAACTATGTATTCTCTAAGCCTCCACTTTCTCATAGGTAAGTAAATAAATTAAGGTCTATTTACAGGTTTCTTTGTGAGATGTTGACATATTTAAGGCTTTTAACACATTCTTCCCTCTTCTGTATGTGAAGTTTTTATGCTATACGTAACAAGAGAACATTATAACTTAACTAAACAAGGGCATTTTTAATGTGCAAGGGAGACTGAGTACCAAAGCCAGAGCCCAGAAACACGTAGGCATGGAGTAGTCCTGCTGTGTAGTCTGTGTGTCATGATGCTTGGGGCAGCACACTGGATTAACTACCTCATAGACATGTGAAGGGATGAAGACAGACCTGACCCATAGTGTTGTTCCCTTGGATGCCCTGACTCACCCTCTGCTTGTAATCATATGAATATCATTACTGCATTGTTTTCCCTGATAGGACCTGTGCTTGTCTAACAAACAGTATTCATGAATTAATGCATAGTTATCATGAGCCTGGAACTGGTAGACCAGATGTCTTGCCCAGATGATTATCATTAGGGAAACTTGAGTGATGGGGACGTCTGGAGTATCCACACCAGGAACCTAGGATTTATTTTATTGGAGCTTAGGTAAGGTGGGGTGGGGTTTTTTTCTCATTTGTTTGTTTGTTTTGTTTTTGTTTGCTTGTTTGCACACCAGCTTTTCTGAGTGTTGATCTGTGTCCCCGTTTTCTTGTGATGTGTTTCTGCATAATCTTCCTCGCCAGAGCATTAACTCCCTGGACCTGTCTTGTTTGTATTACTAAATTACCCACTTCCACAGACTGATGTGGCTTTAGAACTGGGGAGCACAATGATGACGATTTGCTGCCATCCTGTGGTGGCACTGCTTCCTCTGCAGACACAGCCATGGGTGACGAAACTCAGGAAGGCAACACTTTAGCATGGACACGTGTGTTAACTGTGGGAAACGTCTGTTGGGCCCCTGACCTTTCGGAAGTGGTGTGACTACACAGAGTCCTGTGCCCAGACTGGTGTGTGATGTCCTGCTTAATCTCAGCCCTAATAAAGTACTAATTTTTTTTCAGCACTGTAGGTGCTGGGCATGAACCAAAAGTGTGTTCATTAAGTTTCTGTAAACTTCTTTGATTCTAATGCTGGTCCCCAGAGGAGGAGGCAAAGCTGGGTACGGAGATGTGAGGCCACTCATGCAGGTAATAAATACAGTGTGTAGAGAGAGGAGACTGGGGCTGGAGAGATGGCTTGGTGGGTAAAAACATTTGCTGTCAAGCCGGATGATTTGAGTTGAGTACCTGGAACCTAGATAGTGGGAAGAGAGGTCTGACTCTCATAAGCTGTCCTCTGACCTCCACACATATCATTTCCAATGGATAGGTTAGATAGATAGATAGATGATAGATAGATAGATAGATAGATAGATAGATAGATAGATAGATAAAATTTCAAACGAAAAAAGCTCTGATGTGTGTCTGGAGCTTCAGGCTATACAGCCTGAGCACAGATGTAACTACCAGGAGTGACTCCTTGCCTTGGAAGCTCACAGCGAGCACTGGGTGGGAGCAGAATGTGAGTAGAAGCTGATGGGCAAGGGATTTTTTTTTTTCATTCTCCAAAGTTGGACCCTTGATGTTCCTCTGCACAGTGGGATTCGGGTTGGAGATGCCGTCTCTGCCTTCCCATCGGGACAGGAAGCCAATGGTTACTGGCTTTCTTCCAACTATATCAAAGTCTTCCTTGATCCTGGAGAAGACTCCTGCTAACTTTATGTGGGGCCACCTCTCTCTTCACTTAGGTTTTCCCAAGGAAAGAACCAGACAGGATGCAGGCGTGGCGTGTGCCAGGGCTAGAAGTTGGGGCCAAGCCCCTTCAGCATCTGACTTCTAGGGTGGCCCATCTCTCTCTCCAGTGAGGGCTTTTAGCCTTTTATCTTATGGGGCCTCTGAAGGGCAGGAAGTCCTGGGTGACCTGCTGGCAGGGGCTGCAATTTCAAGGGGTTGGGGGAGATCTATGTGGAATAAATTAAAGAGGCAAAACTCAGCCAGACATAAAAGGCCCGAATGGTTTGAGTTTCATAGACGAGTAAATCTCCAAGGGAGAAATAGGAAGCAGGAGATGAGCTTTTGAAAAACTTGTATGAAAAAGAACCCCAGAGAAGAATTCTCTACTGCCAGGCCTTGATTTTTTTTTTCTATAACGCTGACATAATATTTGAGGACGAGCTGATGTAATTTTCTCTTTTACTTGTCAGAATACTCTCAGCCAAGCCACCCAAGGCTACTCATTTGCCTGAAGAAATTGGAATAATTACAGTAGAGAGAAATTGACAGTACTCAGGTTTTTGGTTCTCACAATAGGATCTCATCTCAAGGCAAGAGGCTTGAGAGCATATATTACAAAGGAATCCCATTTGCTAAATTCCCTCATTTCCCTTCTTTCTTATCATCAGCCAGACCGCAGGGTTCTTATGCAAAAGGAGAAGTGGGCAATGCCAAACCCAGCCTTGCCAGCTGTGGGCACGGCTGGAGAAAGAAAGGCTGACACAAGGGGAGTTGCTGAGGATATGGTTTGCCCCGACTTCATTTCCTGATTGCCTTTTGCGCCCTGACCAGCAGAGGGCGTAACTGGCACATTCGAATTTTTCTTATTCCTGTGAAATGCGAAGGACAGGTTGAGAAACAGGAAGTCTCATGGGGCCCTGTGTCGATAGGTCAGCAGGGGGCAGATTAAAGAATGTAGAGGGGAGAAGAGGGGGCGGGGAGACCAAGAGACACAGGGTGCCAACCATCTCAATAGGAAGCGGCTGCGTTACCCCGAGGTTTGACTTGCATAGGCAAAAAGTGGGATTGCACACCGGAGGACAAGCAGGTAAGTTGCATACCGTCTTAGTCCCACTACAATCAAATGCCTGGCACTGGGGCATAAAGAGCAAGGATTTACTTTCCCACAATGCTACTGGCTAGAGAAATGAAGATAAAGGTTCTGTGGTCAGGTGAGGAATTCATTTTCTGGATCGGGAGAACGCTGTCCTCACATGGTGGAAGGCTGGGGTATTAGGAACAGAAGGCTACATGGAGCCCTTTTTTTTTTTTTTTTTTTTTTTTTTTCTTTCCCAGCCACTGTCCATGAAAAAGTCCCATCTCGTACTCACATCTTAAAGGCCCACTGCTCACTATCACTGTGATGCCAATGTGTAAATTTTGACAGGGGCACATTCGAATCTAAAGGAAAGATCTCTTAACCCTTACATTGCTGGAGGCAACCTGGCACGCCGAGACTAAAGCCCTCTTCTCCTATGTGATTTGTAAGACCCTCTCAAGTGGACCCTTGGTCCTTGTCTGGCTCCATCCCCTTCATTCAGCCACACTGCCTCCTTGTGGTACTTTGCTTCCCCCGGAAAGCCCACCAATGCATACCTGAGGTGTTTTACCACCAGCTTTTTCTTACTTCTGAATCCAAGGCTGGTGCCTTACTTCCTTAAGATCTTTTACAGGAGACTTTCCAGGGCAGCCTCCCTGACTACCCCGTCCTTAAAGCTCTCTAGTTCCTCTCCGGACTTCACCTGCATTGGTATGCTTCCCATCAATGACTATACCTGTCTTACATCTTAATCTGCGTGGGCTGCCTTAACACAACAGCACGGACCAGGCAGCTTAAAGGACACACAGTTATTGGTCACAGTCTGGGGGCCGAAAGCTCTTGGCTTGCCAGCATGTTTGACCTCTGAGCTGGTCTTTTCTGGCTTTCAGACACATGGCCTTTGCTCTGAGCATGCGCTCTCTCCAAATACATGTTCACTGGGGTTGAGTTCCAATATACAAACATTGGAGGTGAGACATAGTTTAGTCTTCAAAAATCTATTTTACACCTGAATAAAATAGAGTTCTGGAGTGGGGGTAGTGGTGGAGGGGTAGCTTTATCTACAGTGCCCACTAATGTGCCTGACATAAGGTAGACACTCCAAAAATACCTGGCAAATAAATGAAGGACCTGAGTTTTCTTGATGGGTTGAGTGGTACGACAAAAAAATTATTACCTCAAATAATAAATTTATTTTATTTTTTCAATACAGGGTTTCTTTGTATAGCCCTGGAATTCACTTTGTAGACCAGGCTAGCCTCGAACTCAGAAATCTGCCTGCCTCTGCCTCCCAAATGCTGGGATTAAAGGCATGTGCCACCACTGCCAGGCAATAAATTTATTTTAAAATTAAAATTAAAAATTAAATTTTAATTAAAGCATTAGTAAGTCTTTGAGCCAGTACGCATGTATGCACATCAGTGACTTTTCCTTTGTTTTGTATCTATTCTGCCATAATCCTAGGAAGTTAAAATGCACGAAGAGAGACGTGGGAAGGTGAAGTAACCTGCCCAAGGGCCAGAGAAGAAAAGATAAGGAGGCTGGTGGTTAGCTTCGTGGTCCTTGCCTTTTCAGACTCTGGATCAGAGGTTCTAAAACCTTGGCGCGCAACAGTCTAGTTAAAGCAGACTGCTGGGTTCTACCTCCCAGAGTCCTGGATGGGGCCCGGGAACTAGCCTTTTCTGTAAGTTCCCAGTTACCATCCATCCCGTCCTACACTCTGGGAATCACACCGCAGACACGGACTTACTCAAGTTCACTTTTCATTCAGGCTTCTGAGCTGTTTCTCGTTCCACAGCCCTCCTCGAGCCCACCAGTGAGGAGTTTCTAGAGAATGTTGGGTGTTTTATACGGTGTGGGCTGCTCTGGGTCGGGAGGTCCTTGCCACAGGGTGGCAGCAGTATCCCAGGCTTAGAGTGGCCTCCTCTCTGGGTTGCTTTAGTAGCAAATCTCCTGGTTCCCACCAGGGAAGGTTTGACTGGCTTTTCCATTTCCCTTAGGCTGGGGGTGGGGGTAGGGGTAGGGGACAGCAGTGGGAAGGGGGCCGGCAGAGGGGGAGGTCACCGGCACACAGAGGGACAGTTTTGTTTTCTGGGAGACTCTGGGAGAGGAAGCTGGGTGGTCTCCCCGGAGTGTCGAATTATGCGCTTCACAAAACCACCATGCAGCGCAGGGCTGCTGAGAGCCAGCACTGACAAAAGCATCGCAGACACTGGCAGGGGAGTCTGCTCTGCCCCGGTGCAGCGCCCGGGGCCCCTCCAGAAGAGCTCTGGCAGATTTTGGAGAGCCTGGTTTCTAGGGGTGACAGGACTCCTCCCCACAGTCTCCCTCCCAGAAGACAGCAGTTTTTGCAGCTTTTCGCGAGCTTCCATCCATCACCGCTCCTCATTCGAAGCCTCTTCTGTCTTCATTGACCCATTTCATTATATACATTTCAAGAGTCGTCCAGAGTGCCAAGAACTGAACTGAGAATTTGATGAACACACATGCACATACATGATGTCTATGTGTCCCGTTTATTCATTTACCACGTCTGCAAAATGAATAATTACATACATCCGAGATAAAGAAGTTCAACTTCTTTATGTGCCATTTAACTAGCGCTCACTTCATGAGCATTCCTTCTAACATGGTAACCCAAAGAGAAAGCTGGTTTGGGGATGGCGACTTTTCCGACCTCCACAGGTACAGAAGGGATCACTGAGGTCCCGCGACTTTTGCAAGCCCATTGAGAAGTCAGGTATATTATGGTATAGCTTAACCAACTGGGTCCGGATTTGGGTTTAAACAACATCTCTGAAGCTGAAGGTCTTTAAGTTTCAGGAAACATTTCTCTCTTTTTTTTCTCTCTCTACCCCTTTCTCTCTCTCAGGTTGAGACATGATCTCATTAGGTAGTCCTAACTGGCTTCAAACTTGTGATCCTTTGGCCTCAACCTGCTGGAGTATAATGACAGGCATATGTTACTATGCCTGGCGTGACATTTTCCTTAGGACAGCTGTGCTTTCTGCTTGTTTGGCATAGTTCTCCTATGTTTAATAGCAAGCTGGCTTTGGGGTCCTGCTGTTTAAATGCAGTGGCTCTGGGTGATACATAGTCTTCAGACGAGTGTTCCTGACGAAAGACCATTTGAGCAGCTCAGCACTCAGAACTGAGCTGATTCTAAATGGTCTTTATTTTCTCTTGCAATGGCTATGTCTCCAAGCTCCTGTCTGGGCATTTTCAGGACTTTACAATTTCCCCAAACTTTCACAGTTAGAGAAAGCACTCCTAATTTGCCACCTGATGCCATTTCCCATTAGATTTACTGCAGTCTTGAAATCAGCTGTAGACCCGCCATCTCCTGGATGGGAGACAGTGTCTCTGCTTGTACCTTCTGCTGTCCCAGTTGGACCCTGCTTATCCCGCCATCAGACCTGGCTTAATGTAGGGGCTTTTGTGGAATGACTGCCTTTCCGAATCTGGAAAAGATTTTGAAAAAAAAAAATTCCCCATTTTCCTCTTTACACTCCTGGAAAATTGGTCAGGTTTGAACAGGACAATAAGGCAGACATATAAGTACTTTTCTAAAAGACACCCTCAAGTAAAGGGAAAAATGTGCCATCTCTTAAAAGCAATGCCAGAGACATTTCTGTATTTTAATGGGTTACAGAGAATGTTCTATGTGGAGTAGGGATGGAGAGGGAATGGGGGGCAGGGAGAGAAGAGGAGAAGGAGAAGGGAGAGGGAGCAGATGCCAGCTTTAAAGTACTTTAAGCACAGATAAGCTAAACACCATTTAATTTATTTAAGACAGTTGCGTGGAGCCTCAAAAGTGATTCATCAGGCTTTTAAACGGTGGCCACAAGATTTACAAGGACATAATCAGTGATAATATTACCAGGACAAATAAACTGTAGGAAATTCTAGATGTGAGTGTTTTAAAGAACGTTTTTGCTTTCACTTAGCAATTAAAAATTGAAGTGGTTATAACAAAGACCCCTCTCCCCCAACACATATCTTTCCCATATTATATCCACTGTACTAAAGCAGATAGGATTATTTTCTATTTTTCACTTGTATGTGGGCTTCCCATATTATCAAATAATAGAACTTCCAGTGCCCTCCTTTTCATAATCACTGTATTATTTATTTAATTCTTACACTAAGATAATATTTGTTCCTTGATAATATAAGTTCAAGTTTAATGGGATGTCGTATTTTATGCGATAACCCTTCCTTCAGAGTTAGAACTTAGTGAAAGAAGAATGTTCTGAAACCCAAGGCTGGAGTAGCAGCTGTGTGGGCTGGACAGCTCTGTCCTATGGTTGGAAGGGGTTGCCATGTTGTCTTCAGAGTGCAAGTGTGTGTCTGAGAAAGTATGGGAGAATGAGAGTCCTCTGTAGTCTATAGTCTACAGTCTAGAGCCGTGATCCTCAACCTAATTCTAATTCCTAATCCTGTAACCCCCTTGTGTTGTGGTGTCCCCCAATCATAAAGCTATTTTTGGTTGCTACTTTATAACTGTGATGTTGCTACTGTTAGAAATCACAATCTCTGTGTTTTCTGCTGGTCCTAGGCAACTCTTATGAAGAGGTCATTTGACCCTAGGAAAATGAAGCCTTTCGAAGAGACCTTGCATAGATAAGGTGACAGAAGGAACCAAGAAAGGAGAGCCTTCGGGGATGTTAAGCCACTAGATGGCTTTTACAGAGTATGTCCTCTTGTTATTGTACTTTAGAATTAGGTGTAGCTCAGGTGACTTCTCAGGCGGCACACCAGAGCATTCTCGGTGGTGGTCCTGGCTGAGCTCCCCCCCACATCCCTCAACACCCCCCCCCCCACCAGGCACAGTGGATGTTCTCATCACTTCTTAGGACACAATTCACCCGTTCCCTTCCCTCACCATTCCCTTTTTGTGGGCTTATTCATTCAGAGTGTGCCCCAGTCATAGCACTCAGCTGCCCTGGCCCCGAGAGGAGGCCACACAGAGCTAGGCATTGTTGATCCAGATCTGGGACCACCCAGGTGGGAGCAGTGGAAACACAACCTAGTAACACAGAGGCCTCATGACTGACAGCAGCTTCGGGTCAAGTGCCCTGCGGGCTGCCCGGAAAGAGGCCCTGCGTTCCGGGGGGGGGGGGTCCCATCGGGGTCTCCCCCATAAAGACCCCTCCAGAGGGAAAGAAACCCTCCCTCCAAGCTCCCTTCAGACTCTATGCTAGAATCCCTGTGCTAGAATCCCGTCCACCCACCTTAGCAAGGACGCCCGTTGCCTTGTGGGAGTGAGAGGTTGAATACAGGAAAAGGAAAACAAGGACCTTAACTTCTGAGGGCCTAGAAACTTAAAGAAGTGTGTGTGTGTGTGTGTGTGTGTGTGTGTGAGAGAGAGAGAGAGAGAGAGAGAGAGAGAGAGAACAACCAACAAAACAAAAACAACAAACAACAACCAAAACAAACAAAAAACCTAAATATATTTACTTAGTAACAGTAGAAAATGTTAGCCTACTTTTATTTTTTTTTCATAGCTCTGTTTGTGAACAGATTATGACCACCCATGTGGCCAATCAATCTCTCCCGCTTTCCTTCTCATTCTGGTCAGACTGGGACTGAGATTCCCTGTTCCACAGACACAATGGCCCTGGCCAGTCTCACATGGTCCAGCTTCTTAAGATGGCTCTGTGGCCTTCACAAACTAACTCCACCTTAGGCTGCAGAGAGAAGAGAAATTGGCTAAGGAACAAGTACTTTCTAGTAGTGGGTCGACTTCCTCTGTGCTTCCCAGATCGCTTATCAACATCTAGAATATTCCAAAGGCTTGCGGATACTGATCTCTTGTTGATAACTGGGTTTTGTTCTCTTCGTTTTGAGCCATCTCCTTTCTATTCCCAGACTGGCTACGTGAGTACCGTCTATGCCTTAGAAAAAAGATTCAAATAGATTGATTTATAAAAGAAACCTTCTAATATCCTATAGGAAAACTGATGAAAATTAGGAAAATGCAAATGTGCTAAAATTTTATGATATCAAGCATGAGTCATTCTACTGGAGTCTTCCCAAGGATGGCCTAGGCTCTGTGAGCTCTATTTAGGAAGCTTGTCTATAGGTGACTGCCCCCTGCTGGTAGCCAGTGAGATTAAAGGCTCTACAGCTAGAACTTCAAGCTTGGAGGTTTTGTGATATTGCTCACCAGTTCTTTTATTACAAAGCTTGAAGGAGAATAGTCTCCCCATAAGTGGTTATTAGTAACCGGGGCTGCTTTTGAAATGCCTTTTGGGATCTAATCCCGTTCTTTCTCTAAATGGCAGCGGTAACCACAGAGATAAAGTTATAAATCACTCTGTTTGAAAGAGACCCATGGTGGAGTTCTGCTTTTCTAAGCCCAACACAGAAATGATCCTTTTTATGTGTGGAATCAGAATCTGACCTGGGCAACCAAGTGCAAGTGTTGTGGTACCACCTCATCTCCTCCTCCTTTTGACTCCTGTTTTAGGAGATTGTGCGTGCCATTACATATTGCCTCATGGCTGACGCCCCCAGCTGATTCTGCCAAGATTTTACTGTCCAGAGAGGCGTCTTTCTCTAACACTTCTTGAGCTCACTACCCTATGTCCATCAACGGGGGGAAAAGAATAAAGAACATACAAATGTATTAATGTAAAACTATTCTTTTCTTTATTGAAAATACATCTACAAAGTGATGTTTCCCAGTCCACGGTGGGTACACATATAGGCAGAGCCTGTGATGGACCGGCGAAAGGATCACCCTAGTGGACCTGTTTCCGTAAGAAATGGTTAGTATAAAAAAATATCACACCGGGGTAAACAGCATTAATTTGATGCGATTAAGGTCTGTTCTACTAGTGTCAAAAAAATGACTGCCACATAGATTAACCTCTGTAGTGCATTTCCCAAATAGAGCATGCCATTAAGTGATTACTCCCCCGTAGCCTAGTGTTAACCTTACATGCATGGGATGCTCAGGATCGCTAGAAAATGTCTCTAACTGTAGATTGGGAGATGCCATTCTAGATGCTCAGTCTGTTAGCATGATTATGTCCATTCATCATTTTCAGTCAGAAAGTCTGACGTAGCTGGTACTATCAGATGGCTCTCACTGAGTACCTTTGATTGGATATTCCTAAGGGAGTGAATATAATCTCTTTTAAACCTGGGAGCTGCCTGGCTTGAAAGGAATCCCCCTGCCGTGCTTTCTTCCATCCTTCATGCTGACTCATCTGTCTTTTTTTTTTTTTCCTTTTTTTTTGGTAGGGACATAAACAAGCACATTCCACTCTAGATGAGAGTTTTGAATGATTTATCAAGAGACATCTCTATACAAGAAAAAAAAAGTATGTCATTTTATCATCCTAAGAACGCCTGGTTAAAATAGTAAAAACAAAACAAATAAAAAGACCAAAAAAAATGTCTTTTTCAGAAATGAGACCATCGACCTAGCTTATGGATCTGTCCCAGAGATGTCTTGCTTGGACTGAGAGATAAGGAAGAAGTGGTGTTCTAATGTTTTGTTTCTTTGGGGACTGATTAGGAACTGAAGACGAAGTGTTTAGCTAACAGAAAAAGGGTAGAGATGTATCTCTCCATTTTAGTCTTTAAAAAAAATCACCTTTTCCTGATCTTTCAAAGAATCCTCCCTTTTGTAATGTTGGCCATACTCTATTCTTTCTCCACTCTTTAGTGTTCCATAGTAAGACCACGAGCACACTTGCTAGTCTTCTCTTTATTTCCTAAACATCTAATTGTCAGTTGAAGAGGCTGTCTCCCCTTGGATTTGGGAAGTGTACCCCAGAAGGGAGTGCTTCTAGTGTTGGAAAACAAAACAGGACAATAGGCCTTCTAGGATGGCCTTCCACCTGTCTACTTATAGAACCAACATTTTGGACCCAGGATCTAGTGAGCCACACACAGCCTGCCCCTAGAGAGAAATGTCCATTCCCAATAAGTGTCCTGTCTGAGATCCTCATGGTATACAGGGGCAGGGTCCTTCCTGATGTTGCAGAAGTTTGGGCTAGAGAGGCCTATCTAGGAGTCACGCATTTTCCGGATGAGAACACTGAGGCCAAGGGATGAGACAAGGCTCACTCTAGACCATTTGGGAGCCTCCCTCACTGCTCCTCCTCACAGCTGTGCTGTGTGCATGTGGGATGTCCCTGATGCTGATAAAGTCAGGGCAGGAGTCAGAAGAAAGGGGAAACCCCTCAGCTACTCAATGGTAACGGATAATTGCTCATCAAGTGGTAATGTTTTAAGACTAAAACTCAGTTGTGTTCTGAAGGATTTTTACATCTTGAAAGTTGATTTTAAAACTTTTTTTTTTTTTTTTTGGTAACCTATCATTTGCTTAATTCTTTTACTTATAGAACAATCGCACGGGATCGTTTGCCACCTAAATTGGTAATATCAAAACTGTAGTAACTTACTTGGTAAGAATAATATGAAATGATTTAAAATTTTCAAATGTGGGCTAAAACCCGATAAGTTTGGGCTGCTGCAGAGCCCTCCTTTGTTTTTTGGACATTTTCCAATCCTATCAGAGGAGGGAGGAAGAGGAGCTCACTGGGAAAGCGAGCCCAGGGAGATGGATACATTGTAGAACAGTTTCCAACACTTGGTGCTTAAGAAAGCACTTCTCTTGTCAGTCTACATCTTGGTTTCGCTGTCTGCCACGGGTTTCTCCGGCTCATTGTCCTGGGCAATCAGCTGATAAGGCTTTTTCATTTCGTTCTCCTCAATCACAGAGTTCCCCATTTCAACATCTTGGTTCTTCAGTTCATGTCGGGACAAGTGCTCAACAATCCCGGCTCCGAGGGAGTCACCCAGCACATTGGTGGTGGTTCGGAGGCGGTCCCTGCAGGTGAGGCGGGCAGGAAGGAAAAGAGAGGGTCCCATGAAAACCACTAGATCCCAGCACCTATCGTGAGTTGGCTGGAGAAGGCTTTAGAAGGATCTTTTAGAGGCTGGAGAGATGGCTCAGTGGTTAAGAGCACTGACTACTCTTCTAGAGGTCTTGAGTTCAAATCTCAGCAACCACATGGTGCCTCATAACCATCTGTAATGAGATCTGATGCCCTCTTTTGGAGTGTCTGAAGACAGCTACAGTGTACTTACATATAATAAATAAATAAATCTTAAAAAAAAAGAAGTATCTTTTAAGTTCTGGGTAGTGTAATGATGGAATGATTTCATACTTGGACCCACAACACTTACAACTAATCACAAGTAAGTGATTAGTTTCCAGTTATTTAGTGTAGCTATAAACAGAAGGTGAACAGTGAGGACTTTCTCTCCCCTCCCCCTCAACCCCTGTCTGTGTGTGTGCTCAAGTACCTATGTGTGCATGTACATAGCATGCACATGTGTGGAAGCCAGAAGTGTGGTCTTTAATTATTCTCCACTTTATGTTTTGAAATAAGGTGTCTCACTGGAGATTTAGCTAGATTGGCTTGCTAGTCATTCCAAAGGATCCTCTGGTCTCTCCCTGCCTTTCCAGTGCCAATGTCGGAGATTATAGGTGTGTGACATTGTGCTCTGCTCTTTTTACATGTGCACTGTTCCAAGGATGGAACTCAAGCCCTCACGCACACAGCAAGCAATCATACCAAATGAGTCATTTCCTCAGTCCTCTTTCCTGAGTTTATTTAACATTTTCTCTTTCTTTCATTCACCTTCCATTGTACTAACAGTTCTCAAAGCATGGGACACTTTCTTGGAGAAGTGTCCTGGGATAAAAAACATTTTTATACTAATACTATGGGCTCATTTGTTCCTTTTACTCTTTTTTTTTAAAGATTGATTTATGTATATATATGAACATGCTATTGCTGACACACCAGAAGAAGGCATCAGATCCAATTACAGATGGTTGTGAGCCACCACGTGGTTGCTGAGAATTAAACTCAGGACCTCTGGAAGTGTTCTTAACTGCTGAGCCATCTCTCCAGCCCCTCTCTTAAGGTACTCTTTATTTTCTCGGGAATTGAGAAAATTCTCAGTATTGCATAGACTTCATGATATATTACATCATAGAATACTGGGTACAGGAGGAGCTGGCGTAGTTGTAGCTGTCTGATTTTTTTTTTTAAAGATTTATTTTATTTTATTTTATTTTATTATATGTAAGTACACTGTATCTTCAGACACTGCAGAAGAGGGCGCCAGATCTCGTTACGGATGGTTGTGAGCCACCATGTGGATGCTGGGATTTGAACTTATCACCTTCGGAAGAGCAGTCGGGTGCTCTTACCCGCTGAGCCATCTCACCAGCCCGTAGCTGTCTGATGTTAAGCAAGACATTTTGGAGACTCACAAAATGTAATCCAGCAACATTCTTTCACTAACCATTTTGTTTAAAAGTGATTATTTTTCACAAAAATTGTTACCTATGTCAACATATAATGAATCATTATTCTAACTTTAAAAAAAAATAAGAAAAGGAAATGTCGGGCATTGTGGTGCACACCTTTAATCCCAGCGCTAGGGAGGTAGAAGCAAGTGGATCTCTGTGAATTAGAGGCCGACCTGGTCTACAGAGTTGAGTTCAAGGATAGCCAGGACTACACTCCAAAACACCAAAACACCAACCAACCAACCAACAAACAAACAAACAAAAAACCTTGAGAGTGGAAGCTTGTATTCTACCAAAGTACTTTTTGTTTTTGTTTTTTCATTTGGCCCAGGCTGCCTTTGAACTCATTATGTGGCCAAAGATAGCCTTGAACTCTACTTCCCAGGTGCTGAGATTATAGGATTGAACAATCCTCCCTCCTCCCTACCCTCTCAGTTTATGTGGTACTGGGAAGGAACACTAGGCAAGCTCTCTAGCAACTGAGCTACATCCGCAGCCCCAAAGCGTTTCTGTCAATTGATGCCTGGGGCCAGACCATAGGCTAAGTTCTTACCTGTCACTGAATCTAATCCCTATAGTGTCAGCAGAAGGCAGAGAACATGGGCGTTTCCACCTTTAGGGAAGCTAAGGCACTTAGGTAGGCTGACTACTGTCCAAGTCACCTGGATGAGCTCTGTCCCCTAGCCTTGGTGCACACCATTGGACTCTTCCTAGGTGTAGTGACATCATTACATGGACTCTGGCATCTACTGTGTCCTCCTGGGGCCCCTCTTTGAGCATCCCTTAAACAATTTCTTTCCAGTAGACGGGTATTTATGAGAGACAAGGGACAGACAATGTCCCTGGATGGGTGAGAAACAAAGGCTTAAAGATGGGCCCTAGGAGGTGGGGGTCTGAGGACGCGTAGGGTACATTTCTTGGGATTTTCCTCAGAGCCCCAAAGCAATTTCACTTGATAATGAGAGCCTTGCTTCCCACTGTCTGCACAGCTATCCCTCACTTCATGGGTCTCAGGCATAAACATCTGCCCTGCATTGTCTCACTGTAATAGGAAGCACAGGGAGGAAGGGCCTGAGCTGGCACGTGGGGTCTGCAGCTCCAGCTGCTGAGAGGATGTGTTGCAACCCAGAGAGAGTCAGGCTGACTTATGTCAGCTTTGCAGACAGTGAGTGGCTTTATGGAGTGGGAGGGAGAGCAGCCAGATGTGCCCCCCCCCCCCACCGGCTGAGGGAGGAGGGAGTTTGTCTGACATGTTAGGATGGGACTCTAGGTAAGGACTGGGGGGTCTGATGATGAAGATGATTCCATTATAAGCCAGTGTGTTTTCTGTTCAGTTCTTCTAGGCTGATACCATTCTAGAACTGTGGGGATACTGGAGGGGGATGGGCTTGCGGGTGGGAATCTGTGTGTCAGCCCACAGTCCCCCAAATACTCACAGAAACCAGTCCACGGCAATGATGAGTGTGATGTCATCTGTGGGCAGGCCCACAGATGTCAGCACGATGACCATGGTGACCAGACCGGCCTGAGGAATCCCGGCTGCCCCGATGCTTGCGGCCGTGGCTGTGATACTGTTGACAGAGGACCAAAACCGAAAAGTTTATAAATGTCTCCTAGTGGAGAGTACCTCCCAAGACTCCTTGTGCTCCCATGCTGGAGAGGAGGACCTGCCTTAGAAGAATGGGAATAAATAAGTTCATAAATAAACAAACAATTCGCTGACTTAATGGTCAGACTAATTAAAATTGATTATGCACTTTTTATTATGTGTCAGCTAATATGCCAAGCGTGCTCTGCCTCATTTGTCACAATGGTGTGGTGGCCCACAGTGAAGTGGGCTTTACTTTGTGACCATTTTTTTAAGTGAAGAAACTGGTGGCTACATTCTTTTCTATGTCCTTAAAGTCATTTTGTAAGGTATAACCAGCAACAGAAGGGGGTATGTGACTCTGTGGTAGAGCATTTGCCTAACGCTTGTGAGGCCCTGGATTTACCCCAGCACCGAAATGGAACTTAGAGGTGAACTTGGGCTTTAAAAGGCCTGTAGAGTTATAGCGACAACTTATTTCTAATAATTGCCTCATTCAAGAGACTGAATTTCTATGATTGATGTGGCCACAAAATTAAGTTTATTAATTCAAATGCGGAATGATTTATGAACAAAATCCTGTAGTGCTATAATCCTGTGTGTGTGTGTGTGTGTGTGTGTGTGTGTGTGTGTGTGATCAGTATGTCCCTATGTTCGCATGTATGTTAAGTGTCTAAGACTTGTTTGATAGGGTGATGTGAGAGTATGAACGTGTCTCCTCAGGAATAATAAAGCATTGGCAAGACTCCAGCAATATTAATAGAGCAGTGAGACCGTGGGTAAAACACTTATGATTCCACCAAGTCCTGCCATGCTACGGCACTGGAATGGCTAGTTGGCATGGCTATCTGGAATGGGAACTACACTTCCCAGACTCCTTTGGGGCACAGACTAAATTCTAGCTCCTGATACACAGATGGAAGTGACTGGCCAACCTCTGACTTCCCCTCTTCCCACTGGCAAAAATTTGACAGTGTTGAAAAGCCACCTTAGATCATTGGGGTGAAGGGAATACCTAGAAACTTTGTAACTGCAGCCTTTGTCCCTGACATTGCAAAATACCAAGCAGCCTTGACGGCTTTATGGAGCAAACTTTAAAGGGAGTGTATTTGTACCTTGTTTAGGTCTTGTTTAGGCCACCGGTACCATTTTCATTGTTAGCTCACACAAAGCTGAATCTTTGTCTAACTCAGGGCTCTTCAGCCAATATATCAAGGTGCACGTGAGAATAGGTTATACTGTCCCAAGGCACTGTTCTCCAGCCTCCAGTCAGCTCATGATCCCTGGGCATGGTGACCTAACCTCAGCACTGTATGCTAATGTTTACTACAGCTATTATTCCTCCTAATGGTGTGCATGCATACAGGATAGAAGCCATTTCTAAGTAAGTATCAGGAAAATGTGGGACGAGTGACAGAGATTAAAAGAGATCACAAAACGTACTTTAGGGTATAAAATAGAGATTTGATCTCTGTCTGAGGAACAAGAAAACTGTAAAAGACATGGGGGAGGGGCAGTTGGGGGGAGTCTGAAGGTAGACCAGTACTCTGGAAGTACTTTTGAGATTCTATTACTGTGGGTACATAGAAGACTATACCTAATCTTAGGAGATGAATGTCGAATAGTGTAAGTGAAACATGACAGGAATATGAAGACAAGAGGGAGAGGGAAGGGAAGAGAAGAGGGAGAGGGGAAGATAGAGGGGGAGAGAGAAGGATGGAGGGAGAGAGAAAAGAAGGGAGAGAGAGAGAGAAGGAGGGAGCGAGAGCGGGAGAGCACAAAAATGGCAAAATACTAATTTCTAGATCTCAGTAGAGGATATTGTAATATTGTTCTAACATTTCTAAGGATAATGTAACTTTCCTAGTAAAGAGCTGCAAAAATAAAAGCCTGACTTCTGAAATTGTTAATATTAGCTAAACCAAGCCCAAAGCAATGAAGGGCACAGGTGATCTGAACTGGGCGTCTTTAAAGCCTCTTGTTCATTGTCTTGGTCTCTCAGGCTTGTCGTGCCTTGTCGAGTAGTAAGAAAGGGCAAAGGGTTAGATCTGTATGCACACATATATGGACTGTCTTTGCAGACCAAAAGGAAAGCTGACAGGAATGATAGCTGCCTGTGTGGAATGAAACCAGGAGATCTGAGAAAAGCACAAATAGGAAAATTATTTTTCACTGGACATCTTAAGTATCAGTTAAATGATTCTCCATAAAATTGAGTTCTCAGCCTTACTTGTATGATCTGTTATTCACCTTATACTGCCTAAAAATTAACCCAAGAGAATAAGTTAACCTAGTTTTCAAGTGTATTTTCATTTTTCAATATTGCCTACAAAAACATAGTTGAATGTTTTCAAAATTATAGTCTAACTTAATGTTTAAAAAATGGAGTTATCTGTACTATATGTTTTGTAGGTATTTTTAGAAATGAGCTAGATGTATTTGTAAGTTCTGATTTGATAAGCAAAGCAATTATGGAGCACATGATGTATGTAGTATGGTTAATTACTAAAAAGAAGTGTGACCATATCCTTGCATTGGGAGAGGTCTTTGGGAATCAGTCGTGGACAATGGTAACCTACAGAAAGATTTAGAGTGATATGATAACAGGCAAATCATTTCTTCCAAGTCATATACTTCTGTATTATTTGTGTAAATATTCACATCAGAAATTAAAAAGCTGAGAAATACAATGGTTCCCTAATCTCCTATTTGTGTGTGATTCCTTCCCAACCAATGTCTTCACCCAACTCTCTCACACTCTCATTGTTAAAAGCCGTTCTGAAGGAAATGATGAATGAAAATCTCCCTTTGTACCTTATTGTTATAATCTGTCCAAAGTTCAGGTCAAAGTTGTTCACTTGAGCGATGAAAATGGCCGCCAAAGCCTCGTAGAGGGCGGTCCCATCCATGTTAATGGTGGCCCCCACGGGGAGCACAAATCTGGTGATGCGTTTGTCCACGCCATTGTTCTCTTCCAGGCACTTGAAAGTGATGGGTAGGGTGGCAGAACTGGGGGCAGCAAAACAGGGCATGTCAGCTGAGGGTGCCCCTGGGAGTTCTGTGGCATGTCAGCTGAGAGGGTCCCCAGGAGTTCTGTGGTTGGTCTTCGCTCTTTGGCACAGACAGTTCCTTCCCCTCTCATGTCCTGACTAGGTCAGCATTGTCTACAGTGCTAGGAGGTTAGGGGTAGTGCGGTGCCCTCGCAGGGGCACTTGGGCACTCATCTGTGCCTGGATTCCTATGAGGCGTTACTTGGGATGATTCCCATATCATAGATGCCTGCCCCACATCATTTTTCTCCCTTTTTCTCAGGCAGATGTCTGTGGTTAGGAAAGGGTTTTCCCTTTGCCCCTAAAAGGATTTATAGATAGCCGTTTTCTGGGTCCCAAGGAGGAATGATCAGTATCAGAGGTGAAAAAAAGCCAATTCAGTATTCCTGAGATTTAAAACCCAGAACAAAATGACTCTACTTACCCCAAACCCTAGGCTCAGATCCAAGGTAAAGGTTTAGACACACTTTCTTAGATGAATAAAGCTGTGTGTATACACACATACCTTGAGGAGGTCCCAAGGGCTGTGATGAGCGCTTGCAGCAACCCTCCAATGAAAACCCAGGGGTTCTTCCGGGTTACCAGGAAGTAGAGGAGAGGCAGGACTATGACAGCATGAATGAGGAGGCCAACAATGACTGTCACAGTGTACATGGCAAGCTGTCCCCCAATCACACCCATGTCTTCCATCTCAACAATCTTCCCTGCGATCAAGAAGAGGATGCCCAGAGGTGCGTACCTACGGCAAAGCAACACATGCTCAATTGGAAGTTTGGTTTCCTATAACTTGTTGCATGTAAATTACTAAGTAAGAGAGAAAAAGAAATAAAACAAAGCAAAAAGGGAAAGACAGGGGATTTCTAAGCTAAGATGCGGAGAAACTACAGATGTCATTCTTTACTATTTAAAATACAAAATTCTCCAGGCATCTCTAAATCCAGCCTTCCTTTCACTCTGAATTGCTCTAGGACACCCCCACCCTATCCTCACTGGCCTCAAACCTTAGGAAGAAGAATTTGGGTCCTCACCTCCACTTTCCTAGACACAGATCCCTGTTTGGGACTTCAGATGCCTACAGTTCCCATTCCCTCTTGACTCCTGCTAAGCACCGGGAACAAGCCACTATACCAATATCATGCCTTTCAGAACACTGTCCACACCACAACCTGCTTGCCAAGCGAAAGCAGGCAACATGCTGTGGCATGCCATGCCATGCAATGCCAGTGTGTTAGATGTACACTTAATTCTAGTACTCTAGGGCAGTGGTTCTCAACCTATGGGTCGACACTCCTTTAGGTGTCAAACAGCCCTTTCACAGGGATCACCTAAGACTATCAGAAAGTACAGATATTTGCATTACGAAAAATAACAGTAGCAACAAAAATAATTTTATGATTGGTGGTCACCACAACATGAGGAACTGTATTAAAGGGTCATACATAATATTAGGAAGGTTGAGAACCACGGCTGTAGGGCCACTTTTATTGCTTTCTTCCATAGCTATGTCCCACTTAAAATATTACTCATTAATTTTCTTCAAGTAACCTTTCATACTTAAGTAAATTTCCTTTCACAGGAAATTTTATGTTACTATGTAAACTAAATACTAGCACCGCCTGCCATAAATAGAAAACCATAAAAATAGACCCAGAGCTATTAAAATTAATAAAGTGTGTGGATGTACGACTACAGTCAGGTTATAGGCATTTGAATTAAGTAATTATCCACAGGCTGCTACTCACAGCCCCTGCAAGAATGGGCAACTGACCCCAAGATGACTCATACTGAACTAACCCTGCTTGCTCAAAGGCCGATTTTCAACTCCCTTTGTGTGATGTGTGGACTAAAGCTACAACAAAATGCACTGCCAAAGACAGAAGCCAATCACCCTTGAGGAGAAGGGTCTGCTGGGAAGTGCGGGGGACTTGTTGCAACTAGAGAAACACAGCGCTTCTTTTAAAGGTCCTTTAAAAATGCAGGCCAGGAAATCACAGAAGTACCTGTTCTCAGAAATGTCATAATTCAACGTCGAGTGGGTAGGCAAATGTATAGCTAGAAGAGCCCCATGTGAGGTTCATTCAGTGGCCTTGAAAGGGCTCCTTTCATAGACGAGGTGAAAGGTGGAGGGATTTTAATAATATGAAGATAAATGTCCACTTTCAGCCCGGCCAGGATTTCAAAGGAGCTTTCCAATTGAAGGCTCCTGTGGGGACCACATTCCGACCTGTCTTTGTGCCAAGTTCATATTCGTCTTGTGCAAACTCCTAAAGATGTGGAGTTCTATGGGCTTTGTGGGCATTAGAGACAAAGGATGTTTTTAATCCTGTTGGTGAGTGAACGCTTTTCTTAGCGATGGATGCCTTCCTGCCCCGGGTGCCAAGAAGGACCCTAGATATTAAAAATGAAGGATGAAGGAAAAGCAACTCCCACACTAGGCTCTCCCTGCTTGGGAGATTTTATTTTTCAAAGTGAACTACCCCCCTCTCCCCTTTGGATTTAGTCTTTTCTTTTGTCTCCTGCTCTGAATCTTATTAAGGGAAGTTTCATCATAAGTTGTGACTTAGCAGTCCACGATATTTCCTTTGCATCCTCTGGATGCTGCCAGAACTCTGCCAAGACACTTTCTTGGGGTTCAAACAGAAGAGAGAACTCACCCCCTACTCCCACCCCAATGATCTGGGGCCTGTGTTTGCTTCTTCTCCTACTGGGAATGTTCTTTTTGTATGACAGGATGTGCCCAGTCATTCTGACCTGAGCAGAAAGAGTCCCCTCAATCCATTCTGTACCATCCAAGGCAGATGGCCTTCTCTCTCTCTCTCGTCACCACACTTATCAGGACTATGATATTTACTTGCTTATTCTTTGTTTCCTTTAGAAGTCTCTGAGATGTAGAGTACCCTCGCTACTCTCTGTTGCAGCGGCTAGCGTGCTGGGTACTCTATTCTAATCATAGAGTAGAAGCTCAGGCACTGTGTGAAGAAATAATCGAGCACATGTAAGCAGTACGGGAGTCAAACCTTTCCAAAACAGGGAAGGAAATTTAGGCTCAGGGCCTCTGCAGTGCCAGAAACACACCAACTTTCTTGTGGCTTCCACAGGAAGATCACTGTAAGTATCCACCTTGGTGGCATCTCTCTCAGGACAGAAGAGTCTCAGGAATGCAATAAGCCTCTTGTACACAGCTGGGGAGCGCACAGAAATACATACCACATTATCACCGCAACCAATCTCATGATGGCTTCATTAAGAGAATCAAAGAACTCTCTCAGTGCTTGCCCCTGCTCCTTCATGTTTCCAATCACAAAACCAAAGCACATGGAGAAGACAACTAGGCCCAGGGCATTGACCCCGTTCACAGATCCAGGAACGGGCACCATCTCCTCCCGGATGCGGGTTAGAGTCTCCATGGCCTCTGACACGTTGTTGATCACGGCGCCCAGAAGTGTTTCATTGGACTGGATGGGCACTTTAAAGCTTCTCTTCTCGTAGCTGGTTTTAAACTTAAAAATAAGAATTATAATAGGGATTAAGTGATTGTTATACTTTCTTGCTGTCCAAATTTTCCATCATGATGTTATTTGTATTCAAAGGATAATGTTACAGCAGTATGTATATATCTACCTACCTATGTATGATCTATCTAATCTGTGTCAAATCTTTGTTTCTCAACACACACACACACACACACACACACACACACACACACACACTCTCGAGTACATAAGAAATTACAATAAAGAGGGGAGATCCGGCTAAAGACGTTAGACTCAACATACACATCTCTGCTTTTTTTTTTTTTTTTTTTTTTGAAATCTTTGTATAATGACTATAATGAGATTTCTCAAAGGGCCCCAAACTCAAACAACCTTGAGTTCTCTTGCCTTTTATGGACATCATGCAGTGGGGTCATGCACAAAAATAACCTACCATCTTTCATTTTATATCCCACAGCCACATAACAGGATAGATGCCGCCTTTACCTCACAGGGTTGTGGCAAGGACCGCATTAGGCACCACAGGGGACACCATTGTATAAAATGTAAAGTATATAACATTAAATGTGGACTAATGGTGTTCAATGGCAATGGCCTTCAGGATTAGACCTGGTTGGAAACTTCAGAGCATGGGAGTGAAGATCCTCAAGTGACCAGCCTTCAAGTCAGTCCAGATGCTACAAATACCAATTCTTAATAGCTCCTTGGTGAGGAAAACCCGCTTGCTCCAAGTCACTTCTCTCCTAAGCTAGCCCATCCCCCACCCCACCCCATAGCTCCTGCATAGATGTCCTAGTCAGCCAGTGCTGAGAATTACAGTGGATAACATTAAGTCTATCCCACTTTGAATTCCAGAAAAGTGAAATTCCCACCCTGGCCTTGATAGCATTGATAGGAAAGCATCATTGAGTAATGGTGTATGGACGCTGACTGGGTTTAGAATCTAGGAAGGCACAGCCACACCATGGAGCGCTTGGCTATTTTTGTGCCAGGAATGAGCAGGAGACTTTCTGGTCTATTGAAAAACCACTGTCTCCAAACAAGGACATGGTCAGCTGTCAATACTGTGGATTGTTGGTAATTTTAAAAACACATAAAATTCTAGTACAGTCAACTCTCAGTCTCTTCGCTCTTGGGTATTTGTGGATTCTGTGGATTCTCTGGGGTACATTTTTCAAGCCTGATCGGTTTGTCTTAATCCACCTACTCTTTACCTTTGCACACAGTTTAGGGCCCACTCAGAAACTGCAACCTTATTTGCAGTCTAGTCTAAACCAAATAGGTCTTAGGGCACCGCGCCTGATCCTCCTCCCAGGGCTGCCAATGCATACAAGCTAAAGGCAGGTCTGTCAAGTTCAGGGCTTCTCTCATCTAACAGATCTGGAGATCGGCATTTTTCATATCACCCCTTGCCAGCGAATGGGCAGACAGACCCACGACGCTGGGCTGCTTTGTTGGGCTGAAAGGGATTTATTATCCATTGTTATTGTAGCTCTTGAATAAAGAAAGTTAGATATTTCGCCTGCTTGTGCATTTTGGATTTTTGTGGGCCTGGAACTAAACTTAGCGTCTTTCATGTGCTCTCTAAGCAGTCTACACCTAGACTGTATCCACATCTCTTCATAATATATAATACAAATGTTATTTTATTTATTTAAAAATTATTTAAATTAAATATATTTAACTAAAAATTTATTGCATTTATCTCTCTACTAGGGATAGGGGCACATGCCATGGGGCCCACATGGAGATCAGAGAGCAATTTGGGAAAGTTTGTTCTCCCCTTCCAACACGTGGGGTGCAGGGATTGACTTCAAGTTACCAAGCTTAGTGGCCAGCGCCTTTACCAGGTAAGCCATTTTGCCTGCCCTTTGCTTTATGCTTTGAGACAATACCTCATTAAATGACCCACGGTAGGCTTGAACTCACTCTGTAGCCCAGGTTAGCCTTGGAATTGTTATCCTCTTTCCCTCCATTGGCGTTTTTGTTTTTGTTTTTGTTTTTCAAGACAGGGTTTCTCTGTGTAGCTCTGGCTGTCCTTGAATTCACCTTGTAGACTAGGCTGGCCTTGAACTCAGAAATCTGCCTGCCTCTGCCTCCCAAGTGCTGGAATTCTTTTAAAACACGTGTGCCACCATGCCCGGAGAGCACTGTGTTTTAATTTACATATGTTGGACAACATCTCCTACACACACACACACACACACACACACACACACACACACACTGCGTGCGTGTGGCAGGAGGGCTGGACCCTACCATAGCTTCCAAGTGGAGTCTCTTGGTTGCTTTCAGGAATCAGCATGGAGTGGTAGGAAGAGGTTGGAACATGTGGATCTGAATCTGGGCTCTGCCATTTCCTACGTGTGAGTACTTGTGCTCATTACCTAATACCCCAGTCTCATAAATGAGTGAAATGAAGACAGTGGTACTCATCATGTTCATGCGAGGACTAAATATAACACTGGTGCTTGGCACACAGCAGGCATTCCATACACGGCGATGCCATCCCTTTGTGATAACGGTGCCTCTTTAGCATCCCTGAGGCCCTTCATAGACTTTTAATAAGTAGGTCAATGATTTTTAAATCAAATCCAGAAATAGAATAGTCTAACTTTAAAGCAAGTCATTAATGTATTTATTTATATTTGCATTGGCTTTCTTTGGTGCATTTTTTTGCATGGGTGCACAAGGAGGGGAACAAAGAGGGGAAGCCTCTTAATTAACCCTCTTTAAAATAACCCAACAGGCCCAATGTGCTGTTGTGTGCAAGATGAATGTGCCTGGCAAGAAGGCCACCTTTAATACAAGTAAAGGACCATCGTCACTAAAGTTTGCCAGGTAAACCCTGGTGCTTTCCATATGGTTGGCCAGAGAAGTATTTCTTAGTGCAGAGCAACGAGAAAGCAAGAGAAGAGGGTCCTACTGGTTTGCTACATCCAAGAGGAATTTACATCTCATTGTTTTTAAGAGAGAGAGAGAGAGAGAGAGAGAGAGAGAGAGAGAGTGTGTGTGTGTGTGTGTGTGTGTGTGTGTGTGCATGTGAATAATATGCCGTGCCTGAAGAAGCCAGAGGTGGTGTTAGATCTTCAGGAGCTGAAGTTCCTGGGGCTTGTGAGCCACTGGACATAGGTCCGCAAAACCTAGCTGGGGTCCTCTGGAAGAGCTCTAAAAGAGCTCTTTCTTTACAACTGAGCTATCTTTTTAATCCCCCCAAGAAGAATTTAAAAGGTGACTTGGTAACTGCACAGTATTTACCTGTTTAAAGCAGGCTTCTACCAGATTGGGAGGGAACATGTTCCTGCAAAGAAAACAGCAGTCATTTGCAAAACTTCCTGATATACCGCTTCACTGTGTCTAAGGTAAGAACTGCATTGAATCAAGCTGCAAAAGGAAAAACAGAAATTGTGACTTGAAGCTGGATACTTGGTGGTTCCTAGGTATGGCCCATGTAATTCATAGTTTTCCAGGGAAGCCGACATCTTACAGAGCAGTGAAAAATAAAAAGTCCATATACATATTCCATCAGCACCCTGGTTCAGTTTGATTGACAAGCCCTCTCTCTCACTACAGTTAGAGCGCCTACCCTGAGGCCCATAGCTTCAGCTCTTTCTGGGTTCCGCTACCAGCTCCATCCTGTATCCCTTCACAGACAGGATTGATGACAAAACAGATACCTACTTGTCTCATTATACCTTGGAGCCTCCCAGACTCTATTTAAAGACAGGGTCTTACTAGGCAGACTGGCTGAGGCCGGCCTCGAACCTGTGAGTCTCCTGCCATGGTCAGCCAGTGCTGAGATTATAGTTTGCATAGCATGCTGACTTTCAAAGTTCCTTTTAAAGATGTAGTGTGCTTCATGCTAGGTGCCGACTGATGCATGGGCAGGTATGGAGAGAAAGAAGGAAAATGCCAGGCTCAAACTTGGCCTCCCATTGATGATCATCGACTCCATTGCAAGTTATAGAGAAGACTCGATTGTAATCATTGTCTAGTCATTTATAAAACACTACTGAAGAGCATCCTTCAATGTTTCATTACTAGTCTGCCAAATACTTCCTTTGCAAATAGTATAAAAGAAGGAGTATTAGTCAGGAGTGGTCAGATGAACACTGAAGTCCCTGCTGAGCTGTGTGCACTGTTGTTTGCCATGGACAATGATACAGACTATTCATTTTAAGTTTGGAGTCTAAGGAACAGGTCACACTTTGCTGAAAACTAGCTATACAGAGTTTGGAAAAGAACATTAAGAATTATCCAATTATTCCAGGGTGAAGTGCACAGTGGAGAGAACTTAGTGACGAGGGTTTTGAAGCCTACAGCAGGGCTCTCCAGATCAGCCCACTTCATCTTCATCTCACATCATTTATGTGGGGTCAGAAGACATATACTCAATATCAACCTCTGCTCAAAGGAAGGAGAGATGTGACTTCTAACTTCAAGCCCGACGAGGCTGGTTCCATAGAAATCCTCTTTGAGAGTTTGGTTGGCTTTCCTAAAATTTAAGAGGGATTGGGAGGTCAGAGTACACACCCCAGGGATGATTTTCAAGGACATACCTGATCAAATCCAGGAAGGCATCTGCCGCAGTCACCTGCACGATTTTACCTTCTCTGTACATGTTTTCCTTTGTGCCCTTTCCAGGGTGGATGATGATGACAATAATTATGCCAATCACCACAGCAATGATGGTGGTAGTCATGTAATAGACTACGGCTCGCATCCCCATCTTCCCGGATGCCTTACTATCTAGGGCCGCCATTCCTGGGGAAGGCAAACAGAAGGTTTTCAGGAAGTCAGTCCAAGGGGTTCTCCAGTGGAAGACAATGGGAATCAGCACTACCCTCGATTTCCTCATCCCTCCCGAAATACCTACTGTGAGAATTTGTCAGCGACTATGTGATTACCCATGTTTACTCCAGGGGTTGATTTCATGTGGCTAAGTAACACCAGCTTCCCAAAAGCTTGAGGTGCAATTATTTTCTTCCCTCCATTATTACTAGTTAGGAAACCTACCTCACGTGTAAGCAGTGTGTGTTTGTGTGTGTGGGTATGTATATAGAATGTCTTAAACTGATTTCCATCAGGACAGGCTAAGTTCACCTTGTGAAGAATTATTATTTTATATGTGTTTCGGTTAGTCTTCCAGGTGTCTGTTCTACAGCGTTTGTTTTCATTACAAGCACTTGCCAGTCTGTCTTCAATTTCTACTTCAGGCAAAGATTTGGGTCCTAAAGCTAAAGTTCTTCTAATGCTTCTTTGCTGTTTGATTTGATCTCATTTAATCAAGTTGAAATGATGGGGTTTTGTTTTGTTTTGAGAAGTTCTTGTTTTTTGTACCCTGTCTTCCTCTTTCCTGTCCCACGGGTTATCTCATGACAATTAAAAATGGTTCTCATTGTTTTCAAGACATATTCAGTGTCTACTTAAGTTAAATTCTAAGTGTTAATCAAGGTGAAAAAGGACGTTTGGTTTTTAAGGGCTCCCAGTGGTGTAGGATAATGGGACATACCTCAGAGTTTGTCGGTCTGTAAAACAATGGGAAAGAAACCCTCAGTAGCCTAACTCAGCCATAATAACATGGCAACTTCTGGTTCGTTTTTCCACTTTATTCTCTCCAATTCTATTATAATACTGAAACGTGATTATAATATAATCTAATCAGACTGTTTTATTTACTGTTTTTTAAGATTTATTTTTACTTGTGTGTGTGTGTGTGTGTGTGTGTGTGTGTGTGTGTGTATGTGTATGGGTGACTATAAAAGCTCACAGAATCCAGAAGAGGGAATCAGATTCCCGGGACCTAGCTTTACAGTTGTAAGCTGCCCCATGTGCGTGATGAGAATTGAATTTGGGTCCTCTGGAAGATCAGAAAGCACTCTTAAGTGCTGACCCCATGACTGACTAAGTTGTGTTTTTATAAACATACTAAAAAAATAATAGTGGATTCCTTTTCTAAATGATTTATTTATTTTTATTTTATGTGCCTATAGCTGCATGTATGTCCATGTGAGGGTGTTGAATTTCCTGGAGCCAGAGTTCCAGACAGTTGTGAGCTTCTGGGAATTGAACCTGGGTCCTTCGAAAGAGCCACCAATGCTCTCAACTACTGAGCCATCTCTCCAAGCCCATTAATGTATTTCAATGACAGATATCAGTGCCCACATTTATACAAACATATCTCAGCTAAGTATTGGAAAAAGTATTTATGATTGTTAAGTAACTGGTTAGATTTGCCTAAAACTGTCAATGCATAGGTATTGAAGGAGGAATTAAAGTTATGACTTTCAACTTATAATTCCAATAATATTCTAATTATATCATTTATAATTTTCACAAGCACTTACTTAATAGCACCTAAAGTCTAAGGTTTTAGTGACTAGCAATTAGAACAGACTGGGGACTCAAACTTAGACCGTATGTCACTACGTGTTGCTCTGTGACGACCAGCATCAGCTCTCACAGATGAGGGGGCTGACTGACTTTTATTTAGTGCATGAACTTGACCTCTTATCCTTGAAACGCAGGGTTAAGTATCCATTTACTGAGGTGGCACTGCTCGGAGCTTCAACCAGTTACAGGTGGGCTAGTCTGTGTGAGTGTTCCTCTCCATTTTTACTCTCAGGTCTGATTCATGAGCCAAAATATCTTTACTTGGCTGTAATTGCAGTGACAGCTCCTAGAGGAGGGCCACACTCCATCAGGATGGCCTGGGTTGACAGCACTGTGCTGGGCCAGCCTTCTGGCTCTTTCCCTGTCTGCTTGGGGAGGGGTATGAGTACAGTAGTTGCTATCTGGGCTGGGAGGTTCCAGGCAACAGGATATTCTTCCTCCCGGAGGAGGCTTTTATTTTTCCTTTGCCTCCTATCCTGCAGTCCTTCTCAGATGTCTTCTCTGATGCTTCTGCCCATGACTGTCAACCTATAACTATTTAGAGAGAACACCGGTGGTCAAGATAGCAACGGGGTCCAAAGTTGCAGACAGAAGAGGAGGATTCCATACCCTTCCCCAACCCTGGCCAGAGGGGTGGGAATGTTATCATAACACCCTCAGTGAAGGGACAGAAACTTCAGGAAATGATTTGTAGGGTTATATATATTTAAATGTTGTGAATGAAAACCAACATAAAAAGTATCTTTTCATACTTTCTGAAATAAGGAAGGCAACCATCTGAAGGCATTTTCTTAGCAACGGGCATAAAAATGAGCCCCGCTAACCAAAGGCAGGGACCCTGCCACTTCTGCATATCGGCCCTTTAATCTGAAAGAAAATAAACTGCTCTTGTTTCAACCGAAGAAGATGCTTTCCCTAACCAGTTCCCTAGGGAAGTCCTAAAGAGCCTGATGTGCCCACAGGACCACTTGCTCCCTTCTACTCCTGCCGTACTCCAGCTTGTAAAACTAAAGAACCCATTAAGAACAGGGCCATGCGCTGTTGCCAGGAAAACAGCAGGGTGAAGTGTACAAGTTGTTCCTTACACACTAGTCTTGAGACTAGTGGAGTCCCAGACACAATAGCAAAATTCCAGAAGACAAAACCTCGAGTGAGCAGGGATTGTTCTTCTTGTCCCACACCTGAACTCTGGTAACCATCCTCTCTCCCCAGCGTGATGAAATATGAGAGACCAACTTCTACATGGGAGACTAAACACACGTAAAGAGAGTCTGCGGTAAGGTTAAGGCACTAAATCACTTGGTAGAAAGGAGGACTTTGGCAGGAATGTCCCGAATGTTTAGAGAGGGAAAGTTTGCATAGATCCTTGTCATTTGGTTTAAAATATAGGGGAGAAAGGGCATGGAGGCGGTGGGGAGATGGGAAGTCACTTGGGTGTGGGGGTGTGTAACGGCAGCCGTGTATTTAGCTTAATATGTCTGAAAAACACATTCCAGGGAAAGTTGTTAAGATAGTGAGCTCATCGGTTTCTTTTTTGTTCGTTGACGTCGCAAAGGTCTTTATTAGGAAAAAGCCCCATCCCCAGAATCCTGGAATCCAAAGAAATCCTCTACTGTGTTCTTGCTAAAGTACCCCTGTAGCTCTTCCAGGCTCAGCAATATGCCCATACATTTTGTATACTTTGAATTAACCTTTATTTTCATCCACAGGCTCATACATAAAGCCCTAACGGTATACATTCATTTAACACCCTGAAATGGTATAATGCTGATATCATTGATACTGTATTGTAGGTAAAGAATCGAGAATCCAGAGAAGCGAGTAGCTTGCTCTATGTTTTACAGCTAATAAACCCTAGTGGCAGGATAAAAACAATGCTTCTGAAAGACAGTCTTCTTGCTTCATGTTCTTTCGGGAGCTGCCCACATCACGCTTGCTTGTTACCCATGTTGACGTTCCCCAGCCTTCATGTGTTGAGATGAGATACAGTCCTTAGCTTGAAGAGGACACTATTATAGGCATGTCATTATAGAGGCTCTCTATAATGACATCTACATTCCTTAGATCCAAGGGCCAAGCTGAGTACTCCTAGTCACTGGGAGAAATAGCCAGAGAGGCGATCCAGTAGTGTGTGTGAACCTCCCTCCCTGCACTCCTGGAAATGTGGCCCAGAGCAGGCAGGCTGTAATGGAGAGTGAAGGGTGATTGATTTTGCTTCTGAAAATCTACTCATCAATAACCAATCACCACATAAGTAACTATTTCTGAAAACCTTCCACATATATAAGAGTTAAGTACTGAACAGAGATACAACAGGGTGGGTTCTAGAATATCAAAGACTTAAAAATTGCTACAAATACCTGTGTGTCTGAGGTGGTTGTCACTTGGAGATATGAAGCAAACTTCTCAAAGCAGATGGAGAAGAACTGTTTTACTTATGAAGAAAGTCGTTTGGTAATCAGTTTATCATGGCAAACGCGCACGAAAATTCATGAGATGTTTTAGAGGGGGAAGAGAGAGAGTATTTCCTGCATACTGCATGGAACCATGAATTGTAAATTAATTTTTTTTTGATACGATGCTCTCTATGACTTGGATAAATGAAATATGTCTCCAGCCAAGTTTTAAAGGGGGACATAAATAACTCCAAGCTCCCAAGGTTCTGTCATTTTCATGGATCCCACCCTCCCATCTGCTATAAAATGTATGCCTTTCAGATGAGCGTGTTTCGGTCTGCTTCCCCTCACAGTTCCTGTTTCTGGTTTTGGAACAAGAAATCCAAAGCAACCTTCTGTTTTGAATTGTCTTTCCACGTATCCTCATGATATTGCATTGTTCTACCAAGGGTCCTGGACCTGGCCCAGGGGGGACGGAAAGGGGTGACGGCAGATGCTGACTCAAGACGATGGCTCTGTTTTGGTTTCAGCCATGCTCCTGCTCCACAATGCATCTCAAATACTCATCTAATGAAAGCCGCCTGTTTCCAGCCCTCCTAGGATTTCAAGATGGGCAAACTTACAGCAAAGAACTCAAGGATGAACACATACCGTATTCATGGGAATATAAGGTTATGTGATTTCTAAAGATAGGAAACTTAAACTCTAAAGACACAGTTTATTTCATATTTCTACCATGGATAGAGAAATGAGTTCTGGTATCTTGAACAGCTGCTCACTGCTGAGTATTGGGCAAACAGTCACTGACAAAGGGGTTGGAACCAGAAGGCCAAAAACTCATAGAGAAAAGGCAGTGGGCTTAGGGAGTGAACACCCAGCAAGCCATTTTAAATCCCTGACTACAACTATGCAAACATCTTTTGTATTACTCTATTTTCTTCTGGCTCTTTATAGATTAGACAATAAAGAAAATGTCTAGTTCTACGATTCTATTTGCCTTCGAGGAAATCTTTAAAAGACAGGTTTCAAATTAATGGCAAAGAATGCGTGTGTCAAACTGGAACTGGTAGTGTACACTCCAGCTGCTCAAGAACTCAGGAGTGCAAGTTCAAGGTCAGCCTGGGCATCTCAAAGTGGAAAGTCCAAGGCAGGCCTGGGCTGCAGCTAGGCATCATCTGTACATTCCTGTCTTAGTTTCTCTGCTTGCTGATATATTCCATTCTTTCAGGTGGGCACACACAGTGTCTTAGTCAGGGTTTCTATTCCTGCACAAAACATCATGACCAAGAAGCAGGTTGGGGAGGTGGGGGGAAGGGTTTATTCAGCTTACACTTCCACATTACTGTTCATCACCAAAGTAAGTCAGGTCACACAATGGGCTGGGCCCTCTCACCACTAATTTCTTAGCTCCAGCTAACCAGCATCAATAGCCCCAGAAATGCAAAGGTTTTGCTTTAGTAGTTCTGGTATCTTGTTAATCACAGCTGATTCTTCAGCCCCAGCTAACCAGAACCACAGAATCTTCACAATCAAAATAGCAACAGCCCTGAAAAGAGTCTTTAGTCTTCCCTCTGAAATTTCACAAGCCAGGCCTCCATCTTCTGCACTGTTTTCAACACTCTCTTCCAAGATCCTACAGAACATCCCACAGAGTTCTTAACATCCCAATGGCTCTTCTAGATCAAAATTTCAAAGTCCTTCCACAGTCTTCCCCAAACATGGTCAGGTTGTCAGAGGAATACCCCACTATGCTGATACCAATTTGTTTTTGTCATGGTTTCTATTCCTGCACAAAACATTATGACCAAGAAGTCTTCAGACACACCAGAAGAGGACATCAGATCTCCTTATGGATGATTGTGAGCCACCATGTGGTTGGTGGAATTTTGAACTCAGGACCTCTGGAAGAGCAATCAGTGCTCTTAACCACTGAGCTATCTCTCCGGTCCCTCAGCTTGCTTTCTTATAGAACCAAGACTACCAACCCAGGGATGGCACCACCCACAATGGGCCCTCTCACCCTTGATCACTAATTGAGAAAATGCCTTACAGCTGGATCTCATGGAGGCATTTCCTCAAGGGAGGCTCCTTTCTCTGTGATAACTCCAGCTTGTGTCTGCCTGACACATAAGACCAGCCAGTACACATGGGTAATTGCTATTGTTCTATCTTTAAGACTTTGACAGAAGAGTGACTAAATTAGTAAATGAACAACCAAACAACAAAAAGTAGACAGAGGGGGCTGGTGAGATGGCTCAGCGGGTAAGAGCACCCGACTGCTCTTCCAAAGGTGATAAGTTCAAATCCCAGCAACCACATGGTGGCTCACAACCATCCGTAACAAGATCTGGCTCCCTCTTCTGGAGTGTCTGAGGACAGCTACAGTGTACTTACATAAAATAAAATAAAATAAATAAATAAAAAAAGTAGACAGAGAAAGGTGAGTTCTAAAGAAGAGGCACTTACTTCTCAGGTTGCAAAGTTGATTCAGTGGGTCATGACTTTTTTTTTTTTAATCAACTAACAGAAGAAACTAGCACAGAAAATATTAGACTATATAACATGTAGTAAAGATGAACAATATTTGCTGAAGTTGTCTTCAGTTCCCAGCCATAAATATGAATGTGCCAGTCACACTGTAGGATGAATTTGTCATCAGATTTACAAGCACTGATTATAATCCCACTCAGCTGGCAGCAGGAGCTTTAAAGAGGAGCCATATCCTGTGGTCTTCCCTTCACTGCCTGTGACTCTGGCCTGCTCCAGGGACCTACTAGCTTGCTTTCATGAGAAGAGGACAAGGGAATAGGGTGTTGGTTTCCAGTGTCTGGTCAATTCATCTGAACAGAAATCTTATAGACATTATGATAAGGGAAAGGTCTTCAGAAAAGCTTCACTCCGTGGAATTTTCTGGAAAGGTCATTTCTTCTGTGTGTGATGTATGCATGTATGTGTGCATTTTTGCATCTGTGTATGTATGCATATGTGTGGGGGAGAGTGAAGGCGTGTGGAGTCTAAGGAGGGATTCAGATGTCCTCATTTTTGCTCTCTGCCTTAATCCCTGAGACACGGTCTCTCAAGGAACCTGGAGCTTGTGAGGTTTTAGGGGTACGCTGGTGCCAGGAAGCCCAGTGATTCTCTTTGATCCTCACCCCCACAGTGCTTAGGTTACAAGTATATATAATAGTAAGGTTTTTTTTTAAATTAAAAATTTAATCTCCATATAATACATTTTGATCATATTTTTTCCTCTCTCTAACTTCTCCCAGATCACCATGAGATGGAACCCATACCTGAGAACACTAAAGTAAGCGAGAACCTGAGAGGGGATGGATAGATCATAGGTGAAAACCTGCTACTGTTACCTACTAGATAAGTGTAGCAATGAGTCCTAACAACACACTGCTGCACCCTAACTCAGGGCCTTGATCAACCCTCATTATAGAAGCTTTTTCTTGCAGTAGATGTGAATCAACACAGAGACTCACACACTAGACAATGCACGGAGAGTTAAGAGTCTTTGTTGCAGCCCTCAGCCCTCCCCCTCAGGGTTCAGGGGTTGATGGGAAAGAGACAGCGGAAGGACCTTAGGACCCAGAGGTGCTAGATGACCCCAATGAGACATGATCCTCCAGTCACCACAGGACTAGTAATGCACATATAGATTCACAGAGACTAGGACAGCATGCACTAGACCTGTTCCAACTAGATAAGATCCCACTCCAGGACAGGCCTCATGCCCAGGAGTAAATGGCCAACAGAGAATGGATCCCACTGCCAGCTGTTAAAGTGCATTCTGGGGATCCAAGTTTGGATCCTCATTGCTATGCTTGCCCCAAGCTTGCTTTCTTAGTAAGTCATTTCCCCCAGAATATATTCTCTCTCTCTCTCTCTCTCTCTCTCTCTCTCTCTCTCCCTCTCTCTCTCTCTTTCTCTCTCTCCCTCCCCTTCCACCCCACCTCTGGCACAGGGTCTCACTATGTAGCTATAGCTGACCCAGGATATACCATGAAGCCCAAGCTGGCTTGCAGTCATGACAACCCTTCTCTCTCAGCCTCCTGAGATTGTGGGCTTTGAGCCATTCGATAAAGTTAAATCATCTCCACAAAGACTTGGTAGCCTTCTCTGCCAGCCCAATTACAAGTATTTTCATGCCAGCCAAAATCTCCTTCCTAATGATGGCTGATCATATCGAAGAACCTGTCACTTTGTTATTCTGGAATGTCTTTTAGCTCTGTAAGGTTATACACTTGAAGGCAACAGGCAAATAATACTTTGCTGATTGTGACGGCATATAATTTGTTGGGGAAAATAGATTTTTTTTTAAAAAAATTTGCTCCTTAAAACTTAACACATCTTTGAGCTCCAGCTTTCCCTAGAAAAATGAAGTGCAGAAGAGTAAACGAGAAAGTCTTTTTGAAAGATCGGTCAATGGAAAAAGCAGTGGAGCGGACAATATTATTAGTGGCAGGAAAATGCCAAATAAATCACTTTTCTCCTCAGACTGCGAGGACTAAGCAGACAGTCCTTTTGCTTCTTCTCCAGCTATAGCTATGGTGGGATCGTTTGGTTTCGTTTCTTAACTTACATAGAAAGAAGCAGGGATGGGAAATGGAGGTCCGCCATTGCTACCTCTTATATTAGAGCCAAAGTGCCCGTTGGCTCAACCTTAGGTTGGAAGTGCCCTCTCTTAGCTATTCAGGCAGTAAGATCCCTGAGAGCCCACGCTTCCCCTCTCTCTGCTCTGGTCCTAATCCAGCCTGGTAATTCTGGGGACGCTGTTTACTCTGGAGCCTACCCCAGGGACTTCCTGTCACTCTTAGCAAGGTCACCGGAAATGGTCACAGGGGGCAACTCTAAGATTCTCCTCTCAGAGGCTCCCAGCTGCGGGTGCGAGACCCCCTGTGAGGTGATTTAGATACCCATTTACCCCTTCACATTAGCCCATCCTTCGCTCACAGTATTGGAATGTACCACACAATATGCTTTTTTGAAGAGGAACCAGAGAGTAATTCATCTTCTTTATGTGTGCTAAGCAGAGCAAAGGGAGAGGCGAGTGGACTCGCGACAGGCAGGGGAATAGTGATTAGTAACAGCTGACGGCCTCAGACCAAGACCCTTTCTTTGGTTACCTCACTGTAACAGCCCAGCACAAAGGAATCACTGTCTCCCTGCCAAGGTTTAGAAAACCCGGGGCCATGGAAAATAGCAGGAAAAAGACAAGTGTGTGTTGGGTAGAGGGGACAGTAGGGTGACCAGAGAAGAGACTCTTGATCATACCTGGAGAGCTGCCTTTGAAAATAATCCTCTGTCTTGTGGGAAGATATGCCTTCCCCTGCAGGGTGGGCATGCAGTGGCACTAGCAGGAGCCCCTAATAGTGGGAAAGTAGGCGAATTCACTAATAGAAAGAGCCTGCGGAGGCGGTCAATAGCTTTGGGTTAATGAGAGGAAGTTCTTTGAGGGCCAGGGCCCCAACTGAGGGCCTCCTCTGTCTCCCCCCCCCACCCCCACCCCTGCTCCCAAATCAAACTAGCAACCAACCACTGGATGAGTAGTTTGCAATATCCAAAACAGCCCTCTTTACAGTTGGATTGTGCTTCCTGCTATGGAATAGACCTTCCTGCATGCCTTTCTTATGAAGATGACCAAGACACTGTGTCTCCTAACTGCCAGAATGCTGAATGGCCGCGATCAGATTCTACAACTTGGCTCCACTTGTCCAAAGTTAACCAAAGGATGTCTGCAGCGCAGTGCAGAACATGTCAGATTTCAAGGGAGGGGTGCCTTTTCTTCCCACGCAAGGCCTGTCCCTTACAGAAGAAAAGGAACTTGAATAAAAGCCCCATAGTAATTGAAAGCAGCATAGATGCTGAAAACCAATTTAACCTGACCCAGCTTCCTAGAGGAATAGGCAGGAAAAAGTGCAGGCCCAATCCAGTGTACACCTTCTAGGGTCCAGAACCAAATTTGGAATGGGCCTGACGTTCAAGTTCATAGCCCAAGCATGAAATTAGGAATTTTAGAAAGATGCATTAAAAACAAAACAAAACAAAAACAAACAAAAACAACAACAACAAACCACAATCAGAATAAACCTGGCTCACCTATTTCCAGTTAAGTTTAAAATCCAGACCAGGTGGAGCTGGTCTTTAGGTTCTCTCAGCATCCCTTAGTCCCTACCGGTTCCAGGGTGTGGCTAGCATCCCCGACTCCTCTGCCTTTCACCTAAAGGCTCTTCCCTATATAATCCAGACCTCTTGGTTGCCTGTCCTGTTTTGTACCTTTGGCCTCCTGGTTGCTGTATTTGATTCTCCTCTCTCCTTTCCCTTCCTAGTCTCCCCACATGGTTCAGGGTCATGTCCACTCTGGGCTCTGCCAGATGTGTCTGCCCCTGGCTATGCTCTCCCACATATCTATAATAAACTTCCTCCTCCACCATACCTAGGAGCGAATATATGACCTTTCCTTTCCTCTTTACTTCCCTTTTTTGTTCATCAGCTTCCAAAACCTGGGTGAGAGGACACACTTACTAAGTGACGAGAGATAGATGTTTAGATAAGGTGGGGGAAGAAGCAGCTGAAGAGGAGGACTCTTTGGTGGAGTCATCCTGCCAGGGAGCACGGGCATTGTGAGCAGCTGATGCCTGGGTGGGACCACTGCGAGCATGTCCAGCATCAGTACCAGAGCCACAGCCTTGGTGACCTCAGGCAAAGCACCCTCAAACCTGCCTCAAAGGGTGGCTCCCTGCTAAACATGGGTCCTGGAGAACTGCTCCCTGCACACCTGACCCACAGTTATGATGAACTCCAGATGTTGCAGTCATGGTTGCAGATGGATTACTATGGAAAACCAGCAGCCCTTGCTGTAACAAGTAGGGATTGAAGGATGCTGGGAGAACCTGGAGGCCAAGTCCACTTTGATGTGTTCTGGGTGTGAACCTTAGCATCTCCTAAATTACATATGAATCTCATTTACTCTTTAAAAAAATACATTTAAAAGCTAAATTCAAGTTCACTTCTGATCAGCTGGAATGTGCCAAATTCAGTCTTTGGGGATGGAACTAGGGCTGGGGAAGGAAAAAAAAGAGTGTGTGGAGAAAAGAGAGTTGACCCACTGACAGAAAGAGAGAAAAGAGAAAAGACAGATCGTGAAACTAAAAAGCAGAAGGACAAAGAATGTAGAGGAGGAAAGTTCAGTGGGCGCCTTTATCTTGGTGCTACTTCTTGGCTGTGGCCAACACAACTCCCTTTTGGTTCTGACTAGCTTTCTCAGCATTTAAGAGCTCATTGATAGTTCATATCTAATCTATAAAGGAATCGACACACCCAGGGACTCAGAGATTATGTTCTCCCAGCTACCTTAGCCAAACAATAAAGCAATATCAGTCACTGTGTAAAACAGCCTCGAGTCTGGAGCCGGTCAGCCTTTCCCATCTCTGTCTTTGGTATAGTTAAGTTTAAAATCCGTTTTCCCCACTTGGAACAGGAAAAGCTGTGGGTTTGCCCTAGGCACAAGGATAACAATGGATTGGCATCTCCTGATAAGTTCTTCAGGTAGAGAGGCCAGCACTTTCACAACTTCATGCTTTCTCCAGAGGGGAGCTGCTTCTTGTAGCATCCTGTCTGCCCAACGCTTTCCTGTTTCAAGGGGTTATAAGGATGTCTGAAAAAACTTCCCAAAGAAAACACAGTTTCTTACATTAAACTATATCACCGATGGACCAGGGATCCTAGGATTGATCCAAGATCACTATGTAACCCTAGCTGCCCTGAACTCACTATGTAACACAGGCTGCTTTAAACATGGCTCAGTAAGTTCCTTTTATTAACTACCAATAGACCAGGTATCTAGAAAGAAAAAAACAGAAGTGACATTTGGTTGACTTGACAGTGATAATGTATGGGGTTGGTCGGTAGAAAAAAATTAACTTAGCTCAGAATGTAGGAGTCGGGTGGATATTGAGGTAGCTACCAGAAGTGCTCTGGGGCGTTACTGTGGTTAAGAAAGAATATGGGGCTTACAAGCAAGGTAAAGAGAAACATGGACTTTAAATGAATGAGTCGCGGCTGTGGCTGGCCCACTACATTATTATTGTAGAATAATGAAATGAGTTGAAGTGGCGAAGCTGTATCAATAACATCTTTCTCTTTCTAGGGTGGTGGTCATTGTTGGAAGAATCTTTTCGCTTATTCATGTATTACTTCATCATGAAGCATGTCAGGTGAAAGGCTTGCTGCCTGGTCTGTGGCGGCCACCAACTCCCCAGCTCTGAAACAGTACCCGGGCAGTTTTGATTAAAAACAAAACAACATCAAAACAGTACTTAGGAACACCCGGGACCCTCCAAGACAAACTTTCTCTTCTGGAAGCAGCTAGAGGGAATCTGACCCACGTCCACCAGGCGAATGTGGCCATCTGTCCTCTTGTCTAAATACCCTTCTCTAAGGGTCGCTGTGTGTCACTACTTCCCAAGGCTCATTGACTGCCATGCCTTTCCTATTCGCAGTCAGTGTCCTCACGCTCTGTCCTAAGCTTTTCACAGGTCATTTCCCCACTTGGGCTTACCCTGCACTTTCAGCCAGCCTGGACTGCTCAGTATTCCCCGGCTATGCCTTTGAGTTTTCCTGTCTCTGCATCTTTGCTTCCAAGGTTTCCTCATTTCCTGTACAAACCCTACAGCCACCCCAGCCCCCATATTCCCACAGCACATTCTTTGTGCTGCTTGCTTTCCTAGTCTGCTTTGTTTTACAGTCATGCGCCTACCTGTCTGCCTCTCTCCCTTTCTATTCCCAAGTCCTTGAGGTTAGAGACCAGCAATGACTCTTCCCAGCATTATTGCCTGCACTAGTCAGCACGCTGCCGGCTCGGAAACAGGAGCCCCCATAAACGTATCTTGGACTGGATTCAACACCCTCTTAATAGCTACTCTGCGTTGTCAAAGTCCCCACTGAATGCGCTTGGAATGCGGCGTGTTACTCCCGACTCAGTGTGACCACCGCAGAGTGAACTATTAATATTTCTACTGAGGAAGCACACAGCTATATTCATCCCATTTTAGCCATCACTTCCTACTGTTGGTTCGTATTAAAGCTTTTAGTCCCAGGAGCTGTGGCCAAGCTCAGTGGCTCCCATCCTGTAATTGCGCAACTGTCTTTTGAATCTAAAAGTAGAAGCGTACATCCCTCGCCTGCTGCACTTGGTCCTGTTGGTCTCCATCCAGCACTGCAGCCTATTGAAGCAGATTTCATTGTGAGTGCAGGCGGTGCTGTGAAAGCCATCTAATGGGGGAGGGGGCCTATGGCATCCGAGACACCAGCAAGTGCTTCCCATGTCTTCAAGTTGTTGGTGAAATAAGGAACAGGATGGGTTTTTTTCTGGGGAAAGTACACGCAGGGCATTTTTACAAGGGATGGTTCCAGGTTAACATGAAACTTTAAATACTCGAGATATAAATGTCCAGTTGTGTTAAAATCTAGATCTGTGCTTCTTTGATATTGCTTATTTCTTTATTTGTTAGGGACAGGGTCTCATTATGCAGCCCTGATTGCCCTGAGCTCATTATGTAGCCTAGGCTAGCTCTACATGTGCCCCAGTCTTTCTGTGTCTACCTCCTGAGCTGCTGGGATTAAAGGGATGAGCCACTGTATCTGGTCACATCACTGTCTATATCCAACCCTGCCTTACTGAGAAAGGTATTACGGAAGATTCTACATGCTTCAGAATAGCCAAAACAAAATTTTTGTCAGGAATCTCACAACCAAAAATCACTATGGTAAAGGAGTGTGTTTTAAAAGATAGAAACAATTCTCATAGTACAAAAGCTATCTATTACAAGATGTTTTGTGGGGGAAAAAAGAGTTAAGGTGGAGAGTACAACTTTAGGAAATAACTTCTGTAAGAGTATCTTAGCGTATACGCTAAGCAAGTATTCGAGTTTAGTAGCTGGTATATCATTTATACTCAATAGCTGCTAGCAATTATGCCAGATTAAACTGTAATGCCACCCATCAATCAGGATGAACCTATAGTCACAGAAATCATTTTACAGATTAAGGGGGATATTTGAGTAATCTGTAGAGATTGGAGTGGTCTGAATGACAATGACCATGTGGTTCAACATCAGTATCTTCAGCTTCGAGCAACTCGTCACATAATCATTGAGCTTGAAGCTATTTTATTTTATATTTCATTTTATTTTATATTTTATTTTTGGTGCTGGGCATAGATCCCAGAGCTGTGAGCAAGTGGTAGCAAGCAGAACTGTACAGTCACATTCCTAATCTCGCTCTCATTCTAATGCAAGGGCAACTGAGGTACAGAGAACATAAACCCACAGGGAATCCACAAACACCCTTGGAAACCAAGTCTATCATCAAGAGGCCCAAATTAGCCATTTTAAGCTGGGGCTAAGTTAGAGCCGAGGCCCTCCTGGTTTGGCAAGCGGTTCCAATGACCCCAAAAGGCTCACTGGTATACAAAATGACACTATTTGTTACTGGTACGGCCAGGACTGAATGAAAGCTTCATGGTCCTTTGCTAACACAAGTCAGCTTAAGGCTGTTCTTAAGGGTACTGAAGTGAACATTAATGTTGTTAATGTATTAGTTACATTAACAACAACAACAACAACAACAACAACAACAACAACAACGTAACCCCCCCATCTTTCATAGTCATGTACTTTCTTGACAAACTCCCTTTCCCTCTCTCTTTCATTTTCTCTTCCTTCTTTTCTTTTTCTTTAAAAAAAAAAACAACTCTAATGTCTAGGGAGCAGCATCCACACGCCAGAATGAGCAGGTCTGAAAACCCTGGAGAAACACACAAGTTGCTGCTATCTCTGAAACTCGCCAGCAGTGGCCAGTGGGGGTGCCAGGAGGACCTGGGCCACGACTAAAATAAATAGTACTCTCTCAGCTGACTCTACATGTTTGTATGAAAAGGTCTTGTGCTTGACACTTTCCACCAAGAAAGGCAAAAAGGGTTTTGAAGTTTGTGTTCATGGTGCTAAAACAGAATCTAAGAGGATTGCTTCTCACCGACACCAGCCCAGACTCAGGTAAGGAAAGGGGGCTTGAAGTCTAGGTCTCCACCAAGTCTACCTCCCCAAACAGGGAGTCTTTCCAATACTCTCACCGCTACTCTGATTACTCGGCATCTTACCAGAGGAGTTGGATACTGAGTGAATGAATAGCCTCAGCTAGGCAGTTGCTGCAGGGCAAGACTCAGAGCGTCAACACGGTACGGGATGGAAAGGAAGGAAGTGTGAACGTGCACTGTCACTGTCCCAACTATTTACGGCATGTTCAGTGAAAGACCAGAGCTATGAAAGGTTTGACAGGGAAATTAAGGAAATGCTGTTAGGTCACGCCGCCGAGAGCCATGTCAACCGTTCATGGGAAGTTATGGTACTTTGTAAATGTCTCCAGGATGCTGTGGGTAATCTTTCAAAAGAGCATAAATGCCAACTATCTTAAATTGGGAGGTGGAAGAGAGACCAATGGGGTGTTAATGAATGAGGAATCAGATCATAGATAGTCAGATGAGCCTTAAGTCTTGTTTTGAGGCATAAGGACTTTCTCACGGGCACAGACAAACCACACTGCATTTCCTATGTACCCGGACCATCTGGGGGTGTGCCGCTCCGGAAGGGCCTCAGAGTCCCTCCGGAGCAGATTCTGAGTGTTCTGAGGTTAAGTGAATGAAGAGGAAGGCGTTATCATTTTCCATATTCTTAGCTAAGCCTCCTTGGCTCATTTGGGATGGATGGATGTATTCTGTCTATTGCCACTACTTACTGTCTGCTAGCTGTCGGGGCAATAGACAGAAAGCAACATAGTGTGTGTGCTTTCAAAGCTTGACCACTCACAGGAGTACAGAGGTCTTGCCAGAGCTGTCTCACAGGATGTGAGGTTGAGAAAGCCTTCTCCTTGTGGCAGGAGAAGAGAAAGGACCTGGAGAAGGGGACTTGGAGCTAATAAGGTATAAGTTAGTTTTGTGGCAACACTCCTGGGGTCAGCTGGGGAAGCTCACCTCAAGAGAAGGAGTGTTAAACCCCTTAAATGTGCCAAGTCAGATCAGTTCACTTATGTTTACAGGCAGACTTGACTGAGAGCCGAGGATTTAGCAGTGGTCTCGTCAGAGTCAATGAATAAGTTAGAACTGGTGGGAAGAGAAACAGCAGTTCAATGTTTTTGTTTTTGTTGTTGTTGTTGTTGTTTATGAACACAAGAACAAGGGAACACAGGAAAATCCCAAAGGCCGTTGAAATGTTAAATATGAGACCTAAAATAAGCTTTGGGGGGCTAACATCTCTCACAACACCTAGCATCTGCTCACATCTATTATGAGCCATCTTTTAGGGGAAGGGCATGAATGAATAGAAAGCAGCCTCATGGGAGTGTCCCCCTGGGAAAACCTGCTCCCTCGCTGCAAAAGGATTTACAAAAGGGCTTGGTGGGAGAATCCGTTCCTGAGCACGCATGCTCAGTCAGGATGAGGAAATTTGAGGAGGCCATCTTAGAAAATGAATGGAGGCCAATGAGATTGAACCTGAGTTCTCACACAGCTTTTCAAAGCTGCGCCCCTGCTCTCCAGCAGAGGCACTGCAGTTTTCAGCAGTTTAGCCCAGAGCATTTCCCAGAGCGTAGAGCAGCCACATTAATTTCTTAGGGTCAACCTTTCGAGGTATTAACTTTATTCTGGGGTCTGGAAAAGGGTGTGTGCGTTAAGTTTCCTAAGAGCTATTCCTGGTAAAAAATAAAGCTTCTTGCTTTGTGCGCTTCCATTCTATGGTGAGTTGGGAAGAAGCCATGCGTGATACAGCAATGTTACCAACCCGTAGCTAGATCGGGTTACTTACTTTTTTCACTGAACATTCAGGCCCAGTTCTTGCTCTGTGGGGAACTATGGGAACTCTCCGGAGGCCTACAGAAGACGTGAATCTGGTGCTTTGTGTCTGTAACTGTATACCTGTTAGTGATGCACGGGAAGAAAAGAGCACGCTAATCACGCGTTGTTCTATTTTTGAGCGATTGTGCTCAGCTCTGGGAGAGGGAACGCTGACCTTTCTCCCCTTGAAAGTTACTGAGAGCTGGCTACTATGTTGTAGTGTAAATGTAGCTCCCAAACTTTGAGGATACCTAGTCCTAGGTACTGAGGGTGACCAAATGGTGGTGGTGGTGGTGGTGACAGGGAGAGCGTGTTCACGCATGCGTGTGCGTGCCCGCTCTAATTGGGGCTGTGATGCTAAAATATTTCTTCGCATCCAAAAATGCCTGCCAGAGAGGCGAACTAACTGGCAAACAGAAAACGTCCGTGTCATGCTTACTGTTTTCACGGCAGGCTGACACACTCATGTATCCTCGGGCAGATTGCATGCCACGGCTTTAAGCGGACATTCCACCGATATTAACTAAAAGATTGAGTCCGTGAATCTTTCCAGGAAAGCACTACAAAGCTTTCTGCCTGTTGGAAGAGAGGGAGGGATTAAGGGAGGGTGGAAGGAAGGAAATTCTAATGCATAAATTGGCAGTAGGATATACAATCTTTAAAGACACTCTCTCTCTCTCTCTCTCTCTCTCTCTCTCTCTCTCTCTGACTAATAGTGCAGTACCAGACCTGGGAAAATTAAGACTTTCTCCTCCTTCCAAAAGTACCTCTGTAAACTCCTTTGCAGTATAGAAAGCTTTCAAAAGTGAAAGTAGAGGCATTCACAGCACTACAAAATAACACTGTCAAGATCTCAAATACAGTTGCCAGTCCTTAGGGATGGGATTGCATACAGGTCACAGTTGGCTAGAAGAGGGAAGACAAACAGTGGGACCACCTAACTACAATGCCAAAGTGGGAGGGGATTCCTGGAGCCAGTGACTTACCAGGTAAGACCAGAGAATGAGGAGGGATGTCAGGTGAAGAAGCAGAGAAGAGTTCAGGTAGACACATTGGCAGAAGCGCAGGGAGTGGCTGGTTGCAAGGGAACTGAGATAGAAAGAAGACAGGACCCATACCAAAGGCATTTGAAAGTTTGGACTTTATCCCAAAAGCAACGTAGGGAGGAAGCTCAGAGCTGAGCTTTGGAAAGACCATCCTGACTTCATGTAACAGAAAAAAAGTCAGCAAGAAAAGAGCAAGACCCTAGAGAGAGGGGTTGGGAGAAGATCAGGCAGACCAGAAAGAAAGGTCATTGTAGATGAGGATCTACATGGTGCTTCCTGGACAAGGGTGCAGGAGGTGGCCAAAGTCAGAAGACAACTAAGGAGGTAGGTCTCAGCCAGTATGGCCAATGGAGGAATAACTCAATGATGGACCAACTTTCTGTATTACCTTTGATTTCTTCTTCTTCTTCTTCTTCTTCTTCTTCTTCTTCTTCTTCTTCTTCTTCTTCTTCTTCTTCTTCTTCTTCTTCTTCTTCTTCTTCTCCTTCTTCTCCTTCTTCTCCTCCTCCTCTTCTTCTTGTTCTCCTTCTTCCTATTTCTCTTCTTCCTTCTTCTAAACTTCTAAATAAACTTTTCTACAGTTCTTTTTCTTTCAAAATCTAAAATAGGTGACTTCTACATGTCTATGTTCCTTTTTTAAAAAACAGGCATAAATATGAAAGGGAGAGAGAGACTTGGCATGTGGGCATGGTGGCTCATGCCTTAAGTCCAGGCACTCAGGAGGCAGAGGTTAATGGTTGTGAGTCTGAGGCCAGCCTGGTCTACATAGTAGGTTCAAGACTGGCTAGAGCTACACAGTGAGATCCTATTTAATAAATACCAATGTGGGCTGGAGACATGGCTCAGCGGTTCAGAGCACTGATTCCTGGAGGTCCTGAGTTCAAACCCCAGCAACCACATGGTGGCTCACAACCACCCATAATGAGATCAAATGCCCTCCTCTGGTATGTCTGAAGATAGCTACAGTGTACTTACATATAATAAATAAATAAATCTTTGAAAAAAATACTAATGCTCCTGAAACTTCTAAGTACATTAAAGCAATCTGGGAAGAAACATTCTACAACTCATTATTCTCTGAGAGCTCGACTTGGAGAGGCAGATCTCATCCACGTGCTGAGAAGAAGAAATGTGTTATGGGGATATTAGAGTAACTTTAGAGTTCTTAAGACCTAAGTTTGCATAGTTTGTCCTGCTTGTTCCACATCAACAGAACAGAGCGAGTGGCCTCATTGCTCTCATTAACTGAGAGAAGGAAGAATGGTCTTTTCTATCCTGTCAGTGTCTGGGGACTGGCACATCTTTGGGATGCACTGATCTAGACTTTTCTTTAGGGCATTTTCTCAAAGTGGACTATACCCTGTCCTTTCAACATGCTAGGGGTTGTTTTAGAACAAATCTGTTGCAATGAAGAAGCTCTTGAAGAAGACAGAAATACCTCTCTTTTTAGCTGGTAATGAGTTACAGAAAGGCTGGAGCCCTGCCTTTTATGCCTCATTTTAATCCTAAATGTCCCTGTCACATAGCACTGGAATTATAGGTGTATAATCCCACCATGCTCAGTTTTATGCTATGCTGGGGATGGAACCCAGGGCTCTGTGCATGCTAAGCAAGTACTATGCTATCACTGAGCTACTTCCCAAGCCCCACATCCACCCCCCACCCCCCACCTGGGAGACAGTGAAACTTAAGGAACTCAATGTTCCTTAAGTGTCCAGAAGAACAAAACACTATTCCCTGTATCTCTATGTGCTTGGTCCTCAAAGAAGTGAACCTGCACAAACCAAACAGTCAGCTTAATGCCATTTGGTGCCTCCACCAAATAAACATTGAAATGGTCATGTGAGACCTTTCTAACTTTAATGCTGAGGGCAAATATTGATGATTCCAATAACACGGTTCCAAAGCCTTTTCCCAATCAATGTAGGCACGAAAGGGAAGCCACAGAGTTACTGTGATAAACTGGGATGTAGGAAAGGGCTATAGATGATGATAACCGTAGCACTGATACATTTTCTCATAAACCAGCTCTAGTTATAACATGAAATGGATCTCTGGAGTCTGGATTCTTATTAAGGAAAGGGCCTCCAGTTGAATACCAATCTCTCTTTTTCTGGAGATCAAAATCATTATCGTTGGAAAAATTACTGACTTTTCCTCTCTTCTTCTTCTTCTTCTTCTTCTTCTTCTTCTTCTTCTTCTTCTTCTTCTTCTTCTTCTTCTTCTTCTTCTTCTTCTCTTCTTCTTCTTCTCCTCCTCCTCCTCCTCCTCCTCTGCCTTCTTCTTCTTCTTCTTCTTCTTCTTCTTCTTCTTCTTCTTCTTCTTCTTCTTCTTCTTCTTCTTCTTCTTCTTCTCCTCCTCCTTCTCCTCCTCCACCTTCTTCTTCTCCTTCTCCTTCTTCCTAGTTCTCTTCTTCTTTCTTCTAAACTTCTAAACAAACTTTTCTATAGTTCTCTTTTTTCTTTCAAAATCTAAAATAGGTGCCTGACTTTTCCTCTCTTCTCCTCCTCCTCCTCCTCCTCTTCCTTCTTGGTTTTTAAAGATGGTTTGGTTTCATCCATGCTGGCCTTGAACTCCTGATCCTCTTGTCTCTCTCTTCCATGTCCTTGGATTACAGGCATGGCCGCCACACTAGGCTCTGTCTCAAGTTTACAGTGGGAAGTCGGCAGAACTCACTTGCCAATGAACATTTTCCTTTCATGGATATATTTGGTCTCCCACCTCCTTTCTTTTGGTCAGTGTTTGGAGTGATTTTTGCATGCCAAAGGAAATACTCCCCTTATTGAACAGTCCCTCTGAATTTGAGTATATCCTGATGGAATGTCAAAAGTAAAAACATTTGTTTGGAAGAATCAAGGATGCTTTGTTCCAGTGAAGTTCATGGCAGCTCATTTTGCCCTTTGTACATAGAAAATCGGCAATTTATTTCGTTTAATTTATCTTAGGAGGTTGGATAGTGAATGGTATGTGGCTGAAATTGGAAACTGGTCAAAGGTGAGTGTTTGCTGAGAACTTGCAGGACCCAGAGGGTATTTCAAGAGGAAAATGATCAAATGTTGATCAAACAGTGTGCTTTTAAATTCCTGCCAGTCCCTCTGCCTCTCTCATGCCAACCACACCACACACTGTCCTCCACTGAGGCAGGACAGGCCTGCACCTGCAGACTTCAAGATACAAATCTCAGAGATAACCCTTTCAATATTATTTGTAGGCATTGTTGAAATAGAAACATTTCAAAGACTTGGGGGAAATGGTGGAATGTCCTCCTCTGACACCACCAAGTGACACTGTGATGTGTTTCTCCCTGTTGCACCAGGAAGGAGAGGCATCCTAAGGAACTTTACACACAGTCTTGCTGGGTGCCCAGCCACGGGAGCAAGCTGCAGGTCTAGGCGAATTGCAATGCTCAAAGCAGAGTTACTTCTCTGCCTTCAAGCGTCTTGTGCTTAGAGAGGCAACTGGTGCCGAGCTACTAAAAGCGAAGCACAGGGTAGAAGAACAAAGCCCAGACACATACCAGAGGGTGGTTCTGTCCAACCACAGTGGGCGGACAGTAAGAAACAATGTCTAACATTCAGATTTCAGAAAAGTTTGGGATAGTTTCTCTCTCTCTCTCTCTCTCTCTCTCTCTCTCTCTCTCTCTCTCTCTCTGAGGGTTTGTATTTTATTATGGCCCTGTGTGGATTTCAACACAGAAAAGATAATCTGCAGAAGCAAAATAAACAGAGGAAACCAATTGTTAGGGGAAAACAGACATCCCTTGTCATCACAGAAAGCATGCAAGATACAGTCAGTGTTCTTAACATTCCAGTACATCCTTGGTCTCACTAACAACCCATCTTGTTTCCGGCAATTACAGGAGCAGAGGGTTTAAGGGTGGCCCTCCTTGACACCAGCTTTGGAAGGCTCAACCATCTTTCGTTTTCCCTTACTGGTATAGCTGTTTCTTTAAAGATCATTTAGTTGCTTACATTTCAGTTTTCCTAGGGACTCTTCCTGGAGTGTTTTCTTGAGTGAGTTTAGTAGAATGACCTGTGATCTACACATGCATCATAGTCAAGCTTCCGTATCTATGAACTTCATACCTGTGGATTCAACCAATCCCATATGGAAAACATTTGGAAAACACTTTCGCTTGTCGTGAACATGTACAAACTTTTACAAAAGTCTCCATGCCTTAATGGTACTTAAATATTAAGTCCACCACGAGTATTGTATATAATCTACAATGAGGGGGATCATGTAGGTTACATGCAAACACTACAGCGTCTTATCACCAACTAAAGTCAATACTGAAGAATGACTGGCTTTGTGGAGCAGGATGGAAAAAGAGAGAAGGAAGAGGGAGGGCGGGCCTCCTCACTCCACTCCAGAGCCTGGTTGAAGCCTATTGGTAGCTGAGAAACAAGATTTCGAACACATTCCGTGGCATATACTTAAAGGTCTTTGTCCCTTCCAACTAGTCTACATTTTCCAAGGAATCTTATCAGAAACCTCAGTGTGTGTGTGTGTGTGTGTGTGTGTGTGTGTGTGTGTGTGTGTATGTGTGCCCAAACCCTTTATTCAACCCTAGTGGCTCCTAGTTTTACCATATCAAATCTTCTTGTCAGATTATAATTCTATTCAAGGCACCTCTAGCGCCACCCTAAATCTCGCTGAGAGAGAGAGGGTGTGGATGGGGTGGGAATGGAACTGGGTAAATTTCTCAGTGATTTAGAGCATTTGCTGCTCTTGCAGAGGACCTGAGTTTGGCTTCCACTACCCATACCACAGGTCACAACTATCCATAACCCCAGTTTTAGGTGATCTTACACCCTCTTCTCACCTTTGAGGACACCAGTCATGGACGTGGAGTACCTACAACCAATCAAAATGCAGAGTCGCGGAGCCCAGTCCCAATGGACACATCTACAAAGCAACTCTCAAACAAAGGCTAGGGATCATTTTATAAGAGGGGGATGGGAAGATTGTCAGAGTCAGAAGATTAGAAAGTTGCTGTGAGATTGTGTCTCCTGGTAATGTCAGAAGCTACACCCATAAAACCTCACCAACCTGATTGCCTAAGCATGACCTGACCAAAACCATGTTCAAGTGCTGGAGGAAGCCTACAGGAAGCCTCAAACCTACACAAAGAACTACAGGCAACTTGGGAATGCTGACAGCAGGAGAAAATAGTCTTCCCTCAGGGAAGAGTACACTAACTGGTTATCCAATACCAATGGTCAACCCCCAAAGCATACAGACAAGTATTATACAGACAGACTAGGTTCTATTTGTGTTTAGAAATATACATGTCTATACATATATGTATGTAACAAGCAACTAGTGAAAAGAGGGCCCTGAATTTGAAAGACAGCAAGGAAGGGGTATATGAGAGGTAGGAGGTAATTATATTATGGACCTCAATAAATGATGTAATTATATTATAACCTCAAAAATAGAATAAATAATTTAAAAAGGGAGGAAGATACCTGATACTGACATTTGCTTTCCACATACACACATAAACAGTAGGGCGTACATGTGCATGCATACACACATGCACATAAAGGGTTTTGGAGGCCATCCATCTAAGATGCACAGTATAAAATATGGATTTGAAGTGTTATTTATGCTTTTGAAAGAGAAAGACGCTCTCATTCTTACATTCTTGCTCCCGTTTTGTCTTTTCGCCCCTTCCCCAATTCCCTTCCCTGCTCTCTCCACATACTCATGGCTGGCCTCTACTCCTCTATTCCTCCTCCTCCTTATCTCTCTCTCTCTTTTTTTCTCTCTCTCTGCCTTTCTCTGTCTCTACTGCCCTCTTAACTCTTCCCTCCCCATGCCCTGAATAAACTATATTCTATACTAAGAAAGAAAGAAAGAAAGAAAGAAAGAAAGAAAGAAAGAAAGAAAGAAAGAAAGACAGACACTGGAAGCACAACTTGCAGATTTTTTTTCTGGCAGACTCTTAAAAGAGACCTATAGAAAGCCAGTGCGTACTTTCTGAATTGAAAATAACAAAGTTTAAGCTTTAACTCATCAGAGACAGAACTTTACAGACTATCAATTCAGTCTATTTTCAAAGATCCAGGCAACTTGCAGCAACAAAGTCACTCTGTAAGTTGAGCTGTACCAGGAGAGCAGGCAGCCTGTGAAATCCACTTCATACCAATGAGATTCATATCAGCACTCTGGTCTTAGCATCCACATTCCATGGTGGCAACTCCTGTATGTATAATCCAGTAGGCTTTAGGCTTAAGTTTGTGCCTTTCCCAACACCTACTCTGACCCCAACCACCTCCTTAGGTCAGTTACAGGGGCAGCTGGAGAATGTCTTAAGAGACAGCTAGCTGATCATTGCCTACAACACTTCTTGTTCTAGATAACTCAAGTATTTGAATGACTCATCTCAGAAAGCAAAACCAGACAGGGGAAAGCTGTCTAACTCCAAGTAGCAAGTGAAGAGCTTTGAAAGGTTTTGCAAAACACTAAAAACTAAATAAGACAGAGAGACGGTAGTAACAAAACAAACTGTAGTAGGCTAGTATATCAAACTGTAGTAGGCTAGTATGAAGCATTTAGAATATCCTTGGAGTTTTGTTCAGTCACAAAATTAAAATTGTCCCGTGCGATGAGGCATGCCTTTAACCCCAGGACTCGGGAAGCAGAAACAGGCTGATGTCTGTGAGTAATGAGACTACCCTTCTCCACAAAGTGAGTTCCAGGCCAGCTGGGGTTACATAGTGAGATATTGTCAGAAAGCAAGCAAGCAAGCCTGAGAAAAAAATGAAGAAGAATCAAATTATGTTTGTTGTTTGCTGGAAGACAGATGTAACTGGATGGAGATGAGACAGACACCATGCTTTTTCTCATTTGTGGATCATAGATTGCCTATAGGTATGGTCTTACCCCACTTCACACAGAGTGATTGCTATGTAATCTATTATATTCAATTTTTTTAAATGTATGAGTGTTCTGTCTGCATGTACACCTGCATGCCAGAAGAGAGTGTAAGATCCCTTTATAGATGGTGGTAAGTCATCATGTGGTTGCTAGGAATTGAACTCAGGACCTCTGGAAGAGCAACAAGTTCTTTTACCCACTGAGCCATCTCTCCAGTCCTGCATATTCAATTTTTAAAAAATATTTATTTTATGTATATGTGTAACATTGAAGCTGTCTTCAGACACACCAGAATAGGGCATCTGATCACTTTATAAGATGGTTGTGAGCCACCATTTGGTTGCTGGGAATTGAACTCAGGACCTCTGGAAGAAGTTAGTGTTTCTAACCGCTGAGCCATCTCTCCAGCCCTGCCCCCCCCCCCCGCTGCCCTGTGTATTCAATTTTTAAAAAAGATTTATTTATTATTATATCTAAGTACACTGTAGCTGTATTCAGATGTACCAGAAGAGAGCATCAGATCTCATTACGGATGGCTGTGAGCCACCATGTGGTTGCTGGGATTTGAACTCAGGACCTTCGGAAGATCAGTCGGTGCTCTTAACCACTGAGTCATCTCTCCAACCCGTATTGACTTCTTTCAAGTTAGCATGTTTTCAAGCATCATTCATGTTCTTTTCACACATCTCTGTTTCGGTCCTTTTTATAGCAGGTTGATCATCCACATACAAAGAACATACAAAGAACATACAATCCAGTACTACACAGAAGGGATCTGAAAAGGTATTCCTCCAAGGGAGAGTTAATAGACAACATCACACAATAAGATATTCAATGTCATCATCTGAAAAAGCCAAAGGAAATCACAGAGAGACAGTATTTTGTACTGGCTTTGATAAAAATATATATATCGACAAAGTGATAGTTTCTAACAAGCATTGGCAAGACAGGAGCAAAGACAGAACTGTCTTTTTTTGTTTGTTTGTTTGGTTGGTTGGTTTTTGGTTTTTTGAGACAGGTTTTCTCTGTATAGCCCTGGCTGTCCTGGAACTCACTCTGTAGACCAGGCTGGCCTCAAACTCAGAAATCCGCCTGCCTCTGCCTCCCGAGTGCTGGGATTAAAGGCGTGAACCACCACACCCGGCTCCTTATTCAATTTTTAAAGTGCAATTTTAACATAGAGAATAATTGCAGTTCAATAATAGGAAGGCAACGTGACTAAAAGTGGATAAGGAATCTGAGCAGACATCCTTCCAATGAAGATTTAACATGGCCACCACAGATGTCCATATGTGTACTTATTGTGAAGATGGCTGCAACTCTGTGGGAGTCAACGGCGATAGGAAGGCATGAGGGTAAGGTGAGGATGGGGCGGTAGGGTCAAAGACCATGATGATTGGTATAAAAATGTGTTTATGAAACCCATCACCACATATAATAAATATATACCAATGAAGCTTATATTTAAATTCTATTAGCCTTTAAATTTTTTTATTTTTGAAATTAAAAATGTAGTTACATCATTTTCCCTTTCCTTCCTCTAATTCTTCCCATGTACTTTCTTATTTTTCTCAAATCCGTGGCTTCTTTCTCTTCAATTGTTTTACAAACACACACACACACACACACACACACACACACACACGTCTGGATAAATAAATGCAAACTGCTCAGTCTATATAATGTACCTTGCACATGATTTCCTACTTATCATTGAATAACCAATTACAGGGGCAGTTCCCTGAGGAAGGCTGTTTTTTCCTTCTCTCCACTTTCTCTAGCTGCCCATGGTTCTTTGTCTAGAGTCTGGGCTTTTCAATTTTAACTGTATAAAGTCATATAACACAGTTATCCTCCTTGGCCTTTTTTAAAGCACACTGCTCAGTAGAGTTTTTATTCAAATTGTGTGTTACATGCATCATTTAAAAATTAACTTCATTTGTATTAACTGTAACTAAAGAAGTAAATACATACTATATTCTTTAGGGGTGGGTGGAGAAAGGGTTTCTCTGTGTAGCCCTGGCTGTCCTGGAACTCACTCCGTAGACCAGGCTGGCCTTGAACTCAGAAAACCGCTTGCCTCTGCCTCCCAAGTTCTGGGATTAAAGGCGTGTGCCACCACTGCCCGGCCTATACTGTATTCTAATGTAAAAATACTCAATTGACAAATTTAGAATCTATATTTTAAAGGAGCTCTGCACAGAGTACATGTAGTAAAATAAGACTCCTATCCCACAGATGTCTAGGTTTCAGCTAAATCACAAACATGTAAAAGCAAAAGTCTCCCTGTGCTTTAGGTGAACAGAATGTAGTTTAAATTACATATCACTATATTAGACAAAGTCATCTGTTACTCTTCTAAAGGAAGACCTAAATTTTATTTCAAAAGTCAGCACAGATTAGCATAAAGCTGCTAACTTTTGCAAGCGTTTTCTTCTATTATGTTTGATATTTAGTATTTATGAATGTTCACATGCACCATTAACTAAAAGAATTTTCAAGAATAATCACGACCATCTTATGACAAATTATACACCTAGTAATTGCTATTATTATTTAGTGTATGAGGTTTTTTAAAATATGATTTTAACATACAAAGAACATACAATCCAGTACTATACAGAAGGGGTTTGAAGAGGTAGTCTTCCAAGGGAGAGTTAATAGACAGCATCACACAATAAGATATTCAATGTCATCATCTGAAAAAGCCAAAGGAAATCACAGGGAGACAGTATTTTGTACTGGCTTTGATAAAAATATATATATCGACAAAGTGATAGTTTCTAACAAGCATTGGCAAGACAGGAGCAAAGACAGACTGTCCTACTGTTGGTGGATGAAATAGTGCAGCTGTTTACAAAGCTACTCTGAATTTTTTAAAAGGCCAAAGGAAGGTATTATATAGCACAGTAATGCTATAGGAGAAAATGATATGCCCATAAATATTCATAGCAGCCTTCCTTATAATAGCTAAAACTACATAATGTAAAGCAAAAATGAGAACCCTTCAAATGTTTACTGATGAACTGAAAATGCAGTGTGGTATGGCCGTCAGTGGACAATCAACCTGCTATAAAAAGGACCGAAACAGCCGGGCGTGGTGGCGCACGCCTTTAATCCCAGCACTCGGGAGGCAGAGGCAGGCGGATTTCTGAGTTCGAGGCCAGCCTGGTCTACAGAGTGAGTTCCAGGACAGCCAAGGCTACATAGAGAAACCCTGTCTCAGAAAAAAAAAAAAAAAAAGGACCGAAACAGTGATGTGTGAAAAGAACATGAATGATGCTTGAAAACATGCTAACGTGAAACAAGTCAATCACAAAGGAGCCTGTACCACAGGTACGTCTACACTAGTATGTGACCTGTGGACGTGTGGAGAGTGAGAATCGATTCATGTGTGCTTAACACTGAGGCAGATGGAGGAATTTGAGGATGATGGCCAAGAAGTACAGTTTCTTTATGAGGTGATGAAAATTGATTGTCATTATGACTATGCAACTTTGTGAACACAGTAAAGGCCACTACACTGTAGACTTTCAGTGTACGTACCAATAAAGTGTGTGCATGTGAATGAATGCTTTTCTCACCAACCTAAAGAATAACCAAAAAAAAAAAAAAAAAGAAAACCTAAGACTATTGATTGATAACAAGAAGAAATTTTTAGAAGATTCATATAAATGACATAACTTGGTTTTCAACTATGAAGTAAGTTTCTTTTACTTAAGGAATCCGGCAAAACCATACAGGTGACAATTTTGGCAAGAAAATATTTCTAACAATAGAAGGTCTGACTCCCTTTGATACAATCACATCTGCCAAATAAGGAAGATGTGTTCACTGGATGGATGTACGGGGTACTTCCCAAGCATCTGATCTCATTCCCTAAAGATCAGATGCTTATTTAATGGTAAATTATATAGTTAGTGGCTGCAAGGCATGTCCTTATAGAACCCTTGTGCTCCATGTCCCTATAGAACCCTTGTGCTCCATGTCCCTATAGAACCCTTGTGCTCCATGTCCCTATAGAACACTTGTGCTCCATGTCCCTATAGAACCCTTGTGCTCCATGTCCCTATAGAACCCTTGTGCTCCATGTCCCTATAGAACACTTGTGCTCCATGAGGTATATGCAGATTCTTTCAGGGAAAATAAAATGACACCCTGTGCCCACATCAGAGGAGGAAAAATAATAGATTAAAGGTAGCCGATCAAATTGTCTCAATATTAAGAGGTTTCTTTCACTATAACATTTTCTTTATCCATCCATCCTTCTAGTTTTTCTGAATACTAACAGAAAGGAACTCAGCAGCTCTGAAACATTATACCTACAAGATATTGGAAAATCTGAAATTATCAATCATACTTAGATTTAATAGCTTTACATTCATGGAAAATAAAGCTTTGTAGTTCATAGGAGTTACACATTCCCATGGCAAATACTTCTTAATATAGAATTTTTTAAAAAGTTGGGTTTTCCTTTTTCTTTTTTTTTCTTTTGAAACAGGTTTTCTCTGTATAGCCTTCGCTATCCTGGAAGTCCTGGAACCTGCTCTGTAGACCAGGCTGGCTTCAAACTCATAGAGATCCACCTACCTCTGCCTCTTAAGTGTTAGGATTCAAGGTATGTGCCATTGCCTCCCGGTGATGATAAGATGATATAAACATTTTAATTGTTTTCACAACAGTGTTATGCATTTTTATTTTGCTCAGGTATTGTGACAGTAAAGTCTGGCTTATTTGGTGGGGTTCAATCAAAGGAATGAGTAGGATAGTTGATCATTATATCAAGACATGACTAAAGGGGGCTGGAGAGATGGCTCAGCGGTTAAGAGCACTGACTGCTCTTCCAGAGGTCCCGAATTCAATTCCCAGCAACCACATGGTGGCTCACAACCATCTGTAATGGGATCTGATACACTCTTTTGGTGTGTCTAAAGACAGCTACAGTGTGTGTACTCTTATAAATAAAGTAAATAAATATTTAAAAAATAAAGACATGACTAAAATTCTAGTCTCAAGTGAAAAGGACCCAAGAGAGAAATATAACAGAGGAGCTACCTACTGCCTCCATTTTTTCATAAATACTCAGTGTGGGGTATAGAGATACTGTCACCAGGGTTTGTTTTCTATATTGATGCCTATATCTCAATTTTGGAAATTTCTGCAATACATTCTGAGGTATTCAGCCCTAAGATAATGACAGACCAGCTTGTAGCACACCCTTAAAACAATGTGTTCAAATTGCACACGTTGCAATTCAGTTCAACTAGAAACCAACCAATGTTGGCAAATTCAGGTCATCTGTTTTTAATCAATCATTTCAAACATACAAGGTATTAGAACAATTAAACGAAGTACCTTCACTTGTACTTTCCAAAACTAAGCCTAGTATATTTGCTTTGATGGCCTTAACTCATTTCCTTAACTACCATAACTACTCCAAGGAGAATATCCTCGCTCTCAGGTGGAGCCAGCCAGGACAACTTTATGCCAGGTCTGAAGGCTAAGCTGGATCTTGGAGAAGTCGAGGGTCTTTAGTGGGGCTGGGGAAGAAGTCGTGTCAAAGGGTGAAGCACCCGAGGAGGAAGAGTGAAGTGCTGAGGGCACTGAAATATCGAAAGAGGAAACTGTCAGGGGTGCAGTGGACCACAAGGCTGGCACAGAGGTTCGGGAAGTCTGTCAAGGGTCCTGTTCGCCTTGCCAAGAAATTTCAATGCAAAGAACAAACAAGGCAAACATACAGTATTCTCTCAAAGCCTTTGTGAGAACAGGAGGCAGATGGCGTTGCAGTAACTATGAAACAGAACCTGCTAGAGCAGAGGTGGGGGAAAGCCAGGGATGGCTTCCTGGGAGAGAGAGCAACTGAACTAACTAGGGATGGACCTAAACAGCAACACTGGTGACCCTAGGTCTGGAAACCAGAGGACAATTCTACAGAAACTATAGCATGGTAACTCTCAATGCTAAGTCCACAGTAGAACCACCTTGAGAACTATTAAGCAAATGTCAGTTTTGGGGGTCCCATTTTTTTGACCAGGTAATTGAAGGACTCTTTCGGGAAGAATGATTTGGGGCTGAGTGCAGTCTCCAGAGGGTGTGATGAATCTGAATGGGGCAGTGAGTCTTCTCAGATCGTGAGCTCTGGATGTCAGAGAACCTAAGACAGTTATGGTTAGTTACCATCGGCAACTTGACACAACCAAGAATCATCCGGTAAGACAGCCTCGGTGAGAGACCATGAGTTGGATTTGGATATTAAGGTAGAGATTGAGTTTGCCCCAAGAAGTGATCCAGAAAGACTCTTCTGTAGTACCTGTGCTTACTCCCAGTGGAATCCAGGGTGCACTACATGGGCTGATTTTTCTCAGGGGAGACCGGGAAGTTGTATAACCAATGATAATATTTAGAATTATGCAGCTGTGATCAAGGAAATCGAATCTCATTGCTGCAGGGCAGAAACCAATGGCCTCCAGTGGTGAGGGAGGAATTCTCTCTGGCTCCATGCTGTTTCTGGATTAACTTTCCGGGTTATTTAATTTATTTTACTGGGAGAGTGGTTGCTGCAAGAATCATAGACAAAGGAGGCTTGTGGAAGCCACAGTGGTTATTACAAGCCCACGAGCTTGAGTCCTCTGTCCTCGCTGTAGTGTTTCCAATGAGTGCAATGAGTGGCTAGCCCTTGCTGCTGCTGTTCTTGCTGTCAACAGCTACCGCTAACTGAGCACATTCCAGGGCCAGGCTGAACCCTTATACTCAGCCCACAACATGAACCCCACTATCTATCTTACAAAAAAAAGAAAGAGAAGCCTAAACACGCCCCTCTCTTTAGAGTGGTGCCTTTTATTCCAGCTAACGGAAATGAGAAGCCTGCCTTGAGTTCTTGTCCATAAATGCCCAGAGTATTCAAATTGTCTTTAGATACACGCCAGATACTTGGCAAACCAACAGTTCAAAATATTAAATTTCCCTTAACTGACCCTGGCTTTCATTTTTGCAGGCACTCAACATGCGTTTCAAAAGGCCAAGAATTAAGAATTGTCTAGCTCTGGTTTTTGTTTTTGATTCCTTGTGTTAGATGACAAGATTTTTGTTGGTTGTGAAGTGTCCCTATTCTGAATCCAGAGTGCCATAGTCTGAGGCAAAACATTTACTGCTTTCATTTCCGTTATTTTCTCAGTTAGAAGAACCCTCCCTCACCACCGGAGGCCATTGCTGGCAGTCCCTGCTTGTCGGCTTTGTACATAGTCAATTCTTACCTCCAACAGGATTCACTGATCTATGTATATGCAAGGAAAATGTCTAAGTAATATTTAACCACAAGAGAGCCTGTCACACGGGGAAGGGGATTACAGGCAAGTGGGTATTTTATTTTTCTGGTTCTTTTAAATTTTTTGCTTGTTTTATTTTGGGTACAATGAGAACCATTAGTTTTACAAGGACAAGTGTGTCCCAAGGCTCTCCTGTTCCTGGAAATGTCTGGGCAGAAGCTGGACAACCATTTGGAAGGGAAACTGTAGGCAAGGGTGAACAACATCAGCGTTTCCCAATGAGAGGTAAATATAGGCTTCTGGAGGAAGAGAAAGTGAGAAAGCTCTTCTGTTAAATTACCTTCCCAGTCTTTGGGTTAGAGGAAAGAGAAAGCCCTCGGGGTTAGTATACCTTAACATGTTATGAACTGCTAATTATCTCTCTTTTCCTTCTTAAAATATGACAGGGAGGGTCTCGGCAGCAGTGTCAATTCAGGGTGTCATAACATTATAATTCATTATCTCTTGCACAAGATGAAGGACAGGGGCCTTCCATTCTTAGTAGCAATTTGAAGTAATGTAAAGATTGTGTTAACTTGAAACAAATGTTTAAGGGCGAATATGAATGCCATCTTTGCTAGTAAACTCTAGAGCAGTTGATGTCAGGTGGGAGATGCCTCGAATGAAGAACATCAGATTTGGAATCATATTCTAAAAGGTGAGCCAAGGGGAGGAGAAGGGTGGATATGATTTAAATACATTGTATACATACACAAAATTGCCAAAAAAAAAAAAAAATCAACCAGACTGCCTCTTCCTTTTGGCACATGGAGAGAGCCAGTGAAATTGGTTCTCTGAGAATTTGCTCATGTACATTGTTTTGTGAGTTGAGGAATTTGGGGAGCCTCTCTCCATCTAAGTAGATGTACAGAATGGACCCCCTGTACATCAACTTAGGGACTTTTTCTTTGTATTCAGGTACCTCCGGTGCCTAGCTGAGTATATGACATAGAATAAAACTATGAATGAATGAATGAATGAATGAATGAGTGAATGAATGAATGAAACAAGATGAACTTCATCTATTTTGTGATCCAACCTCTGGTACGCCCCAAACATAGGCTTCAAGTTGCTGCTATCATAAATGTGCCTAATACACCTCCCTCATCTCTTTCTCTTACACCATGTCCCATGAGAGACTGCCTGCCAAAAGCCTTTCCCTTACAGAAAACTGGGGCTGACGGTAAAGCTTTCCTGTTATTTGGGTCTCAGGAAGATGAACATTTAGAATAAAAACACAAGGAAGCACCAATTTTTGAAAAAAAAAAAGGTTCAGGAGCAGGACTAGCTATATCCACTCAATATAACCAGACATGGCATTTAATTATTATCCTGTGCGTTAAATCAGGCTAAGCCGGCCAAACCAACTCATATTTCTGGCATGAAATAGCTAGTTTGGCTGCTTATCCTGACCATACCAATAGAAAATGGTGCCAAAGTCTTGTTTTATTGTGTGGGGGCGTTGGCATAGACCTATTCTTCTTGTTCAAGAAAAGAAAGGGCGGGTGGGGCGGGGAGGTACTTGAGTACAAATGTAGCTGTTGGGCTTCCTCCCAGATTCTCCCTGAAGCTTCTGGAATGCTAATACACACCAGGGATGTTTGGGAAGACTGGATTTCAACTCAGGACAAGAATGTGCCTCATGGAGCTTTAATGCCTCAGCTCACAAACACGAGTGTTTCTGAGCTCTGTAAGTTGGTCTGGGAACATAGTACAGCAGGAAAATGGGAGAGTGTTTGCCCGGCATGTACAAGGTACTAACTTTTGATGACTAGAACCACAACAAACAAAGAAACAAATATTAAGAAATAAAGCATGACTTTGGTGTCTCTATGTGTTTTGGAATATTCTCTAAAATCTTTGAAAACTAAATGCAATAACTATTTTATTCAACTTAATTTCCATCTTCACAGACACACACACCTCCGCCTCCACCCCAAAGCTTTTGAACTTGAGAGAACTAAGGTATAAAGCATTTTCCCACAGGAGAATTTCTTGTATGGCCCCGTGACCTTTTGATTTCTTACCATGATGCTCTTGTCTGATACAAAACAGAACAGTTATGGACTGCACAGATCACACTCAGAAGATGGAAGGAAAAGCTTTCCCAATCACTGTTTGTTTAACAGTAATGAACATGGTGTCTGGTAGCGAATTCCACTGGAGGTGAACTATGTTTGGTTTAGGATTAACTGGTGGGTAAATCAGGTAACATAAAAACCAGTAAAAGCATAATAGAGGTCCAAAAACAGTAGCACTGACAACCAAGCCTGTGTTTGAACACTAGTATTCCAAGGGCTAACTGAACCAGGAGAAGTCCTTTGGTTGGCTACCTTGTCCTGTTTTGTGAATTTTTTTATCAAAACTGAAAACTTGGGAAGCTCTCTGAAAACCTTGGATAACTAAATTCTCTTGAACACTGGCCATGTTTTGCTCTTGTGGACACATAGTGGCAACTTGTTGAAGCTGATTAATTTTATATTTCTCAAGTCTCAACAGCCTCCTTGCTCCACTTTCGGCCACATTATTCTACAGTGCAGTCAGAATCCACTTAATCATCTCACTTAGCCCAGCTCTCTCCTGTTGGAGAAAAATATTTCCCTGTATCCATGACTATCAACATAGGAAAACATAAAGTAGCCTGAAAGGGCATCTTCATGTATACACGTCACCCACTTAATGACTGTGAGCTTTGGGGACTGCTTTTTTTTTTTTTTTTTTTAAACTTTTCATTCTTGAATAAAGGAGCCTTACTTTGCTACCTCCAGGGCAACACATTTCCCCAGTAATATCTCCCAGTAGGCCCAGGGATCTTCTGGGGGCGGGGGAGGGGGGTGTCTGTGTAATTTGCAAATATTTCCTTTTCTATGTTCCCACTTTTTTGTTTGTTTGGTTGGTTTGGTTTGGTTTTTCGAGACAGGGTTTCTCTGTGTAGCCCTGGCTGTCCTGGAACTCACTCTGTAGACCAGGCTGGCCTCAAACTCAGAAATCTACCTGCCTCTGCCTCCCAAGTGCTGGGATTAAAGGCGTGTGCCACCACTGCCCAGGTTTTGTATTTAAAACCACAAAGGAAAGTCTCGGTGAGTCAATCATTTTAATTTTAATCGAAAGTATCTGAATTACTGTGTAGCCTGGGGATTAATCCTGGGAGACGAACACTGTTTAAAGAACTTTGGCTCAGCTAAACTCTATTCCTGGGCCCTTTTCCTTGACCCAGTCCTGAAAAAAAAAAGGATAAAATTCCCTCAATGGTTCCATGTGACCACTCCCAACTCGCAACTAGGTTATGTTAAGCCTCATTTTATATTGGTTGCTTGCAATTTGCCATTCTCTTTTTTTTTTCAAAACAAAAAACAAAAACATCCATATTATAAGTGTTGCTAATTTCTCCAATATTTGACCAAAACTTTCTTTTTAACCACTGAAAGGGATAATTTTCTGTCTGAAAAATTATCCAACCAAAGCTCTTGTTCCTTTAATAAAGTTGGCTATTAAGTATCTAAAACACAAGGGAATTCTGCTTCAGGGGAGAGGTCAAGTAAAGCTGTTTCTAAAGGGAAACAATGTTTTTTTTCCCCGTGTTGTACAAGGGGTTTCTGGGTGCGGTCCCCCCAAAGGGGGGGGAAGAAAGCAGAAACAGGGGTTCCACTGTAGACATATTCTCAGCCTAGAAGTTAGCTGCTAGTGATGCTGTAGAGACTCACTGTCTCACTCAGTAAAATGTTGGATATGGGCTCTGACCTAATAGTGATTTCTACAAAGAGTTCCTCTTTAAAGAGAAATGGTTAATAAAACGAGAATGTGTCTCATGCCAACATTTAATAAAGCATTTGTAGTAAGAATTGTAGCTTCTATAATTAGCCCTACTCAGCAACTGACCAGTCCAGTTTTGTAAACAGGTATCTCAAGGATGAGAGGACTGGTTTGTGGGCCATTTATCCTCCGCTCTGAGGTTGTGGACATGCAGTTACTTGTTTAAGGCCCTGGACAAATAGAAGCCAGCTCAGATCTGCAAGGCACCGAGGAACACTCCGGCATAGTTTCCGTGCATGTCATGGCTAGCCCTCTAAGGTATGTGATAGTCAGAAGGCTGCCCTATGACCTTTCAGCTACTCGGTGAAGTTCTTGTTACACCAAAAGCTTGAAAGTGTCTCTCCTTGAAAACCCAAGGGAAGAGGGAGAGAGATGCAGCTTGCACAGACAGTGACTGCAGGTAAAGAGGTCATTAGTACCTGAGGTCTGGGGCTTAAGCTCTAAACTCAGAAACCATTCTGCTGGGGAAATGTTTATGGAAATTCTCTCAGTCTGAGATGAGCTGTGGGGAAAGAGAGAAGAGTAGGTGGGAAGGAATGGATAGTATCACTTTTTTTTCCCTGCAACTTTTTACCCTGTCTGTATTTGTCAATCATACAGCTAATGACTCTTCAAACTGTAAGCTGCTGCCTTACTGTCACAGTAGAGAGACCCTATCCTCTGAAGCTTCCGCTGGTTAAAGGTCAGTGTCGGTGGGCAGAGTAGCCAATGGGGATATCTCCCACCCCCTCCCCATTCTCCCACCAGTGTAAAAGGTAGTGGGGGGGGGATGGGGAAACTGGAGAAGGAAATGAAATCATGCGGGTACACCAGGAAAAGATAAGTGTTGGTGGCAGCGGAGTTGGTGAGTGTGTTGTGTGTGGCATTACCTCTTCATGAGGCTTCCAAGAAGGCTCCCGCTCATGTCCTGGTGGCTCTGAGAACAAGCATTCTTGCATCAATAGCTAATAGGCTGTCCAACCAGATGTTATCTGGGTGGGATAAGAGGGTGAGAAAACAGACCTGTTGTACGCTGTTGTCAACTACATCACTGTGGTCAGAGAAAGGCTGTTTGTGTGGTGTTTAGCAGGGGACCTCGTTCACGGTGAGGCAGACCAGATTACGTGGCTGTTTAAATCCATTTCCTCTTGTGATTGGTAAAAATACGAGAGTTCATAATCATTCATGCATTAGTAAAGCCTCCTTTCCATCATTTCCAAGGGATTTTTTTCTTTTTCTTTTTTTTTTCCAAGAACAGAGCATGCATCCAGCAGAAACCTAAAGCATTGACTTTTCTAAGCGTTCTTTTGCAAAAAGCACACTAAAAAGAAAGAAAGAAAGAAAGAGAGAGAGAGAGAGGGAGGGAGGGAGGGAGGGAGAGAGAGAGAGAGAGAGAGAAAGAGAGAGAGAGAAAACACACAGCAAAATCTGTCCATGTCAGGTACCTGTGACGAGACTGGAAATGATCAGGGGTAAGACCAACATCTGTAGCATCCTCATCAGAAGCTCCCCAGGAAACGAAAAGTACTTGACCTCCCGGTAGCTCATTTTATATGGTCGGAGGGCAAATCCAAGGATTGTACCTGAAGGGACAAAAGAGAAAGAGAGAGAAGGGAAAAATGAGTCTTTTAAAACTAAGGCATCAGCCTCTGGAAAATGAGCACGTATCTGGCGGGTGGTTCTTCAAGTTTGACAAGAGTGATTTACTTAAGCAGCAAATATTTACACAGCATTGGGAGCGAGGGATGAATCTGTCTTTGGAGTCATTATGTGGAAGAGTTTGTTGAGTCCAGGCCTTCAAGTAGCATTTGAAGAAAAAAAGGCTATCTGGGCTGAGTAAATGAAAAATGTCTTTGTCTAACTTGCATGCAGTGGGACCTGTTTTGACTGAACTTGGTGTATGTATGAAGACTAGGGTATAATTTACAGACAAATCAGTCCTGAGGAAGATGAAACGGGAGGAAAAGGCCTCATGAGATAGTTCCAGAAGAACAGATGGCAGAAATGCATAAGCACTTATAAAAAAACAATTAGACTTTCCAATTTCAAACCAAAAAACCAAAGAAACCCTGGTGCTCACATTGTTAATCTATTTGAGCGTCTCCCTGTCTGTACATACCACATTGTCTCTCTCACAGCCTGGTCATGACATTGCCTTGGCAACTATATTGTACATACTCGCTAGTCGCTGACAAGAAAAGACTTTAAAACGAGCAACAAATTTTTCCCACAAATTTCCTATTGAAAATTCGATGAGGAGTAGGTAGAGAGAAAGGAAAGTGATTTTCTCTTTAGCTTTCCTTCAGTCTAGAAACCTTGAAATGTTCTTTTAGAATAATAAACTCATACACAAGCTGGGTGACTCATGACACCTACTGACACCCAGAAATTAATCCTAGTATCAAATACATTTACTCCCTCTCCTCTTTCCCCAGCTTACTTTCTTTGCCCAAGGGAATTTAGTCATTTCAGTATTGCAAATATTTTCAAACATTTGCCTTGAGTTGAGATTTCACCTTTTAAAAATCCCAGGTTAAACTATAGTGAAGATAAAATACCTAATATTGAAGTATTCTTAAAAAGCCAGAGGTCAGGGGCGGGAAAGGGGAGGAGTGAACCCAAGGTTTTCCTAGGAACACAAGAAGTCCTTACAGAAACTAAACTTTCCCCATTTCTTATGAAATGGCTTCTCTGTCTTAAGAAATGGAACACAAAGTTCATTTCAACCTCTACTGCAACTCCAATTTCAGTTCTTGGGTCTCGGCAACCACTGCTATCCATTCTCCAACTTTAGACCATGATGTTGTAATAAAAGGCACCTCGATGTATGTGACTAGAAAATCCTGTTGACCCAGGACTCAGGAAATGTAAGACTAATAGGCAAGAAATGAAAACACAAGACAGCTGGAAGCATAAGCTTAAATAAGAAGAAAGTAACTGAGGTTCCCTGAGCTCTTACCTAAGCCAGGCATCGCCAGTATTTTGCTCCTGTTAGCAACTTAATCCCCTCAACAACTTCAGGATGCTATCTCACAGTTTACTGGTTAAGAAACCTGATCTCAGTGAATGTAAAATTTGTCCAAAATCAAGTATACCCAGGTGCAGAGCAAAAACTCAAGGCCATGGCGTTTCCACTCAGGGCTCACGTTTTCAACCATCACTTCCTGCCTCTCATGATGAATTCCATTAGCGGTCCATAGTGAGTTTATTTCTAGAATGTTCTGGTACATAATTTCATATACAGGTAGTGTGCACCTGAAAAAGTCTCTTTGTTCTCCTAACTGCCCAGTAGCTATTGAACAGTGCACAGAAAGAGACCCAGGGTGACAATGTCTCAGGAGATGATATCCTACGTGTACGTACTGGTTGGTTTTGTGTGTCAACTTGACACAAGTTGGAGTTATCACAGAGAAAGGAGCCTCCCTAGAGGAAATGCCGCCATGAGATCCAGCTGAAAGGCATTTTCTCAATTAGTGATCAAGGGTGGGAAGGCCCAGCCCATTATGGGTAGTGCCATCCCTGAGTTCTATAAGAAAGTTCTAGTCCTGAGTTCTATAAGAAAGCAAGCTGAGCAAGGCAGGGAAAGCAAGCCAGTAAGTAACATCCCTCCATGGCCTCTGAATCAATCAGTTCCTGGTTCCTGACCTGCTTGAGTTCCAGTTCTGACATCCTTTGGTGATGAACAGCAATGTAAACTGAATGTCATGGTGTTTTGTGCAAGAATAGAAACCCTGACAAAGACACTGCATGTCTCCTTATAATCAATGGCTGGTCCTGTTGGTCAGTGTAGCCTGGACATCAGTTCCTCTAGAGTGTGTCTCAGTTTGTAGGTTAGCATACAGAGTAACAGGTCTAGTTTGACACTTTCGCACATACTGTCATTACCTTCGCTCCCTGCTCTGCACCTCCAGGCCTGCCCAGGTCAGCTCCCCTTTTCCCTTTGGGTGTCACCGTCTTCTGCTTTCTTATATACGGATTTCATTTCCCTCTCTTCTCCCCTCCCAACTCTGAGGATCTTCCTTCCTCTCCTGAATCCTTTTCTAGTTTCATGACCTCTAGATTCTCAGTGTAAGCACACACACACACACACACACACACACCTCTGTTTCATATAAGAGGAAAATATAGAATTTGTTTTTCTGATCAGCCATAATTTCATTTCCATCCATTTTCCTGAAAATATAATTTCATTTTTCTTTATGGACGAATGTAGTCCCATTGTGTATATGTACTCTCTATTTTTTTTCTTATTCATCTGTTGCTGATGGACATCTAGATTGATTTCCATTTCCATTTACTGGCTATTGAGAATATTACAGCAACAAATATGTATGTACCCTTATTTCTGTGATATGAGGCCTTTTAAAAATCTCATTGAAAAAAAAAATCTCCCTCCTCCTCTATTGCTGGGGGTTTAATTAGGGCCGCAAGCATGCAAGGTATGCACTGTGAACTACAACCTTAGCCCTGCAATCTGCATCTAAAAGTTCTTTCTTTGTGTGGGAGCAGCAGAGATGAAGTAGCACTCATTTGTAAGGGACTGATGCTTTGGAGAGTGAGGTGGTAGGATGGAAACATACTGCGAATCAGATTTGTCCTGGATTAGGTTTTGTATTTCCTCTCCCTGCTTCCCAAGCAAGCCATTTCTACCATTGGGAAAGAGAAGTTTATACTGGGGAAGGGGGGTGGGTATTTATTAAACCCTTATTATGTGTCAGTGGTAGTCTTTAGCCCTCATCACAACTTTATTATGTAGATATTAGCATGTCTATTTTAAAATCAATAAAATGATGCTAAGAAGTCAGTTAACTTGTTGGGGCTTAGAAAGCTGACAAGTGGCCTGGAAGCCTTCCAACACAAGCCAGTGCTTTTCCTACTATATGTTGGTAAAAGTCCCCCAGTGCAAATGCATCACTGTAGCCTGGGTCTAAGGGTAGTTCAGACAAATGTATCCCCCTGGTTCTCAGTATCTTTAAGTAGCATGTTGCTCACAGCCTATGGTAATGTTGGCTTGCCCATAGATGCCACAAGGGCACCCATCACACTGTGAACCAATGATCTTTCCATCTGCTTGCTCTCTCTCTCTCTCTCTCTCTTGGGTTTTTGAGACAGGTTTTCTCTGTATAGCCCTGGCTGTCCTGGAACTCATTCTGTAGTCCAGGCTGGCCACAAACTCAGAAATTCGCTGCCTCTGCCTCCCAAGTGCTGGGATTAAAGGAATGCGCCACCACTGCCTGGCTGCAAATCCTTTTCTTAAGGAATAGTTTAAGTAACTAGATGATTTTATTTAAATAAACTGGCCTGTCTTTACAATGATATGCACTCACTTATAAGTGGATATTAGACATAAAGTAAAGGATAACCATGCTACAATCCTCACACTCAGAGAAGCTAAGTAGCAAGGGGGTGGGGTATCAATGGGGAGGGGGCTCATGAATTTCACTGTAAAGGGAAATAGAACAGACTCGGCATGTAGATGGATGTAGATGGAGGGAAGGGACTGGATGGGGGTGGGATAGGCATGGGAACAGGTGAGATCAGGTAGGGGTAAGGACGGGGGAGAGAATACTAAGAGAGACAACTGGAATTGTGGTGGCGGGCATCTCTGGGATGAGCTAGACATGTAGGGTAATGGAGACTCCCAGGAATCTATGAGAGTGACCCTAGCTAACACTCCTAACAATGGGGTATAAAGAGCCTGAACCAGCCATCTCTTATAATGATCAAGACTTCTAGTGAGGGGTTGGGATACCAACCTAGCCACAAAACCTTTGACTTACAATTTATCCTTGCCTATCCTTTGCTGGGGTAAAATGCCTTAACTGAGATATTTAAGGTGGTGAGAATCCACTGTGTGGTTGGAGCCTAAGAACAGTGGTGAATTTTTGCTTAAAGATAGGTTCTTATGAAAATGAAATAGGGATTCCAGCAGGTGTTCAGCTTCTCCCTGCAGAGGGCACGGGAGCACTGTCTTGGAAGACTGATAATCTATCATTTTCTAAACTCGGACAAAATGGGCTTGTTTTTTAAGGCTAAGTACACACAGAAAGTTAAAGGTACTAAGAACTTGCTAATATGTCAACTGATAAAATCACGGAAAACACGAAAAATGAAAGAGGACGAGATGCAGTTGGTTAGGACCAGGTCATTGCATTTAGCTTCTGGTGAATGCCGGCATTTGGAATAGCAACATCTTGCTAAGTTCTTTACCCATAAGCCCTTGCATTGAACGGATTGGCAGACGAAGGCCTTCTAGGGTCATTCCTTACAGTGCAGTGTGCTCCAAGGAAGGCACTAGAGAAGCCAGGTGGAGCTAGAATGTCCGAAGGAAATCTGCTTTACCTTGTGTTCTGTTGCTTAGAAACAAGTCTCAAGTCTCAGGCAGTTACATATCAGGTCGGTCAGTGTCTCTCAAACCTGCAGCAGTCTATGGATCTTGTTACATACACTGCTTCTAGTGTGTAGTAGCATTCACAGAGAACACTTTACAAATGGCCCAGCTCTGCCTCTACCTTACTCCATGATGCTGGACATGCTCTCAACCTCCTATGCTTTGACAAATGAATATATACATATAATATATAATATATAATATATAATATATAATATATAATATAATACATATATATAATATATATGCTCACATACATGCATGTATGTCTGTATCTACATATTCTATCTATCTATCTGTCTGTCTATCTATCTATCTGTCTATCTATCTATCTATCTATCTATCTATCTATCTATCTATCTATCTATCTGATCTATCCAAACAAAGGCTTTAGCTATGAATGCTCCTCTTTGCCTGGACTGCTTTCAGCTGCCTTTCCTACTTCTACTTACTTCCCCAATAGCATGATACCCAGAGGGACCCTTTAACACCTAAAGTAGGATGTCATTGATACCTTCCTCTGATGGCATCAGACTGGGCATATGGCGGGCTCTACAGCAGCAGGATGTCACCACCCACTCCTCCCTCCCTTGCTTCTGCTTGCGCCTTTGCCCCTCCCCCTCCCCTTGAATTGCTTTCCCATCATTTTGGACTGATCCCATTGTATGCTCTTTGTGAGGAAGTTTAGAGGAAAATTATGGGAATGTAGGAAGAGAAGACTCCCTCATTCTGGAGTCTAGCTGAAGCCTCTAAGAATCAGTTGAGAATTCCAGCACAATTAGCATTTACTGAAGGCCCCTCTCACCCTTTCCTAGGCTGCAAACTTATATATAATCTGCTAGAAATCTCAGCACAAATTCCAATTACAGAAAGAAACATGACTTAAACCCTTTGTGCAAATCCAATGGCTCCTGGCTTTGCTCTATCAGGTTATACTCCCAGTCAAGGCCCCTTTGGAACCGCCTTGGTCTCACTCATCAAGGAAGAGGTTCTAAAGAAGCCTTTGAAGTGTAACTTGAGAGCCATCAAAACAGAAATGCTAAAACGTGTGACAGCAACTTTCTGGTGGTGTCGCAAACATTTCATCTCAGGAGGCAGAGGCAAGCAGATCTCTATTAGTTCGAGGCCAGCCTGGTCTGCAGAGTGCCAGACAAACCCTCTTTCAACAAACAAATAAACAGACAGACAGACAGACAGACAGACAAACAAACAAGCAAGTTCATATCCACACTTAAGTAGGTCTTATTCTTTCTTGGAACACCCCCACTTTGTGTTTATAAATCTACGTTAAAATGTCTCTTTGAGAAGCTTGCCCCAGGCTATAGTGAGCTCTGCTCTTTCCTGACAACTTTCTCTTTTCAACAAACTCCAGCTTTGCTCCACGCTGTCTCATCCCTCCACACTGAAGCCCTGAATCTTGGATTTAACCTGAATTGGGGTCCTCTAAAATTAGGTGAGCTCTTCAGGCTTTACTGGTGACAGCATGGCACTGGCCTCCATCTTCCTGTTAGTGATGCTGCAGGACTCCTCTGTTTCCAACTCACTATCCCCAGATCGTCACAGGATGTACTTCCTTTAAAGTTTAGCTTCTGTGTCTCTTTCATGATGCCTATCCTGACTTTGCTTCTCCTGATCCAGCTTCATCAGCTCCTGAAGTTCTTATCTCTCCCCTCTAAGTTTATAATATTTATTATTTCCTCTCTATCCTAAAATTCATACTTTGTAAAGATGAACATCCCTATTAGTTCTGTTCACTGACATATATTAAGTCTTTAAAACAATTCTTGGTCCATAATAGATGTTTAATGTATTACTGAGTAAATGAGCAAAGGAAGAACAGGACTGATTTTTCTCTTGGCTGATGATGTGGAACACACGTCTGTAGGTAAGAATCTCTTGGGTCTGTAACACCAGTAAACCTTATTTCCTACTATACTTTGTGAGCACAGCCCTACCTCAAGGAACAGCCCTTCTGCTTAAAACAGCGTGACTTCTTCCTGCACTGTGCAACTGGATCTTGAACAAATTATGAAATCCTACATACTTGAGTTTCTAGATTCCCAAGTGAAGACTGATGGGATTGTGTTAGAACCTTAACTCTCTTGCGAGGTAGAGAACAGTGCAGCTCTGTAGAAAGATTGTGAGTTCAGTGATGATGTTTGGGGGCCTGAACCACCAGCAAGTTAGGCTACAAGATAATTTAATCCCTGTATGAAATCTACAAGACTCATCATTTCTCTCTGATGAGGAGACAAGGTGTGGTAAGCCATTTGTGTTGTAGTAAGCAATGCTACAAAACAAACTTTCAAACTTCTTCCCTGGAAGTCTTCAAGCCATATAATCTCAACAGAGGTATTTTCTTCTTTTATCTTTTATTCCTAACCTGAAAAATGGGAGTAGGTTGAAATAGGTGATATCTTAGATCCTTTTTTAAAAAGCTTTATTTATTTAAGTATTTGTTTGTTTGTTTGTTTGTTTATTTATTTACTTATTTATTTATTATGTCTAAGTACACTGTAGCTGTCTTCAGACACTCCAGAAGAGGGCATCAGATCTCTCATTACATATGGTTGTGAGCCACCTTGTGGTTGCTGGGATTTGAACTCATGACCTCTGGAAGAGAATTCAGTGCTCTTAACCACTGAGCCATCTCTCCAGCCCCCTAAAATCCTTTTGATTTTTTTTTTCTTTTGGTTTTTCCAGACAGGGTTTCTCTGTATAGCCCTGGCTGTCCTGGAACTCACTTTGTAGATCAGGCTGGCCTCGAACTCAGAAATCCACCTGCCTCTGCCTCCCAAGTGCTGGGTTTAAAGGCATGTGCCACCACGCCCGGCTCCCTTTTGATCTTTAAGATTATCAGCAAAAAAAAAAAAAAAGCCGAGTGGTGGCACACGCCTTTAATCCCAGCACTCCGGAGGCCGAGGCGGGCGGATTTCTGAGATAGAGGCCAGCCTGGTCTACAAAGTGAGTTCTAGGACAGCCAGGGCTATACAGAGAAACCCTGTCTTGAAAAAACAAACAAAAAGATTATCAGCTAAATATTTGGAGTTATATAACTCCAAGCATTATATAAATATCTAAATATTTCACTTGAATTCAACTTATTTTTTTCTAATGAACTCTAAGCTCTCTTCATAAAAAAATGCTTCATCAATTTGTCTACTACAGTTTTATTTTTTTAATTTTACATGTACAGGTACTGCATGCATGTCTGTTTATATACCACTTGAGTGTCTGGTGCCTGTGGAGGCTGAAAGCCCCTCTCTCCCTTTCTGTGGTGGACAGAAGAAAGCATAAGATCTCCTGGAACTGGAGTCACAGATGGTTATGAGCTGCCTTGTGGGTGGGTGCTGGGAACTGAACCAGGTCCTCTGGAAGATCAGTCAGTTCTCTTAACCAGGGATGCATCTCTCCTGTCCTCTATTCTAGTTTTATAGCAATAAATGATTATTTGAGGGGTTGAATCAATGTTTCTATTTCAGGATTTGTCTCTCAATTTGGAGAAGTCATAGGCCAAGCTCGGGCCAGTCTGGTAAACCTGGTAGGTGTAACTTTTCATTAGCTTGTTTTTTACAAGAAGGTCAAGGGCATAATGGAGAATTTACCAGACCAAGAGTTCTGCTGGGCCCTTATCCCTGCCTTTTGTTTCCATTCAAACTTCCACCATTTCCTGGTAAGAAGCTTCCGTGTTGGAGGCCACCTTTCAGCTCTCTCCCACATCCCTGAGAGATTCCAGCCCTAGCTTGGGTCACTCTTTTGTCCTGTGGTATTTCCTGTTGCTGAGGTGGGAAATACCTGTTCCCACCTTGCTTCACCCTTATTACTCAGAGGAGCCAGCTCAGGGTGACAGATGGATGGCCAGAGTGGAGACACCAGGACTGGGTGCAGTCTGGCAACCTTTTAGTTTTGAGAAAAGCCAGGAGCTCTGTTCCCAAAAGTTTATGAACAACACTGTGTGAGATTGAGGTGCAGCTCTCTGTGAATAGAAGCACATGTTTACTCTTCAACCCCACACCTCTCCCCACCCCCCAAACCCCTGTGTGAAATGAAAATTTAATTTGCAAATAATCCAGAAGGGTCTTTTACATGTCTAATATATTGTTTAGAGCAAAACAGAAAAACTCCGAAAGATAATTTTTACACTAAGGAGCACAGCCAACATCCTTAGAATCTGCTGACTTCCTGCCTTGAAAAAGATATTACTGTGAGTGAGTGGAGACTCAGAATGAGGTTCGGACAAACACTTCCAATTCCCCATGGTACCATTCGAGACCGTGTCCTAGGCTTGTACAATCAGTGAGCCGGTTCTACCTGCTTCCTTCAGAGCCTCTGCTCACTATGTTCACGTCTCTATGGAATACAAGTGTCATCATTTCTGGACTTTATCTTCTTCTCTGACATTCAGTGAGCCCCTCTTGTATTCAGATTCTCAGGCTATTGGCGCAAGGATTCTGGGGGCCTGTTCATGGGATGCCTGAGGCTGAGATGCCTCAGCTGAGAGCCAGGGCTGGCCTGGGAGGCAGTGCCTCTCAGCTTTTTGAGTCTGATCCCCAGTGGCCTCTTATTTCTAAAGCCTTTGTTGCACAAAACATGAACATCTGAACTGCTAAACCAAAAGAAAAGTTCCAGGCAGAAAAACTAAAACCCTAAACCTCGTTCCATCTCATAGATAATAAGGAATAAGAAAGTGCTTTAAAAGTTCAATGACTCACACAAATAACTGCTTTGGACATCTCATCTGAGGTAAATCCAAACTTTGGAAGGAGACAGAATACCAGAATTTGCTTAATTCTAACCCCCCAAATTGTGTTCCTTTATAAAGATTTATTTTGTTTTCTTAACTTACACCGTCAACAGACACACACCCTAAAGCTCACTCATTCTTAAGTCTGGCAGTGATAGCAGCGATGATATCAAAACAATTTCAAAACCTGACAATTCAGATAAGCGAATTGCTATAACCTCTATGGAACAGAAATTCTACATGTTATCATTTTGTCTAAGTTCCACTCTACAGTTACCTGGCAACAGCCAGGTATTCCTGACTCACTATAAAAGGAGCTGTTTGCCCCTTTCCTCTTGCCCTTGCTCTTGCCTTCCTGTTCCCTCTTCGTCCTCTTGCCTCCTTCCCCTTCTTTCCCATTCCCCTCTCCCCTCTCTCTCCGAGTGCTCATGGTGGGCCTCTACTTCCCTTCTCCTCCTCCTCTTCTTCCTCTTCTTCCTCCTCCTCCTTCTTCTCTCTCTCTCTCTCTCTCTTTCTCTCTCTCTCTCTCTCTCTCTCTCTCTCTCTCTCTCTCTCCCTCTCCCTTTCTCTGCCTCTACTACCCTCTTAACTCCCCTTCCCATGTCCTGAATAAACTCTATTCTCTACTATACCTTCATGTGGCTGGTCTCTCATGGGGAAGGGATAACCCAGCATGGGTCCGCAGAGATACCCCTTTCTCCATACCTCACCACACCTCCACAAAAACAGTGCCTCCTCTCTTTATCTTTTTATAAACATCAATCAATATATACTTATCAAAACTCCTTCAGACTCATCAACTTTATTTCTAAGGCTATAACACACTATTCTATTTTAACCAGCATGAAATAATAATACAGTATTTATCCAGTACAATATTATCCACCACACTGTTTTTTTGTTTGTTTGTTTTTTTGTTTTTCGAGACAGGGTTTCTCTGTACAGCCCTGGCTGTCCTGGAACTCACTTTGTAGACCAGGCTGGGCTCAAACTCAGAGATCCGCCTGCCTCTCCCTCCCGAGTGCTGGGATTAAAGGCGTGCGCCACCACGCCCGGCTTTCTTATACTTTTTTTTTTTTTTTTTTGGCACCACACTGTTTTTATAAATGAGATATAAAGGCTAAAATAACTCAAATGCTCATTAACTATGGATTACTTAAATAAATTATGGTACCCACAGACACTGTGGTTCAGAGATAATGAAGAACTTCTAGGTGTCAATAAGAAGTAACATCCCCGAGTTGGAGAGATGGCTAAGCAGTTAAGAGCACTGACTGCTCCTCCAAAGGTCCTGAGTTCAAATCCCAGCAACCACATGATGGCTCAACCATCGATAATGACATCTCTTCTGGTATGTCTGAAGACAGCTACAGTGTACTTAGATATAATAAATAAATCTTTTAAAAAAAAGTTGGATTGAACCAGCAAGCTTGTCAATCACAGGACCCCTGAGGAGTTCCTTCTTGGTTTAAGGGGTGCAAGGTGAACAACTCTGGTCACCCTTTCTGAGTGAGGAGGGCGGGAACGGCTCATCTCTACCCTCATGAGGGATACTCGAGCCTCTCCTTACAAGGACCTCTCACTAACAAAACCCTGATGACCTTTCTCTCAGAAGGACAGTCCCTGTCCTCTGTCTGGGAAGGGCAGCAGTTGGTGGACGCCTAAGCAGGAGAACCTAAGAAGTCTCCTGGGGAGAAGGAAAATGGAGTTGCTTCTCTGGAGACAAGAACTCAGCCTTAAAATTCAAAACTGGATTGTACCTCTCGATTTGCTGCTTCTAATTTTACTTTCAGTTCTTTGATACGCTACACAAGAAAAGAGTGTCTTCCCTCTCAGCCTCTACCTGTCTCTAGTGTTCCTGTCTCATCTAAACCTCCTTATTTGGTCTTTTATCCTCCTTTCATAACATCAGAAATATCGCTTGAGTCTCTCTCTCTCTTATTCTTCAATATGTGAATCTTTATAGTATTTAACTTTTTCAGAACTTCAGGAGCTAAACATTACATTATACAGTATGTGGCTTTCTAGCCTCAAAGACAGGAAGGCAGTTTTTGCTGTGTAAATCTACCGAGGGACTCCATGCATTTTCTTGACCCCAAGCAATCGTGTTTGAAGAACGTAGCTTCTTCAAGAACATAGCTGTGGGCAGTTTTGATTGCCCTGAACCTTGACATAAAACTCTTAATGCTTAGACTTAATGAGCGTTAATGGCTCAACTTGGTGCCCTGAAATGCTTTGTGTGTTCCCTCATCTGCTGGCAGTAACAGCATCCCGGCTGCCAGATCAAATACCCGATGAGCGATAACATCCTACTACTCTATAAATACAGCGTACTCTCACACCCTGAGTGTAGCACCTGGAAAAGATGGTGCCTAAACACTGCTCGCTTCCCTGCACAATGTCGGCTCGTTACAGTCTCGTTTGTATGAGTATGAAAACAAAGACTCCCTATGTTCCATCCCTGATCCTTGACAGAGGAGCAAAAATGGCTTTTGCAGTGTGCTCCTTCTATGTCCTAGAACCCTGGATAGAGAACACCTACCATCAGACACATGGCCAGACCCACAATGACTTTTTTTTTTTTGAGACAGGGTTTCTCTGTATAGCCCTGGCTGTCCTGGAACTCACTCTGTAGACTAGGCTGGCCTCAAACTCAGAAATCCCCTTGCCTCTGCCTCCCAAGTGCTGGGATTAAAGGCGTTTGCCACCACCACCACCTGGCTCCACAATGACCTTTTAAGAGTCACAAGGAGATAAGGTTTGTTTCTTTGGAGAAACTGGCTCCAAGGAGTAGGAGATCATCGGGGCCCAGGAAAAGGGTCCTGCTGTGGTCACTGTGGGCATGGAAATAAACACTGTTCCATACATCCTGATAATTTAGAGAAAGGTAAAGCGTGCTTGTAAGGTGGAAGTTAGAAGCGGGCATAGTTCAAACTTAAGTGGTGAGGAGCTCTCAGGCCAAGAGATTGGTATTCAATCATCAATTGAATAGAGTTGTGTAGAGAGCAGGGGCTGTAACCAAGACCTTAAGCGGAGGGTGGTGGTGCACGCCTTTAATCCCAGCACTCGGGAGGCAGAGGCAGACGGATTTCTGAGTTCAAGGCCAGCCTGGTCTACAAAGTGAGTTCCAGGACAGCCAGGGCTATACAGAGAAATCCTGTCTCAAAAAACAAACAAAAAGAAAGAAAAGAAAAGAAAAGAAAAAAAAGAAAAGAAAAGAAAAGAAAAGAAAAGAAAAAAAAAAAAAAAGAAAAAGAAGCTCAGTGCTTCTGAGCTACACTCCAGAGAGCTACAGAACCAGGATGCCGGTGGGCTGGCTGTGGTTTATACGGCTGCAGAGAGTACCCACTTCATAAACTGTAGCCTCATGAAAATGGAAGGCATTATGACAGTGGGTAATGGTTCTGAACAATTTGATCACCCATTTGAAAGAAAAATTAGAAATGGCTTGCTCGGGTTTTCTCTCTGTCTGGATTAACAACGGGGAAAGCATAGCAAATAAAACCCAGAGATAATCTAAGAACATCAAGTCTTCAGTCTGCTTCAAAACAACCTAACCAACTCTCTTGGGAAGCAGTCACGTTCCTCTCCCCGGCTCTGCTGTTCCTGCCAGCCCCCAACTCTGATGAGTGGGGGGGACACAAAAATACTGGAGAAAAGTTAGAGAGTGGCGGGGGAGGAGGAGAGGGAGAGAGAGTGGCAGAGAGATCTCCTATAGGCCTCAAGTAGCATGACAAAACCCCAAACTCTTGAGTATATTACATTAAACAAAACTCTGTTCCCAGAAGCTCCCTACTCTCCTGAGAGAGTCATCTGTCTGGTGCTGGGTACTCTGTGCTCTGATAATGGCTGCCTGGGGATTCTCCCAGCTCAAGAGGCCATGTCAGAAAGGGTCAGATAATGATGGTATCACTTTCTGGCTTTTATTTCTGCCTCTCAAAGCCCTTTACAACGATCAGGTCTCTTCCTACAACCCCCTTGGTGTTCTTCTCCAACCAAGGAAACACGAACCCCATCTCTCGAGCCTAAACTAGGTTAAGTATCTTCTCTCATCCCCATGCCTGGTTCTCCTAAATCCCTGGAGCTGGCTTTTTCTAGCCCACAAACCCCACCAAAACTGTAATATATGGATCTCTCCATAGCAACCAGTAAGCAGAACATA